>CM038225.1:111813621-112246297 GCA_021442155.1 Cymbidium sinense
TGAAGAAATAAAAGGAAAAGAGTGAAGAATGGAGGTTGAAGAATGAAGATCCCCCATAACCTTCATTATTAATAATTATAATTATTCTTTCATTATACTAGGATGTATAAGGGTAGAACTCAGCTACCCATATTGGTCTTTTCAGGTTGTACGGTGGTACCCAACTACATTAGCTTTTTATTCTTTTGATAGCTTTATAAAATTATTTGATATTTTGTTTAGTTTGTGCATTAGAAAATAACATGTCTTTTCATAGTTTCTTTATGAATTGGTGATTGTTGTGTGACCTGGATACGATTAGGCTCCTGGGATATAAATAAATTTTCTACCCCATTAACAACTCATAACTAAATTTCCTAATATAACTCATAACCTCACATAAAAAAGCCTAAGCATTAAATAAAGATAATGAAATATTTAACAACCCCTTAACTGGATGATTGTATGTGTAAAACCATGCATAACCATCTTGTTTCACTTTTGTTAAGAGAGGACTTCCATCTTTGCCAGATAAAAATAGGCTTAACCTTTTAAAGCCTATGATGGAAGAACACCTCTTTCTCTTTTGATTTGGCCCATAATCAACTTCTAATGCATTTAGGCATACAAAATATCATAGCCTATGTTAAAATAAAGAGTCTCAAATTAAATAAAATTTGATAAAAAAGTGCATTAGATTAAGTCATTATTTATACCCTTCATGCTCTAGTCTCTTAGGGAGTGGTTTAAGGACCTAGTTTCTTTAATACATAAATAACTAACTATCTTACAAAGCATATGACTTGCATAAATGGTTTTAAAATATAGAGGAGTTAGTTGGCCTCCACTCTAAGCGATAATAAGTCCAGCAGTCGGGTGGGTTACCCTCTCTTGTGGAGGTATACCATATACCCACTTCTGCCTTGGATTTAGGTCATGCTTTGGCCCTCACCAAAGCTCCCTAGATTTAGGATCTAAGATCACTATCTCATTTACAAGTATAAATCCTCACCTCTTAGGCATCCTAACTATCTTATGTTGTTAGAGTATAAGTCCTAGCTCTCTAATAAAATTTCAACTCAAATAAACAAATCTCTTCAATTTCAAATATATAAAGCCCAACTATAAGATAGATTGTAGTGCTCACTAGGTTTCCTAGTATTATGAGCACTCCTTACTCATCTCCTTTGGCTTCGATAATAACTCTCCCCTTTTTTGATCCATCCCATTTGATCTTCTAAAATACAACCAATTTATTGATAGTCCTATCTTTGAATTCTTTAGAGACAACAATCACCTACTTTAATTGAGAGTATTTTTAAGAAATTCACTTTCCTTAGGATATAATTAACTATGGAGGCTTGCCTCCATAGGGAACTTAACAAACCCAATTTAAATAAACCTTGCTTTACTTTTCCATATAAAGTAGAAGAAAAATCTATGGTATATTCGGAGACCCATCATGCCTTAGGAGTCCTTATTAGGTGATTAGGTCTATTGTAGGATAGTGACTTCTATCTCTCGAGATAGTATGCTATTCCTCAATATTGGATCACCTCAATAAGTACATTCTCAGATCTCGTGGTGTCCATATATACAGACACAACAAAATATACCAAAAATAAACACCACATGGTCTTTGATACTGCAAGAGAAACTTAAGAGTAATGAAAGCAAAACCACCAAATATAGAAGGTCAAAGTTACTGACCTATCAAATACAACAAAGTGACCACTTTGGGAAAGATGCACAAACAACACTGAACTATCTATGACAGTAAGAATGTCAAGCATCAAAATAGAGTATAATATACCACATGAATATTTTAATCAATTTGTAGGGCTACTTAAATAAATACATCTTAAAGAAAATTTAGGTCCACTAGACTTATATAGAATAAAAAAATAGTGTCAAAATTAAGTTTAACCTTAGAGAAGATTGATTATTACTTTAATCATTGTATGTTATACTATAAAGATAGCATAATGAATGTTGAATGCAAAGTTTATAGAGCACATAGATTCAGCCATAGAGTAGAAAATAATGCAAATAGAAAGATATTCCTTACAAGTGATTATTCTACTTGCATCTTACTCTACATCTCTAGAGAAAATGCACTTTTATATGTTCACCTAAGCACATTCTATGGAACCATGATATAACAAGTGCACCAATTTTTTTGAGTCATCCATCAGATGGTGAAGCATAAAAACATTTTAATCATACTTACTCTGAATTTGCAGTTGAGCCACATAATGTTAGACTTGGCTTATGTGCTGATGGTTTCACAATATATAGTCAGTCTGTATCACTTTATTCATAATGACCATTGATAGTTACACCATTTAATCTATCTCCAAAGATGTGCATGACTATATTTTATACATTCTTGACTCTAGTTATACGGGCCACAACCTTAAACCAAAGATTGATTTCTTCTTGCAGCCAATAATTGATGAGTTGAAAATCTTATGTGATAATACTATACTCACATATGATATTATTGTATAGTAGAACTTTTGGATGAAGGTAGCACTTTTTTTTCTATAGACTATTACTGATTTTTCTACATATGGAATGTTGTCAGGGTGGAGTACTATTAGAAAATTAGCATGTCCATATTGTATGAATTTATCAAATGCATTTACTCTAAAAGAAAGATAAAAAAATTTCTTATTTTGACTATTACCATAAGTTCCTACCCACCTACAACAAATTGGAAAAAAAGGGTACATTCATAAAAAAAAATAAGTTGAGAAGTTTAGGCCTCCTCTAAGATTAAGTGGGGATGACTTATTGGAAATTATTAGTTTAATTTCTACTATAATTGATTCTCTTATGTTATCAAATAATCATATTCCAAGTTATGGTGCAGTCACAATTGGATAAAAAAAAGTCTTTTTTTAGATCTATCTTTTTAAAAGTCCAACCTAATAAGGCATAATCTTGATGTGAAGTATATATATAAAAATTCATTGACAACATATTCAACACTATGATGGATGCTAAGAGAAGAAGTAAAACAAATTTGAAGACTATATTAGATTTAAAGGAATAGAGAGTTAGAGCTCAAAGAGACTACAGTGGCAAACTTCTAAAGCCTAAAGCTAAGTACTGACTCACATTAGATCAGTAGAGAACAATTTGTAAGTGGGTATAGACATTTAAGCTTCTATATGTGCATGAGTTGATGTGTATATTTGAGGATAAGAAAAATATTTGAGATGAAGAGCCATGATAGTCACATTTTCTTGCAATGCTTATTGCTAGTTGCATTTAGTGCTTTATCTGATCAAATATTAAATCCTTTAATCAAACTCAATCTACTCTTTAAGGAACTATCTAGCTCCATTAAAGATGAAAGTTCTAAGAAAACTAGAAGTCAACATTCAATCACACTCTGTAAGCTTAGAAGGATAATCCCCCATACTTTTTGTTGACTCGATGGAGCACCTACTGATACATCTACCATACAAAATTAGAGTTGGAGGACTACTGCAGTATCACTAGATGTATTCCTTTAAAAGGTATGTAGATGTAGTGCCAACTAGTATAATTTCTATTTATTTTTATCTCATTTGACTTTTGGATTTGCTGAAAATTTTGGAATAAATTTAAGAAAATAGTTAAGAATAAAGCACAATCTGAAGGCTTAATATGTGAGGCCTATTTAGCTTAAGAGACAATAAATTTTTGCTCCTTTGAACCAAATGTACTACAAGATGTTGCCCAAAATTTTAGAGCTTCACTAAATGTGCTATCCATTTCTCAACATTCAAGAAAATTATTGGGTAAAAGCACTTCAATATATCTTAATTATAAAGAGCTAATGTCAATGATAGTAAATGTTCTTATCAAATGTGATGAGATTCAACCAATTTTAGAGTAAGATTGTCAATCTAGCGATATTCAATTTTTGTAAGGAATTCAAGATATGATAAATATCTAATCATGTTAATTTCATGTCTACACTCAGATTATTTGTTAATTCCTTACAAGTGGATGATGAAATTATTATTAATAAGATGGTTGAAGAACAATTTCCTACATGGTTTAGGCTATATGTAAGTACTCCTACTTATAGTTTGATTTTGATTAGCTATACTTTATTACTGAGCTCCACTTAATAGGTGCATGATTGAAGGAATGGGGTACAAAACTAAGAACTTTATGACCTTGCATGGGGATCCATGCAAATCATGCATATGTGGCCAATTTATGACATAAATGCCTATAGATTTCACATCAATTCTTGGACTAAAGAAAGAAAAACATATAATGTTAGTGTGTGCATCAAGAGAAACACTAATTCAGATGAAGATAGATTGATTATTATAGTATTTTACAAGAAATTTTCAATTACATTATCTAGGATCAAATGGGAGGAGTGTTGTCATAGTGATTCAATCATATTCGTAATAGAGGAACACATACTTATAAATCATATTGCATAACTGAAGTGAAATTGAGTAGATAATATGCAAAGTTTGATCCTTCATCCTTACACATCAAACCACATAAATTCACTATCTTAAATATCCTGAAAGAATAAGAGAAAAAATATATGGGGTGGTTGTAATTAAAATTAATCCTGGTGTAGTGTTAAAGCTCACAATATTATCGAGCTTGCTCATCAATAAGATAAAATTATAGGTTTTGAAATTCCAAGCAATAATATAGAGGCTATAATAAGCATAGAAGATGTTGATGATGATTACAAGGTATTAATTCAATCTAGAGATGAGTATAGCAAAGATGATGAAGATTAGGATAATTTAATTCAACATCTAGTGATTTATCAAAGGAAGCTACATAAAATTTGAGTTAAAGGTAGAACTTTTTCTTATTTTCATCCATGCAAGTAGTGGAACATTGTATTATACCTCTAGGATGTCTTTGTCTTTTTGGCTACTATAGAACTAGTATTAACTTTTTCAAGTGCTATATTATTTTAAAAAAAATTTAGTACATTGTATTTATGCACCCTCTTGTTTATATTTGTTCATATACTATTGTAGTTGCACCTTACTAGGTTTTTATGTTTTAAGAAAATGTTCCATTTCTTATACTTTTTTCATACATTATAATTATGCATGTATTATTTACTTTTTTTATTTTAGTACTTTTTTTTAGTTTTTCTTCCCTACAAGATATAATCTTTATATTTTTCATTGTAAATGGCATCAAGTAGTTGTGATAATGCTCCTAGTAGATCCATCATGATCATTTTTGGGAGAAATAAGTAAAACAAGACTATCTTTCATCCTACATTTCAAACTACTACTATTGTCACTACCATGACTACTATTTCACTCACATCCCTCTCCCCAGACTCATGGACATGCACGTGGACATGCTTACTACTCTCTAGAATCAATTGACACCTCACCATTCTACCCCTTTAAGCCACACTCAGGTCATTAGGAGAGTGACTACTACCATCCACCACCATAGAGCATTGATGCTGCCACATCTACTATGCACACTTTAGTTGAGACACCTCTAGGACATGTTTTTATTGAACCCGAGGGAGACGCATAAGTTTGTTTACAAGTTAGATCTTCTTAATATTTTTTGAAGTACTAACTTATGTTTTTTAATGCAAGTACATGAAATAAGAGATATAATATAGAGCAAATTTGATGCTCCATACATTTTTTTTGGAAGGAGACACCAATAGAGGTTTGGGACATGTGCTTCAAAAAATTTGAGGTTCTAATTGAGCCTTTTTTTTCTCAGATAATAAAATATATTTTACTAAATGTATGCTAATTAATTTTATTATATTTATGTAACAAAAAAATTTTTTGGTGGCTGTCAAAACATAGTTAGAACATCTAAAAGAATTTTAAGTTGAGAGGTGTTGCACGATTACATGATATATTCACATACATACACAAGTATGGACAACAAACTTTTTTAATTGGAGAGGACATGTGCACTAAGCTATGCAAAGCCTGGACCTCCCAAGATTATGTTAGAAAAGGGAGCAAGCTAAGCAAACTTGAGCTTCTAATTGTGGGGCATGAGCAACTCCCTACATATAGGCTCAGTTCCACATAGTGAGTATAGAAGATGGATGATAAATCATTGATTACTTCAAATAATTAAAGGAATGACATGTATTTATTAATTTCATTTGTATGTTTACAACAAAAGTGCTTGGAAGGGAGGCCGCCAATGCTAAATTACATGGTAGAACCCATCATCATCAGGTTGATCAATAGTGGGTTAATGTCTGTTCACGGAGAGCTTATGTGAGTATAATTATTTAATTTTAGATTGCAATTCTATTAAAAGTATAATCTATTTCAATAACATCTAGTTTTTTTTAGAAGATGATTACTTGCCATTGAAGGAGGCATATAGTCAGAGTTTAGCTAGTGCAGGTAGTTCATCTGGACATTCTGAGTAGTCCGAGCATGACATTTAGAGAGAAGCTATTGGCGGTAAGAAGAAATAAAGAATATATGGTTCTAAGTTCATAGGGATTGGCATACAATGCATGCCACTCATTCTCTAGAGTGAATGGTGATGCTATCAACAAGTTGGTTTTGTGGTGTGTTATTGTGATGGACAAGGGTGTAAATACTCGCATGAATACACAGATGGAAGCTCGAATGGCTGCTATAGATGGAAAGATAGAGAGATGTGCTAGGTCAGTCACAAGAGGAAAGAGTGCATAGTAGAGGAGGAAGAAGAGGAGAGCGATGATGATGAGCAGATCAACAATAAGTAGGTCTCTATTGTATGTCATGTTATATGTTTGTACTTTTAAATTCCTACTTATATTTTGTTTTTTCTTGATGTTTAACTTCAATTGAAAAAAATTCAGTCTAATATTTATATTCTGGAGGTTATGTAATCAAAATTTGGTTTAAAATAATCTCTTGTGATGATATGAATTTCTTATGAAAATATTGTGGTCATTTAAGAGCTCTTTGTATATTGGTTGTGTATTTATTATTCTATTTATTGCTAGGGTAAAAATAAAAATATAGAAATGATCACTTACTTTTTTTAAATCTATACAAGTTTATAATGAATTTTTTACAGACTTTCTATCAGTAGTATTGATACCACCATTCAAACATTTTTGGCATTTTTGTAACTTTCAGATGACATATTTACCAGTTGATTTTTGGAGGATCAGAGCTACTGGAAATTTCTAGCTGAAATTATCCGCTAGTAATTTCTATCAAAGAATTCCAATGGAAATTTCTATCGATGGAAATTCCTACGAACAATTCAACTGGTCCATCCAAAAAGAAATTTTGACAAATAATCATCAAAAAACCACTACAAACATTTTTTATGGATTATTTATTTTCTAGGATTCATTTTCTAATATTTTACTGACGTGGGAAAGCCCATAAAAAATCCATGTAAATTTTGTATTTTTGATGGAATTATGCCAATTTATGAAGAAATTGTCTAGCTAAAACCCACAATTTTTTGCAGTGTTTTATGATTTCTCATATTTGATTAAAATTTGAATTATTATTCCATTAGAAATTAGGACAATTTCTCTATCTTGGGTTTTAGTGCTTGAGTAGGGTTTATTGGCTATATAATTAAGCATTTATACACCTTAACTACTAGAATCTTCTAATATTAATGCCTCACTACTCTCTCCAACAAGATTGTTAGAACTAAAACTTTGACCAACAATTTTCTTAAGACAATGATGCTACTTATAAAGTCAACATATAAATTTTATTAGAGTTAGTGACTTTCTAAGATATTGGTTTATCAGATGCCCATGAAAGTTTTCAATAGTCATTTCTTCAATTAAAGCATATATTTCCTTAAAAAAACTAGACATAAGACTATTCCCCACTATTGCATCTACAATAGTTGTGATCATACTAGGTTATTATAGAATGATTGAATAATCAATCAATTAGGCAATGAATGATGTGAACATTTTCTCAATAAATCTTTCTCTCTCCCAAGCCTCATAAATTGATTCATTTTTCATTTGAATAAAAGTGATATCAATCTTAAGCTTAACAATCTTAGAAGGTGGAAAATACTTGGCTAAAAATTTCTAAGATACATCATTCCAAATAGTGATAGATACCGAGGCAATGAATTTAACCATATCTTAATTTTATCTTATAAGGAGATGAAAATAACTTAAGTCTAATGGCACCATCACTAACACCATTATATTTTAAAATTTAAGTCTAATTTGAGAATTTTAAAACATTTAGATCATTGAAGGTTTTGAATAAAAATTATTATCATAGATTACTAATGCTTTTTGAATTCCATCTATTAAGGGTGTAGCATAATCTTAGTTTAGGATGTGCAACTTCTTCATTAATTCGATGTTAAGATTTTTCGTTGATTGTACATTTCTTTCCAATGTTTTCACAAGTTCTTTTATTTTAGGATTAAATGATACAAATTTTGCACTATTATTACTATGCATATAAAATATCCATATAATTTATAAAATACAGCATAAGCTTGCAAACCATTTTATAAGACTTAGTTTTTACTAGAAAACACATTATCTAGTCTAACACAATTAATAAGTTAAATTTTAAAAATAAGCTGACAAGATTAATTTTAACTCAACTAAAATTTGGCCAAATCTCCAAAAATGATGCCAAAAACTCAACTTTGATAGTAAGTTGTTTTTGGAGATCTGGCCAAATTTTCTTCCAAGTTGATTTTCTTAAACTCATCTACCTCATTATCAAGTAAATCATTTCTAAGTGAATTACTGATTTATGATATGTCGATTCTTCTACAATCATCTTTCTTTTTATAAACTCTATAGGATCTACCAATCAATGAATAACCTAGAAAGATTCCATCATCTGACTTGCTATCAAATTTTCCTAAAGAATATTTTGTATTATTCAAGATGAAACACTTATATCCAAAGATATGAAAATAACTAATCTTAAGTTTCTTTCAACTGAAATGCTTTCACACTTTTTCGTATGATGGATGGCTCAAGATATTTGATGCACTTGCTCTATTGTGGTTTCATCGCATGCACTCGGCTGAACGCATGGAAGTGTATAGTCTCTGCTGATGTGGAGTTAGCGATAAGTAGAACATATACTTGTGAGGTATATCCATTTGTTTGCATTATTTTTTGTTGTGCAGCTTGAACCTAGGTGCTCCACAAAGTTTGTATTCAATATCCTATGCATTGTCCTTGTAGTATAACATACAATCATTTTTACAACAATCAATCTTTTTTTAGCTCTGGCCTAGCTTTGACACCAACTTCTTTCTTCTATGCAGGCCTTTAGGAACTAAGTTTTGGTGTGAGTTTGCGTCTTTCAACAACCCTACAAATTGGTTAAATCATTCATGTGGCACATTAAATTTAATTTTAATACTTAGCATTTTTATGACTATAGACAGCTCAGTGTTTTTCATGCAACCTTCTCACAATAGTCATTTTGTTGGCTTTAGCAGGTCATAAAATTTTTGTGCTTCTTTATTAGGTTGCTCCTCCTCCGTAGAAAACTCAACTCAGTAGCATCATAGACCATTTCTTCATAAGTTAAGCTGACATCATATTCACCTGAATGACATGGATAACTCATTGAAGCACCAACGATAATATTAATATGTGGCTCAAACTCACCATGTGAAGTCCATAACCAATAATTTGGTTCGAAACCCTTGTGATATAAGTCTAATTTGACTTTATCTAGTGTTACGAATGCTTGATTCTTGTATTTTGCATATAGACATTGAAACTTTTCTTCAAAAATATAAGAAGGAAGTTGAGATGCTACGTGCATAAAGTGCTTAACAAAACTCAAGAATTCATCAATTAATAATTTTCTGTCTAGATGAAATTTATTAAACATCACCAATAAATTGTATATCATTTTTTATCATGATGTTGTTAGCATATAATCATCAAATTCAATTTTTGAATAAAATTAAATTAGACACACATTGTGAAATTTATATAAATTAATCAAAAATATATATAATTAGCAATTTGACAAATGAAATTAATTAAAAAATACATAACCAAAAAATTCTAAAATAAAATTTATGAAAAATACAAAACCAAACATGTACAATCATATCTAAGATTAACCAATTTCAAAAAAATTTAGACAAAATTTAACCTAAAAATAATAAAAGTCCCTTATAACATCAAATTCATTTTTCTCACAATGAACATATGAAATCTTTAATAAAAAAAAGCTAGACAAGCAAGAGATCGAGATTTACCTTTGATTCTACAAAGAAATTAGAGCAAATAGACACATTTTAGATGAAAATTGATAAGCCCTAGCTCATTTCTCATTGTAGAGAGAGAGAGGGAGAGATTAGGAAGAAATGGGATCAGATGTGGGGAGTCGAGTTTCATCGCCTTAATATTAACTATTTCCAGAGGATATTCTACCAAAAAAAACCACTAAAAACAATTTTGATGAATTATTATGCCATAAATCAATCGAGTTTAAATGATTCAACCATAATATCCTCCGTAGTCAATACTTCCGTTAAAAATATTTTCGACTGAAAAATTTATTAGTAATTCAACTGGTAATTTTCAACTAAAAAGTTCACAAAAAATCTACAATTTTTCTATAGTGTTAGCTCTAGCCATGAGGTAGTTCAAGAAAGTCCATAGATGTTTAAAGAGTATAAGAGGACCTCTAGGTTAGATGCAAATAGTATAAGTGTCATGACATTAATTCCATTAAGTAGGCTTGGACACTTCACTCTCTCTAAGGGGACCACCTAAGCCTCATGTATTAACTAGTTAAGGGAGGAGATAATGATTGATTAAGGGAATTTTAAAAATTAAATGAAAATGGGAGAGTAAATGAGCAATGGATCAGTTTGAAGGAATTTTAGACTAGAGTCTATTGATGGGATGATTTAACATATTAGAATTAGTCAAATGTAATTAAGTTGAACTAAAAGGATTGTTCCTAGTGTTCTTCCATAGTTTCACTCCAAAAAGGATGGAGTGATTTGCCCATTTGATGGGTTTAATTTAACCATGAAGAGGGGGTGTGCCCATTTGGGTTCAATTGGTATACTTTGACCCATTCAATTGAATTGACCATTAGAGTGGTCAAACCAATCTGGGTTCAACTAGATAACTATTATGACACTTTTGACTATAATAACTTCCAAGGTTCACTTAAATATTTTGATTGTATTGGTCTAATTGAATACCAAAACTTGATGTGACTACTAATTGTTTGATGCATTCCACTTGGTTAATTGAGCTTAGACCCATGGGTAATTAGGTCAAGCAATTTTTAAATCTTATAAGGAACACCAAGGGGAGTGAAATTGCTCAATCAAACTAATTGATTTGATATGTGAGACCATTTTGGTCTAATTAGCCTTATTGGGGTTAATTTGGGTATAGTTAGGTCAATTGATTTGATTTGTAAGTAATTAAGTTAATTAACAACCTATTTAACTATTTGATTGCATGGACATACTCTTTGAATAGTTTGAAGTGATTAAGGAGAAGTCCATTGGGCTTAAGATCCAATTTAAGCCCAAAGTTTACTTAAGTTGAATTGAGTTTGACTTTTTAGTCCTTGATCTATTGTTGGGCATATGCCCTTGAGTCATAGTGATTAAAAAGCTTATGTAGATATTTCAAGGTTAAAATTAGAGGCAATTGATCTATTTGGTTGTTTAGGGTAGTCACCTACTTAAGGGTTGGCATGAGGTAAGAATAGGTGGGTACCTTAAACTCAACCAAGGGTCAAATCTAGATTAATTTTAATGATAGTCAAGTCAATCCTTAAAATATCTTGATCAATTGTAATTGGATTAATGATATGATATATTACTCAAATTTCCTTACATCCACTAGAAAATAGTTGAATTCAAGTAATGAAAGAGGTTTACCTAGGGTTTATTTAGATTATAATGTAAGAAAGATTTACGTGACTCTTTTATATGGGTTCTACTAAAATTTTCTAAGGACAACTTAATGGGATTGATTATCAAAGCTCTTGATACATGAGGATGATGAGATTTAGGCACTATTAGCATTTTTTTAAGCCTAATCATTTAAGTTATGATATGAGATTGATTAGGTTCCTACTAAAATTCATCCCTATCTTAATGGTTATAAAATGAAGATGAACTTGATCAAGATCTAATGTCCCATCAACTTGAACATAATCTAGTAAAACCACGATCATAGAATTCTTGTCAATTACAGTTACTTTGTCCAAGGGAACTTTATAAACTTGAGTTGAATGTTTATCTAAGAGAACAACTTTAAGTTAACTCTAACTGACAAAGGGATTTAACTATAAAAAAGGCAAAATTTTGGGAACATTTTTTTGGTAGTAAGGCAGAGACCAATTTTCTAATAGCCAACTAAGTGGGAAATTGGTTGTAGAATTTTCTAGCAACTTGAATGCCGAAAAGTTTTTCATAATTGGTTTCAAAAATTTCTAGATGATTTAAGTGGTGATATTTTTTTGCCTTTAAATTCATTTGAAATTTTTATTTGATACCATAAAATTAATATCCAATGCTTAACTATCGGTAACTATAAAATAAGAAACCCATCTCAACTTTTGTTCCTCTCATTCAACTCTTTTTCCTAATCTACTAAACCGAGAGATGCTCAGTTTCCCACTGACACCACTCAATTTCTCGTCAAATTTGGTAAAAATTTACATAATTTCTTCATGATTTTTTTAGGTATTTCTCCTTCCTCTCTTTCATAATGCTTTTTATTATGTCTATTGTGTATTTATTATTTTTTGATGTCCTAACCACTGAATCATTGCTTGCCATAGATTTCTCTCCATTTTTTGTTCATGACTAATTTATTTGTATATTTTGAGGTACATCTTGTTCAGTTTCTCTTATTTATTTAATTTTCAAATGTTTATCATATTTTACCTTATGTTCTCACAACTCTATGTGTGAAATAATCAGTGAAATTATTATTAATTTAAATTTCATTATTTATTGAGTTTAAAATAATGAGAAAAGTAGAACACAAAATATTTTAATAAGAACGATAAAATTGTATTTAGAAATTTACCTATGAAAAATATCAAACAATAAGAACGACCACTTTAAATCTTATAATATGATAATTATCCTACATTTTATCTAAAATTTCAAATTTATTAAATCCCTTTTATGTGATTTATACCAATTGAAATGAGAAAAATAGGTGAGAGAAAAAAATTATAGATATGTTAAGGAATTTTTATTAATTTCTCTTTCTTGATAGATGATTTTGGATAGGGTTAGAGCTATAGGAGAAGAAAGATGAGGATTTTGCTTGGTGAAATAGTATTGATATATTAACATAATAAATAATTAATGTATTCAATTGTGTTTATATTGTGGGCCAATAAATAATTAGTTTGAGTTAGAATTGAATATTATCTAATTATGCTAATTTTTTATTAGTTGAATATGATCTTTTTTACTCAAATGTCCTATGTCAAATTACTTCAAATACACAATTCTTTGCAATCTCTTTTTGCACTGCGATAATCATGGAAAAGATTCAACATGAACAATCACTTAGATATTTCAAAGATGACTCTAAAGCTCAAGTGATTAATTTATGAATTAACTAAGTGGTTATAATAAAAGTGTACATTTGCTTTCATAATCCCATATTGGTTTATGGTTGACACATATCAATATATATGTATGTATACTTTTTTTACAATATAAATGATCATGAAGTTTTAATTATGTTGTACATAGTAAATGGATATCAAGGCATAGAATTATTGATGTATAGGAGACTTCTTCCTAAACAAAAAGGATTTATTGAAGAATTTACTTATGTCTAAATATTTTATCTTGATTGCTTGTCAACAACCATCATTTATGGATAGAGGAGTTCAAATGTCCATATGAAACATAAAAACCAAATAACTTTAATATTAGATGAAATTAGAGTTAAATTATATGAGAGGATTTAAGTTTAACTATTAGATTTGGACATCATAAAAAAAAAATGATGTCTCTGACACTTGTTATGCTGCATCAACTAGCTATGCACGAGCTAGTGTGGGTTGAAGCAAGTAGAAATGAAGAGATAGCCTTTGATGTAGCTAGCTCAAAAAATTAATAATTTATTGAGTGCAGTGTAACGACTATTTTGACAAGGATGTACCACTAACTCTGAGTTATCTATGGCACTCAGATTATTGAGTATTAAGACAGACTTTAATATGTCATGTAAATATTTCAATCAGGTTATCTAGCTACTTAAGAAAATGAATTTGCCAAATAATTTTTATAAAGATAACAAATTGATTTTTTTAAATTATGATTATTTATAATGAAAATAGATTATTATTATTTTATTAGTCTATTTATGCTTTATTACATGATAAATATATCAAAGAAAAAGTGCAAAAATTATGATGCCTTACAATACAATCAAATTGTCGCTCCTTACTTGTGTTAGCCAATTATTATTATACCACATAATCTTTCTCCAAAGTTGTGCATGACAAGTACTTATTTGTTTCTTATGCTTATTATTCTTGAGCCACATAATCCAAAGGCTAAAATACCACTAATTGATAATCTCAAAAATTTATGAGAAGATGATATGCTGACATATTAAGCTTATCCATACTATACAAAATCATAAAAACATTTATGTTGAAGCATAATGGAAAATTTTATGCTTTAATTATATCAAATATTTTTACAAGCTAATCATCCATTTAGAAGAAATAAAGAGACATTCATGAAAATATATTTGAGAATAATACTTCATCGCCACAACTGATTGGAGATGACTTATGAGAAATGGTACAATCCATACCAAAAATTATAGAGTTTCTTATGTTACCACAGACTAAATTATCACATTGTGGTATTGCTTATAATTGGATAAAGCATAATATTATTTAGAGGGAGAAAGAGATTTCATGCCTTTTTTATTTTTTATTTTTGCAGTTGCATTTTCTACATTTTTTTGTTTAAAAAAATGAGGAGGCAACCTGCATGAAAGAAAAATTCAAAATTGAGAGAATGGAAAAACTTACGTTTTCATTTCACAAAAAAAAAAATTTCTTGTTTTATGTATGTTAACTGTCATATTAAATAAATTTAAAGAATTTAGTTGCATGCTCTCTCTCTCTCTCTCTCTCTCTCTCTTTCTCGTTCTCTCTCTCTCTCTCATAATTTTACATTTTATACATTGTTTATAATTATTATGATGTAATATCCATTATTACTCATGTCTCTTTCATTCATCATAATAATGTATTGTATCTTCTCGCTTATGCCTTAGTCAATAGGGTTCCTCTATTTAGTTATTTATTACAAATTCACACTTTTTATTTATGATTTTTCAAGCTATTAGTTTTGTAGATCAACAAAAAAAGAGAGTGTATGAAAAACAAAAGAAGATACCATCATATAGAGTTAGCATCCTAAAGAAATGTTAGTGTCAAAGCTGTGCAGCTTGAAGTTGCATTCATGGGGAGGAAACTTGATTCCGGATCCTACTCGATCGCCTGACTGGAGTGAAAACTTGCTCCTGCTTGTTGCCCTGAATACAATACATTACGTTTTGTTTTTTTCTGTTCCTTTAACTGATTCCCCCATCTTTTCTCCTTCCAATATGAAAGATCAGTCTTTAGCTGGTCCTCTCTCCATGCCTTTTAGAGTCTTTCAAAATATCCATCTCTATGATTATGTAGATGTTGTTAGTAGGAATTTTTAAGGATTAGCTGGCAATGGTCAATAAATTCTATTGAAATTCTGATCTCTTCTGGTTATTTCTCAAGAGAAGAATTAGGCGTGTCTCATTCCTTCAACACAACTCTCTCATCATCAATGATTCAAAGTAAAAAAGAAGATACCAGCTAAAGACTTTATTGACCATTGCCTCATCTTTGTAGTTAATCCTTGAAAATTCCTACTAACAACATCTACATAATCATAGAGATGGATATCTTGAAAGACTTTAAAAGGCATGGACAGAGGACCAGCTAAAGACTGATCTTTCATATTGGAAGGAGAAAGGATGGGGAATCAGTTAAAGGAACAGAAAACAACAAAATGCTCAAGACCAAAAGAAATGGAATTAGCTTAAACCTTCCAAATGACCATGCCTTCGGCTTGTACATTCCAGGTCTAGGAACTTGAGCTAATTTTCATCAGGAACTTGAGCTTGTTGTGTCTTCATCAAATTGTCATCCTCAGGTTCCTCGATAGGTGAAGACTGCTCAGCGTATCCACTACAATCCTGAGAGCCCACAGAGTCAGAGAAGCTGTCTTCCAGCCGCCAGCCCTCCCCCACAAAAAGCAAATCTGCCATGAACTCGTGATTTTTCTCAATCCTAGGGTTAGGCATGTAGTGAAGGAAGCTGGGCCTTGGTGAAAGGTAGTTTTTCATTAGATCATAAGGAGGAAGAGATGGATCAGCATCCGAAGCACTAGCATCAAGTGATCGAGTGGCTGCTATTTGATCATAACCCTTAAAACTACTAATATCCAATTTTCTTGACCTAGTTTGGCCTGATATTTCCTCAGAATCAATCAATTTCAAGTTTTGACTTATTTCCTCCCGTTTCACTTCTTTCTGAAACAATGTTGTTTTCCATACAGTCAACCACCTAAATGTACAAGAGAAAATTCAGATTCAATCCAACATCCTCCATCATTAAATGAGAACAGAGCATTAGAAATGCATTACCTGGTTTCTCTCTACAAGAATCTTCTTCCTTGGTGATGCTGCAGTGATCTTAGAAGACGCAGAGATCGTCGGAGCCATAGAACCCTTCATGCCGTTAGAAGGATTAATGGATGGGGACTTCGTTCTTGCCGGCTTGGAGTAGTTGGGGTCTCTTTGATTCTCCTTCAGCTCAAAGGAAGAAGGTGGAGATTGTCGTGTGCTTGTGGGTTTGGAGGTTGAGTTCCTCCGTAGAATTTCTACAAAAAAATTCAAAAAATTAAAGAAATTATAGATTAAAGGGGAAAGAGTTTATAAAACCCTAACGAAACCCATCAAAGGAAAGAAATCCGGTTACCTGAGCCACTGCAGGACTTCGAGAGATCGAAGGTGCTACTTTTGCGGAGGGTTTTAGGGTTAGGGTCTGGATGAAATGGGGGAAGAAGATCTTGCAGCTATCATGCTTTTACTGAAGCGTACTAAGACTGGTGGGAATTTGAGGAGCAATGCGACGAGTATATGGAATTTTAAGGAAATAGGAAATGAAGGAGGATATCTCAGCAATAAAAAAAACCAGATTTCTCTGTGGTTTTTGAGAATAAAGGCTATTTTTTTTTTTTGGCAATGAGTATCATTTATCTCTCATCTTATGGGTAGAATATAATTGATTAATCATGGACTGCAATATTCATCATCACATTATGTGAGTTACTACTTTTAAATTTCTTTTTTTTCAATTTGTTAAGCTGTGGCTTTCGAGGAATTGGCTGTTCGGGGAGGAAGTGATGAGGGCAATGAATTCGACCCTTGCAAAGGTGAACAACTGGACCGATGGCTGATCGTTTGAATTTGGATTGTTGGTAAATATTCAGAAAATTAAGAATTGGATTTGATTAATGAAGAGGCTTAAATATATAAATATTAATCATTATATGAAGATGCAAACCAAATATCAAAAGCAACACAATTGAAGTCTATTATTAAACACTGTAAATATAATAAAAAAAAAAAAATCTCTGCCACCAAGTTCTTGATGTTGATTTTTTTTACCTTATAATTTCTTTAAATCTGTCACTGAATTCTTGTATTATTAGAAAAGCTTTTGTCTGAAGTTATAAGGATACATTGGTGTAATGGCACATCTGATATGGATATTGTGGACCTGTTTGCTTGTTTAAAAGTTATCAAGAAAGAACTGGAATATTATTTGTTATTTATCATTGACTGTACTTTATTTACAGGCTTTTTCTTTATGTTGCATTAATTATGTTATTTATTTTTTGCACTATGCAAGTCTTGGTAAATCGCTTTTTATTAAGATTTTAATGTCTATTTTATTTAGTGCATTTAATATATTCTGAGCATATTTTGGATATATTTTAATTTGAACTATCTGTCACAATAACTTGCTCGAATTGGGAATGAGTATTTATTTTTTACGAATTTTTATTTTTTTAATAATTCATATTATTTTTAAAAATAAAAAAAATAATTTATGTTTTCATTATAAAAAAAAGGAGATTTACATGCATATCATGCAATTCTTATTTATTTATATTTCTAATACTTAAATTTAGAATTTAAAATATATAACATCTCAATCTTTAATATTAGATTAAAAAATCATCATTATTTATTTTTTTGATTTAATAATATTCTATTTTCGTTTCAATTTTGTATCATCTTGATATTAAATAAAATCTAAAAAAATTAGATTTTTTTATATTTTTTTATTTCCTCAAATAATTCAAATGATAAATTTATATATTATTGATTTTATTTATTAAAAAATTACTTAATTTTATATGAAATAATTTAATAAATTGAGATAATTTTTTGATAAATAATTAATATAATAATTTATATTTTATTTTTTTTCTAACGTGAACCAAAAATTTAAAAAAAAATTACAATTTGGATTATATTTATTGATTAAATGGATCAATTTTTTAAGATTCTGAATTTAAAATTAATTGATTTATTAAAATTTAAAATCAATCCATTTAATTGATTGATTGTGCACACCTAATTAAGATCAAATTGTGATAAGAATGATTCAAAATTATTGGATTCGAAAACTTAATATTATTATTTGTAAATTTTGAACAAAATATTTTGACCAATTTTTTTCATGCATTATATATATATATATATTTGAAAATGCTTTGCAGGATGTGCATATGCAAGCCTGTCTTGATTCTCTTTGTAATCGAAAAGTAATTTTTAAAACAAGTATGCCGCATAAACAAATAAAAAAAAGCTTATGAAAACTAGGGCAGAAGAAAAACTGCTACCAAATAAGCTTCAGGTTATAATGCGAAGAAATTTGGCATATTAATCAAAACCTAATATGGATTCTTCTTACGATCAATCGTTCAATTTACTTTAAATTTTTTTTGGTCAGACACTCTTGAGATCAATCAAAAGCAGACAACCATTAAAACACAGAATAACAATTTTGAAATCAATCAATAACGCAATTTAAAGAAAATAATGAAACAATAAGCCTTTATCCCAGTTTGTTGGACCAAACATGAATCTTTTTTCTCCAGTGTATATCATAAGTATCATATTCTCATTTAATTATAATAAATTAATATCATTTTATAATTTATACTTTAGTATTTTTTTACTTTTTTATCATTCTTAACTAACAATCAAATCACTTCTCTAATTGTCATCGTGATCTATTTTATATGACCAAATTATCTAAGACAACTCTCTCTAAGATTTTATTTGACACTAGAGCCACTCCAATCTTTTCATGGATATATTTATTTCATATTTTATCACTAAATATAAAGCCTCTCATCCACCTGAGTATCATCATCTCTGCAACACTTAATTTTATGCTTCTCTTTTACAGGCCAATATTCTGTGTCATAAAGCATTGCAAGTCTCACCATCATCTTAAAAAAAAATTCCTCAAGTCTAAGTGGTAATTTTTTATCGTACAACAAGTTAGATGCATTCTTCCACTTCAACCATCCAAATTAAATTCTAGTAATAACATCCCATGTATTTTACCATCACATTGACCAATAGACATGAGATATTTAAAACATTCATCTTTTTAATGACTTGGTCACCCATTATCACAACCACACCACAACTACTAGTAAACTATACTCTATGTATTCTATTTTAGATAAACTCAAATGAAAGTTTTTATACTAATTCAAGTTTTCTCTTGAACTCCCTCTCTAGTCTTATTAGCAAAAGAATATCATCAACAAAAGCATACACCAAGGTACAACCTCTTGTAAATGTCTATTAAGAACATTCATAATTAGAGTAAAAAGATATGGGCTTAAAGTTGGTTTTTGATATAATCCAACTAAAATTAAAAAAAATACTTTATCAATCCTCCTTGTATAAGTAATAGCTCTACGATATATTATTGACTTCATGAGCCCCATCTCATATGAGATTGATTTTGATGATAAAAAATATATATTCAAATGCTACTAATCAAGTTAAATTCAAGTGTATAGAAAAATTCTTCAGCTCTTGGTTCTTTTATATTAAATTGTTAAAGCTACCAGACATAGACTGGGTGGAAATTTTTCTAAGAATTACTATATTAAGACAAATGAAAAGCTCAATAAATTAAAATAAATGATTCATTCATTTTTAAATTCATTATTCTAAAATCATTAATATTTTTCTATATCTTAATATCATAATTATTCATTAAGTTATCCATTTTAAATAGTATGAACTAAATGCACGATATAAGTTCCATTAAATGCGTGTTTATGCAAGATAAATTATGTTTAAACTTTATTAAATCATTTTCATGCCATTCATAATTTTTTAGTGTATGAACATTGAATTATCTCAAAATTATATATTTTTTCCTCTTATTCTCTCTCCTATTATTCTTTCTTCTCTCTTATTATCCTTTTCATCTAAACATTATTTTGGCCGAATTTTTTAATGCATTTTTTTGTAATAAATTGTGTGAAATTTATTCAAAACATTTCCATATGATTTTTCTCATTTTTTATATTTTAAAATTCACTTATTTGAATTTTTGAATTTAAATTATTTTTCAATTATTATTTAATTCAAACTCTTTTATGCATGACTTGTACTTGCTAAATCAAATAAATTTTTCTATGGAATATGTTGAACATCCCAAGCATGATTAATTATGATTATTTAGAGATTAATTGATTTATTCTAAGTTATTTTAAATTTAAATTCAATTTAGCCCTCTTTTTCAAAATAATTCCTTTCATTTTTCCAAGTTGACATATTTTAAGAAAGTTTAACGGAGGCTGGCCACTATGCTTTAAATTATTAAATTTATATGTTATTTAAACATTCAGTAAGTATAAAAAACAATCAGCTTTGATTTAAATTAATTCATGTATTATTTTGATAATTTTCTATTTTAGGAAACCTCTTTGGCCGAATTCTTTGAATTGGATTTTAATGGATTTATTTTATTCAAAACTCCTTCTTCACATCTATACTTCCTTAGCCAAATTTTCTATGGGATTTCCTCCATCTTTTGCTAGAAATCACATAGCATACATTCTATATTGGGTTTAAATAAATTTCTAAATGAGCCTATGGAAAATCTCTTTGGCCGATCCCCTCTCTTTTGGATTTTAAATTTAAATTGTTTCCTAATAAATTTCCCTCTAATTGGATCAATTTTTGGCTGACCCTAGACTCCTCCCTATTCTATTTAAGAGCCTTGTTTCAACTTGAAAAATGTTCTAAAAATAGTTAAAAACTCTTTCTTTCTCTCTTGCTCACCCTTGGCCGATTCTTATTAAACAAGCTCTTGAAAATTTTTTGTGATTCAAGTGCAAGAATTTCTCATCATTCTTCCCTTTCCCTTGCACATTTATTTGGCTTGAAGATTGATTAGGAAAAGGGAAGGGTTGATGTTTTTCCACCCTTGGACGAAAACATCAACTCCTTGATGTTTATTTTTTATGGTGCTAAGTTTTTATTCTTTTATTTCTTCTTAGCTTTGGATTTTACAAGGTTATGTAAATTTTCTTATGTTCATTTCATGACATAATCTTTAGATTTTTTTTGGCCAAGAACAAAGATAAGAAGATCAATTTGTGTGAACATAACCTACTTGATAATCTTTTGATTTCTTGTTTGACCTAAAGCCAACATAAGAAAATCAATTTATTTTGTGCTTAATCATTGAATATTGGTTGAATCCCTTTTAAAGATTATTAATTTCCTAAGTCCTTAATCATTTGAATATCCACTATCTATCCCTTTGAATTAAAGTGTCATATATGACTTAAAAGCTTCATATAAGTTGGTTAAATTTGATTGTGCTTAAATTTTATTACCCCTTTTTCCATTTGGTTGACCACATCACATATTGCATAAATTATTTTGTGCTTATTGATTAATTATATTCAATTGGTTTATGCATATGTTATGTGATAGCTTTTATGTGATATAATTTAAATCCTTATTCAAGTAATTATTGAGTTGTTCCAATTATGCATATATTTATCATTTGAATAAAAATGATCTTTTGTTAAAAAGAATTCAAAGTAAAGTGTTTGGTAATTGCATTTTAGTTTGTATTTAAAAGTCTTTCAAAAAAAATCATTTCAAACCTTTTAAAATTCATTAAAGAAACATTAATTTACTAATTTCATTAAATATTTGATTGAACATCTTATTTTAATTTCATTTAAAATTAAAGTGAGCTCTCTTTTTCATTAATATTGAATTGCCTTAATATTAGTATAGATTTGGCTATGAGTGCAAAACTTCTTAAAATTAAAAGTTAGACTTGTATCTTTCTCTTTATTTTGTCCTGATTTCTTGTTGGGCTGTATTTGCCCATTAATAAAGTATGTGTTGGGTTGTGATTGCCCATTAAGAAAAGTACGTATTGGGTTATACTTGCCCATGAAGGAGAGTATGAGAAATTAGTTGTAATCTCAACTTTGGTTTAGTGAATTCTTAGCTTGGGTGCCTAGACTTAGACGTAGGCTAGTTTTTGAGGTTTGACTGAACCACATAAAAATCTCTATGATCTCTTTCTTTTTAGCACATAGACTATTTTTGTTATTGATTTTTTTGTTGCTTCATTTCACTAAAGTATTGTTATTAAATATTTAAATCTCTTACAAAAGATAAAATTAAAATTTCTAAATTTTATTTTAAAATCAATCAACAACAACACACACACACACACACACATTCTTGGGTGCTATAGCTAAATAACAATTGGTATTTAAAGCCTCGGCTCAATTTGTGGCTTAACATCCCTAAGTTTGATTGCTATGGAATAAGTTTTTCCTAAAGGTATATTATTTGAAAGATAGTCTACACATAGACCAGATTTACTTGATAATGTCTCATTAGATTATTAGAAAAATTGTATTTGTACTTTTATTCATGGACAGGATTCTAGAATGTGGCATATATTGGCACATCAGTATCACACACCCACTATTGATATGAATGGTTTAAAAATTGATAAACCTTTGATTAATGGTCTACTTTTGAAAGAGAATTAGATGAACTAAATGCAAAGGATTGTAACATTCTTCTGCTTTACTTCCTGATAACTACATGATAATTTCCATGCTTACCACTGTAAAAGAAATATGGGATAAATTGATTCTTACTTACGAAGGCACTAACGAAGTTAAAGATGAACATATAAAAAGCTTAGTACATGAATATGAATTATTATGCATGTTACCAAATGAAAGTATTTCTATTTCTAAGGATTCAATCACTTTAGATAGAGTTTATTTTATTGAAGGTGTAAAGCATAATCTTATTTCCATTAGTCAATTATGTGATAAAGAGTTTAATGTTGAATTTCATGCATCTTTCTATACTATTAAAAATAAAAAACTATTTTGCTTGCTGGTCATAGATACAAAAACATTTACCTTATTGATTTTGAAGATGTAAGTAATGAAAATTTAAATTTACTTTGTTTCAAAAGTTCTTGATAACATTTGGTTATAATAAAGGTTATCACATAAACATGCATTTGTTAAACAAAATTGCAAAACTTGATCTTGTTGATGGTTTACCTAAAATAAAATTTCATTTTGATTATGTTTGTGATGTATGTATTCATGGAAAACGTTCTAAACATTCTTTTAAAAATAAAAATATTATTTCTACAACTAGACAATTAGAATTATTGCATATGAATTTATTTGGTCCTATTAGCACTACTAGTTTAGGTGGAAAATTCTATTATTTTGTTATTGTTGATGATTATTCAAGATTTACTTGGGTTATAATTTTAATTCAAAAAATGATGCTTTTGAACATTTAAGAAAATTTGTTAAACATATTTAGTGTGATAGAAGTCTTCTAGTTAGTAAAATTCATTCTGATCACTGTGGTGAATTTGAAAATTAAATTTATTTAAATTTTGTTTGATGAATTTGGTATTAAACATAATTTTTCTGCTCTGAGAACCACTCAACAAAATGATGTTGTTGAAAGGAAAAATATATTTTAATTGAATTGAGTAGTGATATGCTTGATGATTATAAATTGCCAAAGTATTTTTGGGCATAAGTCGTTAACACTGAATGTTATGATATGAATCATGTTTACTTGAGACCTCTTTTAAATAAGACCCATTATGAGTTGTTCTTTGGTAAGAAATCTAAGATTAGTTATTTTCATATATTTGGTTGTAAATGCTTCATTTTGAATAATGATAAAGACTCTTTAGAAAAGTTTGATAGTAAACCCAATGATGGTATCATTTTAGGATATTCTTTAAATGGTAGATCTTATAGAGTTTATAATAAAAAAATTAATTATTGAAGAATCTGTACATGCCATATTTGATGAAAATATTATAGATCCTATTAAAGATGTTGTGATTGAAGAAGAGGTGGATGAATTCAAGAAGATGGGTTTGGAAGAAAATGTAGATGATTCTTTACCTAAAGATTAGAAATTCATTACAAATCATCCAAAAGACTTGATTATTGGAGACCCATCTCAAGGAGTTAAAACTAGATGAAAATTAAAGGAAATGATAAATCATTCTATATTCTTATCTAAGATTGAACCAAAATCAATAAATGAAGCCTTGGAGGATCATTATTGGATTGTAGGCAAGGAAGAATAATTAAATCAGTTTATTAGAAATGATGTGTGGGAATTAGTTCCTAAACCTCAAGATCAAAATGTTATAGGAACTAAATGGGTCTTTAGGGATAAGTTAGATGACTAGAAACACATTGTTAAAAATAAGGCTAGATTGGTTGCACAAGGATATACTCAGATTGAAGGGATAGATTTTGAAAAATCCTTTGCCCTTGTAGCTTGGTTAGAAGCTATTTGATTGCTCCATGCCTATTACAAAGACTTTAAATTATTTCAAATGGATTTAAAAAGTGCATTTTTAAATGACTTTATAGATCAAGATGTGTTTGTAGAACAATAGAACAACCTCTTGGTTTTGAAAATGTGAAATTTCTAGATCATGTTTTATAAATTAAAGAAAGCATTGCGTGAATTGAGATAAGCTCCTAGGAGCTTGGTATAATAGATTGAGTATCTTTCTTATAGATCATGATTTTAGGAATGGTAGAGTAGATACCACCATATTCTTTAAAATTTTAGGTGAAGATTTTATTATTGTTCAGATTTATGTGGATGACATTTTATTTGGTAGTACAAATGAATCTTTGTGTGTTGAGTTTCCATCTTTGATGTATAAAGAATTTGAGATGAGCATTATGGGTGAACTCAATTTTTTTCTTAAGACATCAAGTAAAATAATAAGAAAAAGGTACTTTTATTTGTCAAAGCAAGTACAGAAATGACTTGATAGAGAGATTTGATATGAAAAAAAAATTAAGTCTAGCAAGACTCTCATGAGACCCTTTACTAAACTTAATTTAGATGGGTCACAAAAACTAGTTGATCAAAAACTTTATAGAAATTTGATTTGTTCTCTTTTATATCTAGCTGCTAGTATGCCTGATAGTATGTTTAATGTATGTTTATGTGCTCATTTTTATGCTGCTCTGAAAGAATCTCATTTAACTGTTGTTAAGTGTATCTTTTGTTATTTAATTGACACTTTTAGATTAGGTTTGTGGTATCCTTAAAATTCACTTTCATGTGACTTGATTGCTTATTCTGATACTAACTTTGTAGGTGGTAAAGTAGATAGGAAAAAATATTATGTCAATTTTATGATCATCCTTAATATCTTGTTCATCTAGAAAATAGAACTCCATTGCTATTTCAACTGCTAAAATTGAGTATATAATTGTTAGAAGCTATGTTGCTCAGGTTCTTTGGTTGAAGCAATAATTAGAAGATTTTAGAATTATGCTAGATCACATTCCTATTAAGTGTGCTAATACTAGTGCAATTTATTTGACAAAAAATCCTATCCAACACTATAAAACTAAACACATAGAAGTTAGACATCACTTTATCCTGGATCATATGAGTAAAGATGATGAGAATATTGATTTTATTAGCATAGATTTACAAATTGCTGACATTTTTACTAAACCATTTCCAAAAGAACATTTTTGTACCCTAAGACGCATGTTAGGCATGTTAGATCCAAGCATATAATTTTATTATTGTTCATGGTTAAACTTTTTTTATGTTGTCAAAATGGGGAGAAAATGTATGTTGGTTTTCTTCACTTTATTATGCATAATTTTAGGGGGAGCTTTCTCATGATATACTCATGTTATATTCATGCTTTATTATTATTTAAAAATATTTAAATGCTTCAAAATTTATTTATTTACTTGCTATAAATTTTATTTAATGCAAATTATATTTCTAAAGATTGATGAGAAGTCACTTTACATCTTCATCACTATTTAACATCAACATATATTTGTCATCATCAAAAAAGAGAAGATAGTTGGCTTCATGAGCCCCATCTCATGTGAGACTGATTTTTATGATAAAAAACACATGTTTAAATGTTACTAATCAAGTTAAATTCAAGTGTGCAGGGAAAATTCTTCAGCTCATGATTCTTCAATTATAACAAATTGCCAAAGCTACTGGACATGGGTTGTGTGAGAATTTTTCTAAGAATTACTATATTAAGGAAAATGAAAAGCTCACTAAATTAAAATAAATGATTCATTCTTTTTAGATTCATCATTCTAAAATTATTTATATTTTTCTATATCTTAATATTACAATTATTCATTAAGTTATCCATTTTGGATAGTATGAACTAAATGCATGATATAAGTTTCGTTAAATGTGTGTTCAAATAAGATAAATTATATTTAAACTTTATTAAATTATTTTCATGCCATTCATAATTTTTATTCATAATTTCTAGTGCATGAAAATTGAATTATCTCAAAATTAATTTTTTTCCTCTTATTCTCTCTCCTATTATTCTTTCTTCTCTCTCTTGTTATCATTTTCATCTTAACATTATTTTGGCCAAAATTTTTAATGCATTATGTATAAATTGTGTGAAATTCATTCAAAACATTTTTCATATTTTAAAATTTATTTACTTGAATTTTTGAATTTAAATTATTTTTGAATTATTATTTAATTAAAACTCCTTTATGCATAACATGCACTTGCTAAATAAAATCATAATTTTTATGGTATATGTTGTACATCCAAAGCATGATTAATTATGATTATTTAAAGCATAATTAATGTATTTTTAATTGTAATTCAAATCAACCCTCTTTTTTAAAATAATTCCTTTATTTTTTTCCAAGTTGACCTATTTTAGGAAAGTTTAAGGAGGCCGCCCACTATGCTTTAAATTTATTAAATTTATATGTTATTTAAACATTCAATAAGTAAAAAAAATACAATTAGTTATGATTTAATTTAATTCATGCATTATTTTTTGAGTTTCTTGTTTTAGGAAACCTCTTTGGCTGAATTCTTTGGATTTTAATGATTCAATTTATTTAAAACTCCCTCATTCATATCTAGACTTCCTTGGCCGAAATTTCTATGGGATTTCCACCATCCTTGGCTATGAATCACATAACATACATTCAATATTAGGTTTAAACAAATTTGTAAAGGAGCCAATGGAAGATCTCCTTGGCCGATCCCCTCTATTTTAGATTTGAGACTCAAATTGATGCCAAATCAATTTCCCTCTCGTTGGATAAATTTTTGGCTGACCCTAGACTCCTCCCTCATCTATTTAAAAGTTTTGTTTTAACTTGAAAAATGTTTTAGAAAAAAGTTAAAAACTCTTTCTTGCTCTCTTGCTCACCCTTAGTCAATTCTTGCTAAACAATCTCTTAAAAATTTTTGGTGATTCAAGTGCAAGCATTCCTCATCATTCTTCCCTTTCCCTTGGACATTTATTTAGCTTGAAGACTGATTAGGAAAAGTGAAGGTTTGGTGTGTTTCCACCCTTGACCGAAAACATCAACTCCTTGATGTTTATTTTCTAAGGTGCTAAGTTTTTAAACTTTTTTTATTTCTTCTTGACTTTAGAGTTTACAAGGTTATGTAAATTTTCTTATATTAATTTTTTGACATAATATTAAGATTTTATTTGTCCAAGACCAAAGATAAGAAGATCAATTTGTGTAGACTTAACCTACTTGATAATCTTTTGATTTCTTGTTTAGCCAAAAGCCAACATAAGGAAATAAAATTATTTTGTGCTTAATCATTTAATATTCATTTTGTTTCTTGTTTGGTTGAAGTCCTTTTAGAGATTATTAATTGCCTAAGTTCTTAATTATTTGAATATCCATTATTTATCCCTTTGACTTAAAGTTTCATATATTTTGGCTAAATTTGATTGTGCTTAAAATCTTATTACATCTTGCATAAATTATTTTGTGCTTATTGATTACTTGTATTCAATTGGTTTATGCATATGTTATGTGACAGCTTTCATGTAATATAATTTAAATCCTTTTTCAAGTAATTATTGAGTTGTTCTAATTTCACATCTATCTATCATTTGAATAAAAAATAGCTTGTGTGAAAAAGAAATCAAAGTAAAGTGTTTGTGATTGCATTTTAGTTTGTATTTCAAAGTCTTTCAAGAAAATCATTTCAAAACTTTTAAAGATCATTAAAGCAACATTAAGTTACGTAATTTCATTAAATATTTGATTGAAGATCTTGTTGTAATTTTATTTACAATGAAAGTGAGCTCTCTTTTTCATTAATATTCAATTTCCTTAATATTAGTATAGATTGGGCTGTGAGTGCAAAAACATCTTAAAATTAAGAGTTAGATTTGTATCTTTCTCTTTGCTTTATCTTGATCTCTTGTTGGGTTGTACTTTCCATTAAGGAGAGTACGTGTTGAGTTGTGCTTGCTCGTTAAGGAAAGTACGTGTTGGGTTATACTTGCCCATGAAGAGGAGTATGGGATATTTGTTGTAATCTCAACTTTGGTTTAGTGAATTCCTAACTTGGGTGGGTAGACGTGGACGTAGACTAGTTTTTGAGGTTTGACCGAACCACATAAAACTTTTTATGTTCTCTTTCTTTACGTTTCAACACTTTACTTTTCTGTTATTGATTTTCCTGTTGCTTTATTTCACTAAAGCATTATTATTAAATATTTAAATCTTCAACAAAAGATAAAATTAAGGATATGTATACCAGAGCTATTATTTGTGTAGAAACACAAGGAGGATTGGCAAAATATTTTCCTATTTTAGTTGGATTACATCAAGGATCAGCTTTAAGCCCTTATCATTTTTCTTTAGTTATGGATGTTCTTACTAGGCATTTATAAGAAGAGATACCTTGGTGTATGCTTTTTGTTAATGACATTCTTCTTGTTGATAAGACTAGAGAGGGAGTTCAACAAAAACTTGAATTATGGAGGTCAACCTTAGAGTCTAAAGGCTTTCATTTAAGCAGATCTAAAACTGAATATAAGGAGTGTAATTTTAGATGTAGAAGTTCTAGTGGTAGTGTTTAGGCTTTCATTTTATGAATTTTATTTCTAAAACTCAATTTACTCCCCACCCCACTCTTAGGTCTATAGCTATGTAGCATATATATCCTTAATAACTTGAATATAAGTAATATTAACTCTTTTCTTTTCTAGAGCTCTCTAAAACACTTATCTTTGAACTTTAACATATGTTTTTTCTAAATCAATAAATATCACATGTAGATCCACCTTACTCTCTTTATGCTTCTCCATCAAACTCTTAACAAATATATAGCATCCATAGTAGACTTGCTAGACATTAATCCAAACTAATTTGTAATATTCTTTTGTAATCTGAGTTATATAAGGGTAGAGCTTGGCTACCCAATTTCTTTCTTTTTCGGTGTACTGCAGTACCTGGCCGCACCGAGCTTTTATTCTCTCATAAAATTTTTGAATGGATGATTGTTGTGTTTAATTTGTGTAATAGAAATGGTATTTTTTTCATATGTTTCTTAAGGTTTGATGATTGAATGTGCGACATGGATGCAATAGGTCGTTAGGATAAAACTAATTTTTCTACCCCCATTAATAAATTATAACTAAATTTTAATACAACTCATAACCTCACTTTAAAGCCTAGTTTTATAATCAAGTTAAATAAAAGATTTAGGAACCCCTTAGCTAAATGATGTATGTTCTAACAATCATGCATAACATCTTATTTCATTCTTGAAAAGGGGGGGTTTCCATTCTTGCATGTAGAGGAATGCTTAACTTTGAGGACATCCCTTATAGTGGAGAACACCTCCTCCCGCTGATTTAGCCCATTATCTTTTTTCATCATGCATATAGGCATAATTGTCCCAAGCCTTTGTCTAAATGAATGTGTTAAAATGGTGTAAAAGATTGTGAATTTTGCATTAGTCTAAGTCATGCTTTCATGCCAATCATGATATAGTCTCTTAGGGAGTGAGTTTAGGACTCTAGTTTCCTTTCTTGATTAAATAACAACCTAGATACCTTGCACTTACATAAGATCGACTTTTATAGTTTTAAAGCATATGAGGTATTAGCTGATGGCTACTCTAAGTAGTTGTAAGTCCAAAAGATTTAGGATAAGTTTATCCTCTATTGTGCAGGTAAACCATTATATCCCATTTTTCAATTAGACTTAGGTTGTGCTTTTGACTTATGCTAAAACATCTTAGATTTAGGTTTCAAGCCTATTTGTTTCCTTTAGGCTATGAGTATAAGTCCTCTCCTCCTAGATATTTCTATAATCTTGTATTGATGGACTATAAGCTCTAGCCTTCTAACAAAATTTCAACTTAAATAAAAATATACTATCTCTCTCTCTCTCTCAAATATATAAATCCTCACTATAGGGTAGATTGGAGCACTTACTAGGTTTTCTAGTATCATGAGTGCTCTCTACTTATTATCCTTTGGAATCCATAAATAAGTCTTTCCACTCAAACTTCCCCACTTGATTTCTACAAATACCCAATCCTTTGATTGTCTAACCTTGAAACCTTTAGAGATATTTATTAACTACTTTAATCAAGATTTTTCATACAAAATTCTTATTTCATAGGATGTAATTAACTATAGAAGCTTTCTTCCATAGGGAACTAAAGAACTTGGCATAAAATAAACCCTACTTTACTTTTTCATGTAAAGTAAGAAAAAGATCTCTCATATATACGAAGACCCATCTATCTTAGGAGTCCTTATTTAGTGATTAGATGTATTGTAGGATGATATTTCCATCTTTTGAGATAGTACAACATACTTTAATATCGTACTCGGCCACTTCAATAAGTACCCCCTAAGATCTGCATGGTGTCCCAATGACTCTAAATTAAAACACCACAGATTTTTCTAGCGATTCCGCTGGAGAAAGTTCTTCTCTCCATCTTTAGTAGTCAATCATTATCTCCAAGGATTGATAATGGACCTTTATTTTATATAGGTTTGAGACTATCATTCTTTTCGTTGGACACATTACTTATTTCATTGTTAGGCAAGGTTGGCCAACATCCTTTAGGTTTTAGGACCTCACTCCAGTAGGTCTTAAAACTCATATTGGGTTTGCAATAGATAAAAAATTTTTACTAAATAAATCACCCAAAAATAAATCAAACAAAATCAAGGACCTCTTACCACTAGCTTGATAAAGTAAGGTTCATCCAATATCTTCAAGATTCAATTGAACTCACTTCTTTTGAAGTTTAGAACATTCCTCTCCAAAATCATAAATCTCTCCAACATACACATAAACTCATCTAACATAATCAAATTTATTAAATGATGGTTCCAATTCAAAATCAAATCAAAAGAATAATAATCAATGCAAAGTATAATATACACCCTCCTTTTCCAATAGTGAAGAAGAAAGCTCTATTTCCCCTCCTTGCAAGCAATCAATCATCATGTTTGCTGACAAGCACATTTTCTCTTTTGCATTTGGTGTGGACTTGGCCATGAATTAGTCCATACTCACCTCATCCCCTATCTTCAATTTGGGGTGGGCTTTAAGCACTTCAAAGTCACATGCGATGGACCTGCTCTCAACATTGTTAATAGAAAGGAGGTGGTCGGCAGGAAGCCACCTTTGTTGTTTGACCTCCATTTATAGATCAAGTTTCCATCCTCAAAGAGAAAAGCCTTATATGTTCCCTTGCTAGGAGTACCATCTTTACCTACGACAGCTTCAGTTAAGACTAATACCTCCTCTACAATAGCCTCAGTCTTTAAGGGGAAGTCCATTTTAGGTTATGAGATAGTCTTATACCACATTTGAGGTCAAATCTAGCTCTCGCCCTGCACCATTGACTAAGATGATGTTGTAACAAAATTAAGAAGATCAAGAGGCATTGTGAGCACATGGCCAAAGAAGTTGAGGAGGCTTCCCATGTAGCTAAGGAGGGATCTACCCGTGAGACCTCTCCCCTTCTTGGTGGTAGTAGATTTCACCCCTTTCAATTGTAGAGGGAGAGGAAGATGTTTGGAAGATTGTAGCATCACCCCCATTACCCATGGAGTATGAGACACTAGATAGGGAGAGGAGAAAACCCTATGCTGGCCTGAGGTCCGTGCTTATAAGAGTAGGGAGAGTTCATAGACGCTCTGAGTCTGCCACTTTTCATGATGTGAGACAAGTGATATCTAGGAGTGTTAGGGATCAAATCTATAGATAGAGGGCCATAGAGACCAAGGTTGCTGCCCAAGAGGGTAAGAGGGATAGAAGGAGGTTTGTTAGACAGTTGGTGGCCTCATTTTTGATTGACCATTATGATCGACGAGTTGATAGGGCCAATCATTCTAACAAGATAGTACTTACCAGTTCCAGCTATAGAAGGAGATCTTTGGTAGAGAGGCAGCTAATGTCACCACCATTACACTGATCCACTTGTCGACCACCATCACCCATCCATGTTCCATCATCTAAAGTGCCAACCAAGTACCCAAGTCAATATTTGGAGAGGGAGAGCATCCCCCTAGGTGATACAATTACGTCCCAAGGACCACACCTCATATACTCCAACAAATGAAGTGAGGTTGAGCACTTTTGGTTGACCTTCCATCCAAATGATGGAGAGGATGGGTAGAGACATGGTAGTTGCTCCACCAATCAAGAAGGAATGAGGGATTTTTAGCCCTATGATTGTGGGCGGTTAAAGATGACACTCCTCCTGTCCAGAACATCTAGTGCATTACTTCTTTAGAGCACAATCCAGTTGTGAGTCATCACTCAACATATATCTTAGTAGTCCCGGAGAGAGTGGATAATAGATCATTGGAGGAGATTTTAGAAGATGATCATGTCACGATGAGGCAGATAGTTGGATATGATTAGTTCGATCATGAGGAGGGTATGGTAGATTTGAATGTCGATTAAGATGACCTTTTAGATGACGTTGCTGAAGACAATGTGATAGATACCCGAGGATCCATGCATAGAGAACAACCTAGCCAAGAAGCCCAAGACATTGTAGTTAATGATGTTGAGCCATCAAACTCAACTCAATGCCTCCTATAAAAAATCAAAATCAAAGATGATCAGATTGAAATGATGAAAAAATGAGTAGAGGAATTGATGGTAGTGGTCTTAGCATTTAATCAAGCTCTATCGACAATACTCCTATGGAGGGTCATGCGAGCTAGTGCACATATTAGATCACCCCAAGAGTACTACTCCTATGAATGAGGATGTCAATAGCTTGAATAAGACGGTAATCGATAGTACCTTCATGCATGAAAAAGATATTAAGTAGATGATTGAGCAGCATGAGATGGAAGCATTATCGCAAGCGTAAAGGTGCTCATCGATTCAAAAGGGTAGACCCTACCCGAAGGAATTTGATATGGTTCAATACCCCAAAGGTTTTGTGCCACCATCCTTCAAGGTATTTGATGGTAGTGGGAACCCTAGGCAGCATACAACACACTTCAAAGCCAGTTGTTGCAATGTTGACGGTATCAACGCATTACCTTATTCGCAATTTGTTAGTAGCCTTTATGGGGTTGCATTTGATTCTTATGCCAAATTGTCCAACAGTTCGGTGAAGTCCTTTGTAGAGTTAGAGGAACTCTTCATTAAGAGATTCAGAAGAGCTCAGCCAAGGGTGACTATAAGGGACCTCATTTTAGAGAAACAAAAACCCAATGAGTCTCTTATTGATTATATTCTCAGATGATTTAACCTAAGTATGAAATGTGAACCACAGCTACAAGAGTAGCATGCCATTGAAAATCTTCTCAAGAATATCCATGGTCGATCGCCTTCATGCTCAAGGGTTTTACCATTATAAAATTTGAGAAACTAATCAAGTGGCTATACAAGACCAAGCGTTACCTTCTCATCCATAAGGTGTTTGAGAAAAAGCCAAAGATAGTAGTGGTAGTGAAGAAGGGGAAGCAGCTAGTGAGAGCATAGTTTGAGAGGCCTAGAGTTCAACAGCCTCCACTCCCTCCTCCTCTTCCAGTACCTTGGCTACCATAAAGGCCACCATAGTAGCCTACAAAGCAGTGCTATCAGTATCAACTGCCAAGTAACTATTTTCTACCTAGTCTTGCTAACAAACTCAATAAGCCATACCCATTCAAATGGGAGGAAGTCAAGAAGATCTTCAAGAACCTTCTCAAGAAACTTGATTTCCAGTTACCCGAGTATAGAAAGCTGAAGAAAGTGAGTAGTAGTGATGATCCTAACTATAGTACCTACCATCGCATACTAGGCCATGTCTTAGAGGACTGCTTTACCTTCAAGGGTTGGCTTGAGCATAACTAAAAGTCAGGAGCCATAGTTATCCTCAAAGAATACTTAGTAGAACAACCTTCTAGTTCTATTAAAGTAATCTCTGGGGATACATCTGATACTTTTAAGACAAACAAAGATTGAGATATATCTTTATCTCATACCTCTAAGAAAATTACTTCTAAAATCAAAAAAATTTCTCTATAGGTGCCTGTCTCAACTCAAACCTCCAACACCAAGGAAGGTCTACCAGTTGTGAGGGAGAACTTAGGGATGGTGGAAACCCAGCCATAGCAGCAGCCTTCACATGCTCGAGATAGTTCCATAACACTACCACCATTCGAGTCCACCATTCTTCCTTCCACCATTGTAGCTACTACTTCTATCGGCTCCTCCACCACCAGCAAGAGCATTATATTATTGGATGAGGGCACACTCCAGCTCTTTACTTAATTTCTAATATGTATCACCTCTAAAATTAAAGAAATAAATGAAGAAGAATGATTCTACTTTCATCTTGTCTACCTTTGATGATCTCAATGATTATATTCTAATTAATAACTCTCCAAGTCATAGCAATAATAATCAAAATAATTCTGATCAATTTCACTCCAATTCAAAAATAAATTACCCATTTCTGAAACTTTAGTGTTCACCACTTGAGATTGATTTGGAGTCATTCGACTTTGATGACTCTTTAAGACTGTGAGTAGGTTGAACTTTATCAGCTAAGTTAAGCATATATGATGCCCTTGTCTTGTCCAAAGAGATGAGGGAGTCACTAGTCAAAGCATTGCTTAACTATGAAATATGCTTAGCTCAGTTGGCCTCTACTAATCAAGTTGGAGATAAGGCATGCTTTTTAAATAAAGTCTTAGGAGTCACATTCTTAGATGAAGACCTACTTCTAGGGATAATAGAGCATCCCTCACATCATCCGTGGATGTCGAATTCAGCTATCTAGAGTTTAGGTTGATCAAGGTGCATCAATAAATATTATGGTCAAGAACCTTCTTAGAATTGACATCTAAACTCCAAGTAGAGAAAATGATGTTAATAGAATTCAATGAATAAGGAGAGAGGGCCTTAGGCTCCATAATATTATCTTTGGATATAGATGATCGGAAGATAGAAGCCAGGTTTTACATAATAGATTTTGATACATCTTTCAATTCTTTGCTAGGGTAACCTTGGATACATGAGAACTATATGGTTCTATCCTCCTTACATTAGTGCATCAAGTTCATAAGGAATGGAATTGAGTATTATGTCAAAAGAGATCTTAATCCATTTGCAATACATGAGGTTGAGATTTTTGAGGATGCAGCTTATTACCTTCCTAAGAAACAAAATGGATTATCTCATGAACTTCATAAAAAAAAAAAAAAAAAAAAAAGAAAGATAAGAAAAAGAAAAATAAAAAGAAAATGGAGAAGAAGAAGATCTTGGGGAGGATATAGAGCACATTGAGTCCACTGCAGTTCATTTCTCCATTTGAACAAGTGGGGAGGATGACCCGAACTCCACTAGGATGAGGAAGAGGAAAGTCTAGAGGGATCCCCAGTGGTGGAAGACCTCCATACCTACCACCTACAAGGAGATTCATCCCAGCATCCAGGATTACACTTGTTATCTAAATAGACTTAGAATCTAATTTAGAGGATGAGTCCTATGTAGTTAGCATGCTGGCCAACTCTTCTTGTCAGTAGATCTAATTGAAGGTGACACTAGAGCCCGACAGTGATGAAGACCAGTCCCCAAGCAAAGTATGAATGTATCTAAATCTTCTTTATATGAAACTGTCAAATAGCAGATGGGTGCCTTAGCTGTAACCCCACTTTCCTCACAAAACATTGAGGGTTTGGTAGTTAAGTAAATGATGTAGAATATCATGAGGATCAACAAATTAGAGCTCAAGGACCATTTATAAGATCTCAAGCTAAAGCCCAAGAAAATTCAAGAAAGAAGAAGACTTAGCCCTTTAGCCTGCTAAGGCCCATTTTATGATTTCATCTTTTTTATTTATGTAATTTTTAATTTTCTTCTAGAAACTCCATATTTGAAATTTTGCATTTAAAAATTCAAAACATGACATGTGAGGTGGTTGAATCCACATAAAATAATAGCATGTGAAATGGGTGGATGGCATAAAATAATGAGGCAATTTAATGCTTCACATTAATGTGGCCACCCACCTTTCCCTCCATGTTTTGAATTCTTTTCTTTTGAAAGATGCTTGTAATGTCTATAAATAGCCCCTCTTATTAGAATGAAGGAGATCTTTTGGTAATTACAAATTTTGAGTTATTCTTGTGGTTTGAGAGCTTGGTGGCCAAACAATCCTTGGTGGGAGCTAGTTATCCAACATATCTTCTTCCTTCACCTCCAATACCCATGTTCTCTCGATCTCATCAAAAGAAATAACACCCACCTTCACCAAATTTGGTATTAGAGTAAAGCTTAGAAGGAGCAAATTTGGTCAAAAGTTTACTTCAACAAAGGGAGCAACTCAAGTGTTGGACTTGTCTTCAAACTTGTGAGTTTTTCTTGGACTTGTGAGGTTAATTAATTTTATTTTATGTGATAGTTTAAAAGCATATTAGTAGCTTGGAAAGATATATATTGCTTGCAAGTTTATGGTGATAGCATAAAATTTCAATTAGTAAGCTCCATTATATATTTTAGATATTTTCAAATTGTGTGAACTGCACCCCTCCCCTCCCTCAAAAAAAAAAAAAAAAATTAGAGAGTTCCTTGGTGAGGTAGTTCATCACCTAAACAACTAGCCATTAATGAAAATCAAAATCTAATTATTGCTTTATTATCTTTGTTATTGTTTATTGTTAATTTTAGAAGTTTCTTTGATTAACTTATGATAACTTACTTTCTTAAAAAGAAAAAAGAGGCTTGATAAATTTGAGCATTTTTATTTCATTGCATTAAAAATATATATATAAAAAATGCATGCATAATAATATAAGTGTGTTAAACTTGGTAATTTTAGAAGCTAAATAGGACTTTGTCAAAAAGACCTAAACTTTCTAAGGAGAGCTTGGAATTTAAGTGGTCTTGTACCCCTCTCCTCAGGAAGTTCTCTTAGCTTTTGATTGCACAATTATATTATACTTATTTATTATTATTTTTAGTTTTTTTCATTGGTCCCTTTTCATATATCTTTTTTTTCTTCCTTAAAAAAAATCTCATGGAACCAAAATCTATCTCTCAAGATCAAGTTGAAAATTTGACTAGATTAGTTGATGCCTTAGATCTTAGGATCCAAGATAATGAATTAAAAACTCAACAAATATTAGAAGAAAGTAAGAATCAAATGCAAGAACTTAAACAACAAATGCAAACTCTTTTGCATCTCAAAATAATAGAGTACCAACTCCTCCAATACTACTCAAAACCAATAGGGATAGATGAAGAAGATTCATATCCAAACCATATAGAAAATCAACCACTTAGAATACAATCAATTGCTAGAAATGGTGGAATGGGACAAAATTATTTTAACACTATAGAAGACTCTAATGATCCATCTCAAAGAGTTAAAGTAGAAGCCCCAACTTATGATGGTATGCATGATTCAAATAAATTTCTTGATTTGTTAGTTCAAATGGATGACTTCTTTGATTGGTATAAAATGGATGATTACCAAAGGGTTACTTTTTCTAAAATGAAACTGATAAGGCATGGTAAAATTTATTGGACAAATACTTTAGCTAAAGAATAAAGATTAGGAAGGACAAACCTTACTTGGATAGAAATGAAAGAAATGTTAAGAGAAAAGTACTATCCTAGGCATCATGATAAGAAGCTACATAGTCAATTATTAACTTTGAGACAAGGTAATTATCTTGTAACTAATACTTGAACACTTTTGAAGATCTAGTTTCTAGAATTGTCGATAATGATTGGCAATTATTTTATTATTATTGGACTTGACATTAGAAATGAAGTTGAATTATTTGACCCACAATCTTTAGAGGAAGCATTTCATTATGCATTATTGATTGAACAAAAGAAATTCACCTCCTCTCTAAAATTAAAAGTCAAGTACCTTCCATTTCATCCCATAGATCTATAGTTCATCCAAATGGCCCATCCCTTTGCCTAAAACTTTAATTGAAGGAGCTCTAAGAACATTAAGTAATATGTTTTAAATGTCATAAAAAATCATATGAAAATCAATGTAAAGCTCAAATCTTATTTTTAGAAGTTGAAAATCTAATAGATGATAATCTAGAAGAAGTTTATGATGACACCCATTATCTCGATGAAGAAATTGAATTAACGATGACCCTCATATTAATGTGATGAGATGTCTTCTGTAATAAAAATGAGGCGAGATTGGAGGAGAAAGAACATTTTAGCATGTATGTTTGTGTAATGAAAAGAGATGTAGGTTAGATATAGATGGAGGAGTGCTATGAATGTCATTTCAAAACATACCTTAACTCAACCTAAAATCAACCTCACCTGAACCATTTCATGTTAGTTGGGTAAATCATACATCTCTTCCCATCACCAATCGGTGTTTAGTTCCTATTAAAATAGGAAGCTATGAGGATCAAATTTGGTGTGATGTTCTCCTATGGACATTGCTCATATTCTCTTAGGATGGCTATATGATATGAATGTTATTCACTATGGTAGGGAAAATACTTATGTTTTTAAACATAATAATAAGACTATTAAACTCCTACCAATAAAGCTAGTAGAAAAAACACCCACCATAACACCACACAAAATAACTTCTGACTTACAACCTAGGCCTCTATTGAAGAAAAATGCCAAACTTCAATTAATTATCATAGAAAATCCTACTAATAGGCATAACACTATCATCGATCCTTATTTTTAAAACACCTACTCTCCTTTGACCCCAAAGATAGAAATAATAGGTTTTGGCACTTTACGAAAAGAATTTTCTAATCCATTTCTTCTTCACATATTACATGTAAAAGAAGTCATACCAGACTCTATTGAGACTCACATACCTTCTGTGGTCTCTTCTCTTCTTTTTGATTTTAACGATATTGCACCTGATGAGTTTCCTGATGAGCTACCTCCTCTAAGAAACATTCAACATAGTTCTTACCCGGTTCTCAACTTCTTAATCTTCCACATTATAGGATGAACCCTACCGAGCATGTTGAGATTAAAACACAAGTTGAGGAATTATTAAGAAAGGGTTTTATTCAAGAGTGTCTTAGCCCTTGTGCAGTCCCAACATTATTAACTCCAAAGAAAGATGGAACATGGAATGTGTGTTGATAGTCGAGCAATAAATAAAATTACTATCAAATATAGGTTCCTATTCCCATTAGATGATATGTTAGATTTAATCTCATGAGCAAATTTTTTCAAAGATTGATCTAAAGTGGATATCATCAAATTGATTAGATCGAGATGAGTGGAAGATGGCTTTTAAGACCCCGATGGACTTTATGGCTTGTCATGCCCTTTGGACTTTCAAATGCTCTAGCACATTTATGAGATTAATGAATATTGTTCTTAAACCATATATAGATAAATTTTTTGGTGTATTTTGATGATATTTGATTTTAGTCCAAGTAAAATGAACATCTACAACACCAATAAAATTCTTTGAACTACTTAGACAAGAGAAATTATACATTAATTTAAAAATGCTTCTTTTGCAAGTGGTAATCTTTTAGGCTTTATTATATCCACTACTTTTAAACCTGATCCTTCTAAAGTGAAAGCAATCTTAGATTGGCCACCACCTAAAAGTTTTATTTAAGTTAGAAGCTTCCATGATTTAGCCATTTTTATAGATTTATTAAGAATTTTAGTACCATTGTTGCTCCAATATATACTAAAATTAGATAAATTTTGTTAGACTTCTAATACAAAAGGCCTTATAGCAAATTAAAGTTCTTATCACTTCGCACCAATAGGCTTCCTAATTTTCTAAAGCCTTTGATGTGACATGTGATGCTTCAAGAATTGGGATAGGTGGAATTTTAAGTCAAGAGAATCATCCTATAGCACTCTTTAGTGAAAAAAGTTAAATGAAGCTAAATGATTTTCCACTTATGATAGAGAGTTTTATGTTGTAATTCAATCCAGGCATTGGCGACACTATCTCTTACATAGAGAACTCTTAATTGATCACCATGCCTTAAAATTCATTAATACTCAATGAAAATTAAGTCATAGGCATGCAAAATGGGTTGAATTTTTATAAGACTACTCTTTTGTTCTAAAGCATAAGCCGGAATTAAGAATAAGCACATGCTTTATCCAGGTAAACCTAATGATTTCCTATTTAGAATTGAGAATCCGATTTGATAGAATTAAAGATGATTATATTATTGTGCCGACTTTCACTAATTTATCTTGAACACCTAGATAAACCAATAACTTTACAAGGGACATTCTTGATAACAAATGGGTATTTATATAAAGGAAAATAATTATGCATTCCTCGATCTTCTCTTAGAGAATTTCTTATCAGAAGCTACATGTTGGGGTGTATGGTCATCTGGAAAGGATAAGACCATATGTTTATTAGAAAATAGATTTTATTGGCCTTCATTAAAATGAGATGTTCAAAATTAGTGGCTCAATGTTTAATTTGTAAATGGCTAAAACTATCAAACAAAGGTGCGGAAAATACACTGCCTTACCTATTCCTTATAGGCCTTGGGAAGACCTACCAATAGATTTTATTCTAGGATTACAGGAAGGTTGGACATGATAACCAATGGTTAACAACAACAACAACAATCTCAACAAATGAATCCTTCATCTCCATTTGTTAATGTATATCAAATTCTCATTTAATTCAAGTATACTAAGATCATTTTTATATATTTTAACCAAGTCTTTTTTAGGTACCTCTACCTTTCTTAACATAAGGAAAATCTAATGCATCTACTCTAATCAGTCATCGGACGATCGGCTGTGTGGCCAAACCATCTAAAGGCTCTCCCGATCTTATCTACCACTACTCCTTTTTCCAGCATACTCATTTTGCTTTCTATCTCTAAAAAGCCACTCATCCACGAGCATCCTCATCTCTGTAACACTTAACTTAGTCTTATGTTTCTCTTTTTTGGCCAACATTCGCACCATAAGTCAGTCTTACCACCATCTTACAAAATTTTCCTTAAGTTTAAGTGGAACTTTTCTATCACATAACAGATGCATTCCTCCACTTCAACCATCCAACTTGAATTCTACTAATAACATCTCCATCTATTTCACCATCATTTTGAACAATAGAGCCTAAATATCAGAATCACTCACTCTTGTTAATGACTTGATCACCTAAAGTCACACTACCACTAAAACTTCTACAACTAAAATTACACTCCATATATTCAGTTTTAGATCTACTAAAACAAAACCTTTAGTCTCTAAAGTTGACCTCCATAATTCAAGTTTATTTGGACTCCCTCTAGTCTTATCAATAAGAAGAATGTCATCAACAAAAAGCATACACCAAGGTACATCTTCTTGTAAAAATGCCTCGTAAGAACATCCATAACTAAAGTAAAATATAAGGGCTTAATGTTGATCCTTGATGTAATCCAACTAAAATAGGAAAATATTTTGTCAATCCTCCTTATGTTTGGACACAAACTGACTCTAGTATACATATAATGACTTGAATATAACCATTATTAACTTTTTTACGTTCTAGAACTCTCCAAAGAACATCTCTTGAGACTTTATCATAAGCTTTCTCTAAATCAATAAATATCATATGTAGATCCTTCTTATTTTCTCTATGCTTCTCCACCAAACCTCTTAACAAATGTATAGCATCCATAGTAGATCTACCTGGCATGAAACCAAATTGATTGTGAGAAACTTCTTATCCTATCCAATTATTTCTCTCATAATTTTAATGTATGGCACATTAACTTAATTCCTTTATAATTTGCACACTCTTGTGCATCACCTTTATTCTTAAATATAGGAACCAACAAACTCTTTCTCCACTCATCGGCATCTTTTAATCTTTAAAATAACATTAAAAGATTTGTAAGCAAGAAATTCCTTGATCTCTAAACATTTCCACACTTCTATTAGAATATTATCCGGTCATCTTGCTTTTCACATTTCATTTTCTTTAAAGCTTCACTAACCGTTACTAATCGATGATAAAATGAAATTCTCTATTTTTTGTTTATTAAGGTTGCTAAAATCAATCGTACTTTCAGATCCTTCATTGAAAATTTTATTAAAATACCTCATCCACCTATTTTCAATATCTTTTCTAAGAAAAGCACTTTATTATTTTCATCCTTAATACCACTTGAGCTATGTCTTTACTTCTCTATCTCTTTGGTTTAACTTATACATACATCTTTCACCTTCTATGGTATCTAATCTATTGTATAAATCACTAAAATTTTTTGCATCATATATTGCTTTCTTAGAATCTCTAGCCATTTTATATCTTTCCCAATTCTCGTTTTACATCTAAACCAAATTTTATAACAATGCTTCTTATTTCTTATCTTTTCTTGCACACTCTGACTCTACCACCAACTATTCTTATTAAAAGAAGCTTTTCCTTTTTATTCTCCAAGCATATCTTTAGCAACTTGCTTAATTTCACTTGATATTTTTCCCACATAATGTTAGCTTCCTTAAGAACATCCCAAACTCTAATTTCTTGTAGCTTGCTCTTAAAATATTTTTTTGTGTTCTTTAAGTGTCCCCATCTAATCCTAGGATAATAATTTAGTTTATTTTTCTATTACAACCTTTCATCTTAAAATCTAAAACTAATAGTCGATGTTGGGTACTTAAAATTTCACTTGAATGACCTTACAATCTTTACAATCTAAATGATCTATTTTTTATCAAAAATAATCAATCTATGTTTTACTAGATCCATTTTTATAAGTAATAATATGTTCATCTCTTTTCCTAAATAAAGTATTAGCAACTACAAAATTATAAGCTAATGCAAAATCTAATATAGTTCTACCTTCTTCATTAGTCACTCCAAATCCATAACCACCATGAATACTTTTAAAATCTTCTACCACTCTACCAACATGTCCATTTAAATCTCCCCAATAAATACTTTTTTTGAGGTATCTTTTGTATTAATCCCTCTAATTCATTCCAAAATTTTTCTTTTGAGCTTACCTCCAAACCTACTTGAGGAGCATAGACACTTATAACATTTATAATCTTAGTATCAACAATAATCTTTAAAGCTATAATTTTATCTCCACATCTATTAATACTTATAACATTATCCTTCAAACTTTTATCTATAATCACACCTACACCATTTCTAGTTCAACTTTTACAGATACCAAAGTTTAAAACCTAAACTATCAATCTCCTTGGGCTTCTCACCAACCCATTTAGTTTCTTGAACACACAAAATATTTATCTTTCTATGAACCATAATATCTATTAATTCCATTAATTTAAAGAGTACCTATATTCCAAGATCCTAACCTAATTCTAGTTTCATGGACTAACTTCTTTTGCGCATCCATCCATAATGTGGGAATCCTTGCTTATTTAACACTACACCCGGTAGATGCGGTGCTCTAGCATATTTTCAGCGTATTCCCATACTAGCGTTGCTTCGGGGATGCCCTAGCATTAACACAATGATTTAAAGGATTCATGTCATGATTATTTTGACAAATTTTACACTGGCTGTCAACTACCTAGCTCATTTTTTACCTTGTTCAAAAATAAATGATGCTTCTTATATAGCCAAATTATTTTTTAAGAAAATAGTGCGACTCCATGGTCTCCCTTTAACCATTATTTCTGACATAGATGTTAAGTTTATCTCATAGTTTTGGAAAACATTATGAAAATTATTAGGTACCAAATTAAAATTCTCTTTTGCCTTTCACCCACAAATTGATGGACAAACTGAAGTAGTTAATCGTACCTTAGGAAATTTGCTTAGATGTTTGGTAGGTAAAAGTTTAGAAAATTGGAATTTATATTTTCGAACCTTCAAATTTGCCTATAATAGTACTATATCTAGAACTACAAGAAAATCACCATTTGAGATAGTCTATGGTCAAAACCCACGATGACCAATAGATGTAGCAAACCTACCATCTCATATTTTTTCTGATGCAACATTCCCATTTGCTAAAGATTTTCAAAGCCTCCATGAAGCTATAAGAAAGCAAATTACTATAAGTAATGATAATTATGCTTCTATGGCAAATCATAATCGTTGATGAAAGAAGAAGAAGCGATTATGTATTGATTCATTACTGAGCATTATCAAACTACTAGATATAAGAAATTACATGCGAGCTTATGGTCCATTTAAAATTCTCAAGAAAATTGGAACTAATGCTTATCACCTTGATTTTCCTCGATATGTTCATTCATCCAGGTTATTAATATTGAAGATATTCTATCATATGAAGGAATTAGAAAACCTCCACTTGTTTAGTCCAACTCTTTAGCAGGAGATATATCACTGTACTTGAAGAAGCCCTCTTCCTTTGAATTTGACTATATTATCACCGAGGAGCACCCATTAATCCAGTTTAGACATCATTTTCTAGTTTGTTGGAAGAATAAGCCACCTGAAGACACATGGTTGACGTAGTGATTTAGACTTTAGCCCCACAATTAGTAGAAGACTTCTTAGATTTCAACTCTCTGGGCAGAGTTCAATTGAGCCCATGGGAGTTGATGTAGAACATCATGAGGATCAACAAATTAGAGCTCAATGCCCATTTACAAGATCTCAAGCTAAAGCCCAAGAAAATTCAAGAAAGAAGAAGACTTAGCCCATTAGCCTGCTAAGGCCCATTTTATGATTTCATCTTTTTTTAAAATTATTTAATTTTTAATTCCCTTCTAGAAACTCCATGTTTGAAATTTTGCATTTAAAATTCAAAGCATGACATGTGAGGTGGTTGAATCCACATAAAATAATAGCATGTGAAATGGGTGGATGGCATAAAATGAGGCAATTTAATGCTTCACATTAATGTGGCCACCCACCTTTCCCTCTATGTTTTGAATTCTTTTCTTTTGAAAGATGCTTGTAATGGCTATAACTAGTCCCTCTTATTAGAATGAAGGAGATCTTTTAGAAATTACAAATTTTTGAGTTATTCTTGTGGTTTGAGAGCTTGGTGGCCAAACCTTGGCAATCCTTAGTGGGAGCACTAGTTATCCAACATATCTTCTTCCTTCACCTCCAATACCCACGTTCTCTCAATCTCATCAAAAGAAAGAATGCCCACCTCCAACAGAAAACCTCCAAAGTATGTGCAAATACTAAGCCCCAAAGGTTTTATCCAAGAGTAGCATCCTCAAGCTAAGGAGTTGATGTAGAGCTTGAAGATGAGTCTTTTAAAGAATTAATAGAACTATCTTTTGATAGGTACTCACCTTGCGTTCTTAATTTGGCAAAGAAAGCTTTAATCCCACACACATGGTCTAAGCATCGATTAGAGTACTTTGAAAGATTATGGGACCATAGATGCAAGAATTCTGAATCAAGACCCGGACTAGGCTTTGGTACAGTGGGCCCAATCAATGATGATGATTATTGCTTGGTCATCACCAATCATTTGGAATCTGATAGGTTCTTCTCAATTGCATTAACTCATATGAGGAGGTGTGCTTAGAAACTTCAAATGACTTAGATGATCTCCAAGTCAAAGATGCACTATTAGAATTTGAAGAAGAAATTAAGTCAACCATCGACTAGCTCAAAGAAATCAACTTGGGGACTAAAAACAATCTGTGCCCAATGTACATTAGTTTCCTGTTGAATAAATCTAAAATTAATGACTTAATTAGGCTACTCACTGAGTTTAAGGACTACTTTGCATGGAGTTATGAAGAAATACTTAGATTAGCTCCTGAAATAGAGATTCATAAGCTAGTGATATAGCATGATGCTAGCCCCATCAAGCAAGCTCCTAGATGCATGCAATTGGACATTAAACAACATGTCATTTCTAAAGTCAAGAAACTGATTTATGCTGATTTCATCTGGGAAGAAAATTATCTCACCTAGTTGGCTAGTGTCGTTCTAGTTAAGAAAAAGAATGTCCAAATTCGCATATACATTGATTTTAGGGATCTTAATAAGGCATGTCCATAAGATGAATTTCTACTACCAAAACTAGAACTGATGGTGGACATTGCCTCATCTCATGCAATATTCTCTTTCATGGATGGTTCATATGGATATAATCAAATAAAGATGGCACTTGAAGATGAGAGGAGCACTGCTTTTAGAACACTGATCATAATATTGTTATAAAGTCGTGCCTTTTGGCCTTAAAAATGCTGGCGCCACATACCAGTAGGCCATGACCCAAATCATCAATGAACTCATTCATCACCAAGTCAAATGATACATCGATGATCTCATGATCAAAAGTAAAGAAAAAGAACACCAACTCTTTGATTTGAAAGTAATTTTTGAGCAGTTAAAATAATACAATCTTAAAATGAACCTTATGAAGTGTGCATTCAGAGTATGTTCAGAGAAATTTCTTGGGTTCATTATCCGACACCACAAAATTGAAATTGACATGTAGAAGATTAAAACAATATTAGAAATGACACCCCCTAAGAGTCAAACCCAACTTAGATTATTCCAAGGGAAGTTGGCATATCTAAGATGTTTATATCCAACTTATCAAACATATGTCAACCATTTTTAGCACTAGCCAAAGAAACCAAGTTCAAATGAGATGACAAGAGCCAACAAGCATTTATGAACATCAAGTAATTTCTCATGACACCACGAGTCCTAACTGCCTATATCTCGGGAAAACCTTTAACACTATTATATTAGATGACTACCTTGGCACTCTATTGGCCCAAGACAATAATGAGAGAAAAGATAACATTATATCTTTTGTCAATACCGAGCAAACTATCCATGAGAAGTATTAGCTTTTCTCTTCACGAAAGCTATGACATTATATGCCCTCTCACAAAGTAAACTTAATTTTTATAATCAATTCATTACAATATCTTATGATACAGTCAATGCTATCTAGATGGTTGGCATGATGGTCTATGATTTTATCGCAGTTTGACATCACATTTATATCCCTCTATGGGGTGAAAGGATAAGCACTCGTAGATTTCTTAGAGGAACATTCACTACTGATAGATTCCCCACTTAGTGATGATCTCCATGATGAATAAATCATGAACTTAAGGGATACAAGCATTCTCCATTGTGAGATATATTTTGATGGTGCATCTTCCTCTCAAAGAGGAGAAGAACCATAATCCATTCTTTTAGGCAAGACAGGGGTAGGGATAGTACTCCTAACACCAGACTACGATATGATGAGATTTTCATATTATTTATCTAAGCCTTGCACTAATAATAAAGTTGAATATGATGCTCTTATCATCGGTTTGGAGTTAGCCATTTCTCTAGGTATTCAAAATATCAAGGGGACTCACAACTAGTTGTCAACCAGATCAATGGGTCTTATAAAGTCTTGTGGTGTTTAATTTTAAGATGTGGGACACCACGCAGATCTTAGGGGGTACTTATTGAAGTGATCAGATATGACATTAAAGAATGATATATTATCTCAAAATATAAAAATCACCACTCTATAATGGACCTAATCACAAAATAAGGACTCCTAAGGCATGATGTGTCTTTAAATGTACCAAAGATGTTTCCCCTACTTTACATGAAAAAATAAAGTAGGGTTTATTTTAAGCTGGCTTCATTAAGTTTCCTATGGAGGCAAGCCCCCATAGTAAATTATATCCTAAGGAATGAAATCCTGTAGGAATGCTCTCATTAAGTAGGAATTAAAGTCTCCAAATATTTCCGAAGACTATCAAAGATTGGCTATTTTTAAATCAATGGGATAGATCAAGGGGAGACTTATTTTTGAAATCCAAAGGGAGAAATTAGGAAATGCTCATGTTACTAGGAATCTTAGTGGGCATTCTAATCAACCCTATAATCGAGCTTTATATATTTGAAATTGAAGAGATTTATTTATTTGAGTTGAAATATTTTATTAGATTGCTAGGGCTTATAATTCATCAACAGAAGATTGTGAAAATGCCTAAGAGGTGAGGATTTATGCTTGTATCCCCAAAGAAAAATAGCAACCTCAGATCCTAAATCTATGGAGCTTTGGAGAGGGCTGAACCATGACCTAAATCTAAGGAAAAAATGGGTATATGGTTTACCTCCACAAGAGAAAATAAACCACCCAACTGCTAGACTTATTACCGCCTGGAGTGGCAGCCAGCTAACTCCTCCTACACTTTAAATTGATGTAGGAAAGTCATATTCTTTTGTAAGATGGCTAGGCTATTATTTATTTAGAAAGGATACTAAGTCCTTCAACTCATTACCTAAGAGATTAGAGCATGAGTGATATGAATTCATGACTTAATATAATACAAATTTTATTAAAATTATTTGATTCTTTTGGACTCTTTATTTTGACATAGGCTATAGGATTATATATGCCTAAATGGATGAGAACTTGATTATGGGCCAAATAAAAAGAGAATGGGGTGTTCTTCCATCAAAAGCTCTCACTGGTTAACCCTTTATTCTTTGGCACAGATGGAAGCCCCCTTTTAACAAGATGGAATAATATGACATGCATGATATTATACATGCAATCATCCATCTAAGGGGTTGTTAAATATTTTATTTTTCTTGATTTGATTCCTAGGCTTTTATGTGAGGATATGAATTATTTCAAAAAAATTAATTATGATTTGTTAATTGGGATAGAAAAATTAATTTCATCCTAAGAGCCTACTGCATCGAGGACACACATTCAAACATCAAACATGAAGAAACTAGGAAAAGCATGCAATTCTAGTGCTTAATCTAAATGCATCATCAAACAATTTTATAAACTATCATAAAAGAATAAAAGGCCAGTACAGTCGGGTTCAGCCGTACACCATGAAAAGAGAAAAAAAGATGGGTACCCTAGCTCTACCCTTAAATAACCTAGATTACAAAAATAATACATGATATGGGGGTCTTATTTTTTTCATTTCTTCCTTCTCTTTTTTTTTTTTGATTTGATTCATTCCAAAGGTATCACATAGCACCCGAGAGACTAAGCCTTCTAGTAACTGCTCATCATAATTCCCCATAACACTAATCCTAATTTCTAATACAAAATTATATTAAAAATAGGAAAAGTATATCTAGCTACACTTGTAAAATAAATATTAGCTAAACATATCATACAACACAAGCAGTTATATGAATAATTTGGACTTAGCACCCCACACATGGGTAACCAAGCTCACCTGTCTTAACATGGGTTATGTTTAGAGGCTAAGCAACTTGCATAGCGAAAACATTTATATTTTTATTACAATGACCCTTTAAACACAACCCCCTATAAAAAATATGATTAGGCTAATAACGGCCTAACATCCAGTCTACGAAACATACACCCTAACATCCAATCTAAAATAATACATCACAAAATAAAACATCCATCACACATACATCACCATAACTTAGCACTAAAAGTGGTGACTTAGTATTCTAATGTGGGTGCTTAAAGCTTGTGTGGTATGTCTTAATTAGGCATTAATGTTGAAGTTTTCTAAGTGTAAAAGAATTCAATTTAACATGGAATGTTGGTTTCATTTTAAGTTGTTTAGTTTATTTTTCAAGTTTTAATTTGTGATTTATTTGGTTCCATAAGATCCTACACTTAACATCTATGTGTTATAAAGATAAGAAAGAGGATTTCCCTCTTTTTTCCCTACCTTAAGTCATTTTCTAAAGCATGTTATTATGACTTAGTTTCTTTTAGTGAGTGGTTTATTACGTGTTTTAATCAGTCCTAGGTTTGGGTTCACCTTAAATAACCTTATTCAATGTAAAAGACTTCTTAAGAATAATTGGAATGAATTACTATCACATGACACATGTTCATTCATTTCTTTCCATCACATGTAACATGCACATGATTGGATCCTAAGTATACCTACATATACATTGTCTTAGCACACTTAGATGATTAATGTAATGAAGTATATTTGAAGTTTATATTTCATTTAATTGGATTAATATGAATGCATGTCTTTTTTAATAGAGAAAGGAGACTTCAATCCATTAGCTACATATAGACTCAAATGTATAAAAGTTTTAAGCGAGTATGATGCCATTGTTTCGCACCAGGGGAGTAAGGTAAAGACCTCCTTAGGGCTACTTAAATTCGTGCATCCTTGGGATGTCGAGACTATTATACTCAGTATTCTAATATACATATAAATGTATACACAACTATAAGGATGAAAAGTCATGCAAAAGAAGAAATTAATTTGATTAAATTATGACTTTATATTCATTAGTCACATTACACATACATATGTGTAGGAGATATGAGTAGGTACGACACCATTATTTTACACCACGGGAGTGAGGTAAAGATCTCCTTAGGGCTACTTAAAGTCGTGCATCCCTGAGATGTCCAGACTATATACCACTCATCTTATATACATATGAATGTACAATTAATCATAAGAAGAAGAAGTCATGCAAAATGTTGTGTTTGATTCGATCATATGATTTACATATGTGATATTGAATTCTTTCTAGGCCTTAACATGGACATACATAGGAATGGATTTAGACAAATGTTGTATTCTTTTCAAATGAACTATACATTTGTAAATCCTACGTCAGCCCATGCAAAGTAAAGAGAGAAGACTTCATACCACGTGTCTTAGATAATAAACATATGCAAACTAATAAATATTTTATAATTAGCATCACTCCATATATTATAATTGATTTATACACTTTTGAAAGTAATTTTTTTATTTTAAGATAATAGCCACATTTTTAATTTAAGTCAACACATGCAATTTGACATAAAAGAAATCATTTTATTTAATTAATTTTTGAAAGAGATGAATGCATGATCATATATGGCAAACAACATTTAATATGAGTGGAAAGAAATAAAAGAACAAAAGCACATGATTTCATTCAATCCAATTAAATCATAAGGGCAATCATATTAAATAAGATCATTTAAAACAAACTAAAGCTTCTTAATGTCATTCTGATTTTATGTTTGATTTGATTTAAGAAATATAAGAAGAGGTTTGCTAATCATATTCCATGCCCCATTCTCATGATTTAATTTAATTTAATAAGAAATAATTAAGTAAATTTTATGAATTAATTAAGTTAGATCCTTAATTTAATCAATTAATTACCCTTGTATATGCTTCTTTAATTTGATTAATCACTTAATTATAATCCATAAATGACATGAACATGCAAGGAAATAAAATTGTGATGCTCCTAAAAAACCTAATGGAATTAGCTCATAATTAAGGATTAATTAAGTTAATAAATCTGATTAAGTACTTTTATGATTCTCCCATACTTATGGGTTAATCATAATTTCCTTAAAGGGTCTTTATGTTGTTAAACACATAAAGATGAACCCTTAATTTGATTGTTTGTATTTAAGGTTTTATTTGATTTGATTTATTTGAATGATTTAGTTGAATTGATTTGATTTGATTAGTGTTTGTTACTTTTGTTTTGTATTTATTTATCTTCATGTAATTTGATTGATTAATTTTTAATTAGATGTTTTAATTCAATTAATTCTTGATAATTAAATATCCTTTTAAATTAATATCTAATTCTTTTCTTTGATTATAGTTATGTGATTTAATTTTATGTTTATTTGATTTAATCATGGTTTATTTATTTATAGTTTGATTGGATTAGATTAATTGAGATTCTATTTTGATTTTAATTGAGTTTGATTCTTTGTAATTAGAATTTTATTTTTAATCTCATCCATTTGTCATGTTTATCGAAGTTTGGGGTGTATTTTGATTTCATACATTGGACAGTTAATTAGTTTATCTTATTTAAGTAGGTTGAATGAGATTTGATTTGATTACATATTAAATTGATGAGGGTCTTCCTTTATTTCATTTAATTTGATTTTATTAGCTTTATTGATCTATGGGTTTGCATAGGTTCAACGTGATTATTAGTTTAATTAAGAAGTGTGTTTAGGTTTATTATTAAATTAAATAAGAATTTGTTTAATTTTTAATTTGGTTTAATATTTGTTAAGGTTGATTATGTAATTAATGACTTAATGATTTAGTTTTAATTTAGGATTTGATTGGCATTTAATTGTATTTTAATTATGTTCAAATTTATGTTTGATTAAGCTTAAGTTTGATATGATTAATTTGATTAACTTAATTAGATTATTTAAGAGTGTAATCAATTATTAAATTAAATAAAGATTTGTTTAATTTTTAATTTGATTTCATATTTATTTATGTTAATGATGTAATTAATGACTTATTGATTTAAGTTTAAATTATTATTTGATTGGCATTTAATTGCATTTTATGTTAGATTAAGCTTAAGTTTAATATGATTAATTTGATTAATTTAATTAGTTTATTTAAGAGGTGTGATCAACTTAATTAGTAGATTAATTAAGTTTTTGATTTGAATTAATTTAAATGTGATTTATAGAGTTAATTTGGTTCATTAAGATGATGGATTAATTCATTAAGTTTTCATTAATTAAATGTTTAATTAATTAAGTTTGATTAATGGTAATTAAATTTTTAAATCATTTGATTAATTAAAGGTTTGTTTAATTAGAGATTAATGACTTAATTACCCATATATGACTTATTTGATTTGATAGTTTTAATTAAGCATTTACGTAAATTTTATCGATTAAAGGGTTATCATTATTATTATCATTTGATTAGATTAAATGATTATTATTTTATTTTTATTTCAATTAAACTTCAATATTCATAATCATAGTTAGGTTTAATTTTCTTCATTTATTATGTTCATTAGATTTCATTCATGTTTGATTTAGTTATTAGGTTTATGTCTTAATGGCTAATTAATCATCTTATTCTAAACGGGTTGATTTTAAATGTGATTTAATCATATCTTAATTTAGTTTACTTTAATTTTATTTGGTTTAATTTGATTAATATCAAATGATTATGTTGACTTAGTTTATTAATCAATTTTATTTTTAGTTTATTTAATGATTAATTAATATTTAATTTATTTTAATTAGTTAAGTAGTTTCATATGATTAACATTCAATGGTCGGTGTAGGTTTGACAAGATTAGTTTCGTTTTATATCAAAGTTTCATTGATTTATTCAATTATGAGTTTGATTTTAAGATCTCATCATTTAACTAAATTTCATTAACTCAATTAGGTTTAGTTAATTTTAATTTCATTTCAGTGATATATGATATTTTTTTGATTTAAAGTTTGATTACCAATCATTTGGGTATTATATCATTTCATTTTGATTTGATATTTAAATTATTTTTTTTTTATGTTTTAATTAAATCTTTAATTGATTAAAATTTAATCCTAAGTGTTTGTTTAGGGTTAATTAGGATTTAGAAAATCACATTATTTCTTTAAGGATTGTTGATGTTAACTGAAGTGATTTAAGTTATATTAAAGATTTTTTTGTAATTTTATGGATTTTTATTTGGTTTGTTCTATTAAAATGGACAATCTAAACTTTAAAATTTAATTTCTCCTAATCCAAAAGTCTTTTTCACTTGAGAATTTTATGGTAGGTGTGTTTTAACTGTTATTTCTATCTCTGAAAATTTTAATTCAATCAGACTTGTATTTTTAGGGTAATTAATGAAATTTGATTTTCATTAAAACTTAAATTAAGTTGAAACAATTCATGGATTTTGGATATTTTTACTTCATTAGATCCCTCTAGGAAAGGCAGATCCAACGAGCCCTTATTTGTAATTATTTGCTAAATATTTTATTTTTTATGAATTTTCAAAGTTTCAGGACACTTAAATAATTTTTAAAATAAAAATTAGATGATTTTCTCACTTAAACTAGTTAGCACCACGCAAGGCATTGACATGGGAACGCAGTGCCATGTGGCACTGCACGAGGGTTACCGCGATCTCGTGTGACGTGACCGCATGATTGGCTTTGCAGCGCGCTCGTTGAAGAGCGAACACGGATGAACAAATATCGGGTCGGTCGGACAATCGATCCGAGTTGGATGGTCCATATTCGATCTACGGATCTAACAATGGGAGCCGCACAGAATGATGCATGATCTGGACCATTTGATCATGGATCGAATAGTCCAAATTTGCTCAGCAGTTTGAATGGCTGAGATCACGTGGATTGTTGCATGAAATGGGATCCGAATCTCATGATTTATGCGATCCTCGTTCGATCTCCCGATAGAAGATCGAGCTTACTTCTTCATGATCCAATGAGAAAATCGAGCAAATTTTATAATTATTTGCTAAATCGAGATGAAATGTCCTCCAAATGGGTTCATTTTCACTGTGATTTTCACTGAAAAACTTTTTGATTTGTATCGGGATGATATAAAATAAAAAATGCAAGAGTAATTTAAGGAAATTTCCTAAAATAGAGCAAAAATTTATGCAAATGGAAGATCCTAAGGCTGTCTGTTGATGAAATTACCTCATCAGGGATGATTTTTGGTGGCAGTGATGATCTGAGCACGCTCTTGAGTGGAGGAAAAAGCCTCAGAGTGAGCTTAGACTTGTGCCTTCACTTCAGAATGATGTATTCTTCAATTGTCGCAGCTTCTTTGCTGGAATCCACCCGATTTTGATGTTTTTAGCTCAAGAGAAGTGGGCAAGTAGTGGTTGATAGCTTTGAGGGTTAAATGAGGCTTCTAATGCCAAAATTAAATCTCTTTCTCTATTCTCCCTCTTTTAATGGTGGCTAAAATTTAAATAAATGTGATGGGGAGATGCTTGTGATGGATGATGGATTGATTGAGGACTTTGGATTTAGCTCCCAAAGTCTTCATTTGCTGCCATAAGATCAGCTCCATTGAATGCAAGTATTAGGGATGAGTAGAATGCATGTAATGGGGAGAATTAAATGAGGTTGGGTGGAATCCTATGTGGGGAAGATCCATGAGGGATTTAGTTAGGTTGATTTGATTTTGGGCTGATCCCAAATGGGTTTGGGCCGAGTTTGATTAGTCCCCAATGGGTCATGGCTTGCTTTCAAGGGATTTGGCTCAATTTGGGTCATATGGGTCACATTGGGTCATATCAGGTTAGGTTGACCAATTTATCAGATTGGGTCAAACCAAAGCTTAGGTTAGGTTCAAATGATAATTTGAGGTGTTTTATTATGATCAATTTGATTTAATTTGGCTTAGGATTGATTTTGGCTCATTTGGAATCAAATGTATCAAATGGGTCAAGTTGACCAATTTGACCAAAATTGGCTAAATTGGCTTGGTTATGGGTTGATTCATGTTCAATTAGCTAATTGAAGATGAATGTAGCCTTTGTTTTGAATCAATTTGGATTTAATTTGAATTTTGGCTAATTTGATTTAGGTCAATTTGAGCTAGGTTGGGTCAAGTTGACCAATTGGTTAAATTAGGTTCAATTATGGCTTTGGTCAAGTTCAATAATAAATTTGAAATAGACTTGAGCCATTGGTTGCAATCAATTTAGGTTAGATCATGATTTGACCCAATTTGGTCCTTTAGGCCAATTTGGGTCAACTTAGATTGAATGACTGATTAAGGTTGGTTTGGCTTAATTGGTGGTCAATTCATATTTGAATATTGATTTTGGGTTGATTTAAATCATTGATTTCAATCAATTTGATGTAGGATTAGTTTTGGATAATTTTGGTTCATTTTGGCTAAGGGTTGACTTGGTCAAATGATTAAGTTGACTTGGTTTGACCAAATTGATTGCAATTGATCATCCTGGAGTGATCAATAATCATGGTGCAAGGTTTTGGTGAGCTTATTTCAATCCAATTTGGGTTGGATTGAAAGTTGGCTCAAATGGGTCCTTTTGGTCACTTACGTCAAGTGGACCTAAGTGGGTCAATTGGTTTGGTTTTGGTTTGACTCGAGTTTAGTTGAACTTATGTATGAGCCTTGGATTGAAATATAAATTCAACGGTAATCAATTTGGAGTCTAAGGGAATTTTGGCTCATTTGAAATTTTTGAGTCAAAAGGGCTAAGTTAGGCATGACAGGGGCTGGCTTTGATTTGATTTGATGATTATAGGTTTCATTTATATTTGGGTAGATAATTGAATGAATGATTGATTCGAGAAAAAATATGTTGGTTCTAACTTGATTTGAATGGAATTTAGCTAAGTTCAAAGAATTGGCTCATAGGGCTTGGATGGGTTTGGATTTGATTTTAAATATAATTTTGGTCATTTGGATTTCTATTTCATTTATATTTATGAATATAAATGAAGATCTAAATGATTCATGAGAAAATCACTTGAGTTTGGAGTGATTTAAAAATAAATTTGATTAAGTCCATGGAAGTAGGTCAAAAAGGCTTAGAGGGCAATCAATTTAGTTTGATTCATTTTGATCGTTGGAAGGTGGGTTTCATTTATATTTATGAATATGAATGAAGGAATAATTGGTTTACTACAAAATCAATTAAGTTTAATTTGATCTAAAGGGGGTTGTGGCTAAGCTTATGAAGGTGGTTCATATGGCTTAGGAAAGGTCTTGGGATTTGAATTTGATTTTGAGTTTCAATCTTTTGAAGTCAAATTTGGGATATGGATTTAGAATCTGGATTTGAATTTGAGGTTCGGTTTGAGATTGAATCTGGGTTTGATTTGAGAAAGTATATCTAGATTAGGTTTAGGCCATAGGATAGGTGATTTTCTTAAGCCCTAAGGCATCGCTTAATCTTATGATTAACCCTTCTAAGTCTCCAAGCTTAGGTTAAGTTTTTACCTAATCACTAGATATGTCTTATGACTAAGGAAATCTTATTGTTTAGAAGATTCCTAAGTCTAAGAGGATGAGTTGAGAGCTCGCTCCAAAAGTGAGGTCAACAAGTCTTGAATCCAAAACTCGATCACTATTACAAGTACACTATGGAGTTGCTAGCTCAAATCCCAGAGGTCACAATCTACAAGATCCCTTAAGGAGAAAATGTCATAGCTAATGCCTTAGCCAAGCTCGCTAAAGAGTTAGCATGTTAGGAAGAGGAGTCCATATCAATAGAAGTCCAAATTTGACAAGTCCTACCTCTTATTGATGTTGAACTCATCGATAAAGGCTCTCTTGAAGGGGAGGTTACCGTTGCCAAAAAGGATGAAGAACTAGATTGGAGGCAACCTTTCATTAACTACATAAACAAAGGCAAACTACCTCAACAAAGTATCAAGCACATAAGGTAAAGCAAAGGGCACTCTCCTACGCCCTTGTGGATGGTGTCTTATGCTAATGGTCTTTCGATCATAAGTGGTTATGCTATTTGGACAAACACGAAGCCCATAAGATCATGATCGAGGTACACTCAGAATTATGTGAACCTAATCAATTTGGTCCCAAGATGAAGGCCAAAATCAAGAGACTCAGATACTGCTAGTCAATAATGATCATGAATTGCATGGACATAGTGAAGCAATGTCACCAATGGCAAGTACATGGAGTGGTCCTACACCAGCCGCCTAACATTCTATATCCAACCTTGGCCTCATGGCTATTCGAGTGTTGGGGGCATCGATATAGTTGAGTCTAATTGATCCTCCCTCATATAAGCACCAGTTTATTCTAGCAGCAACATATTACTTCTCCAAATAGAAGGAGGTGATTCTGCTCAAGGAGGTCAAAGCTCAATATGTGCTCCAATTCATCAGGAACCATATCGTTTACATATTTGAGGTACCACTCTGAGTCATATCTGATAATGGTACCACTTTCAAGAACAACAAAATCAATAACTTTGCTTGGAGAAACAACATAGATTAGAGATATTCTACCATTTACTACCCATGGGAGAATGGTTTGGCAGAAGCCTTTAACAAATCTCTCATCCAAATACTCAAGAAGATGCCCGATGATAATAAATAATAGTGGCATGAGCAGTTAGTTGAAGCCTTATGGGATTATCGTACTACCTACTAAACACCAATGCAATATGCCCCATTCTTTTTAGTGCATGGGTCCAAAGCCATTCTATCATTAGAAGTTCAATTATCATCACTATAGATAGCTATGGTTAGCAAAATCATAATTAAACAGAATGCCAATCTGCGGTTAAAAGAACTTGAAGGTTTAAAAGAAATATGCTTACAAGCATGCAAAAATGTCAAGTTATACAAAGCAAAGATGGTTCAAGCTCATAACAAGTTGGTCCACCCTAAAGCTTTTTGAGTAGGAGAGCTTATTTTAGTTCTAAGGAGACCAATTATTGTCCATCATAAGATGTGAGGCAAGTTTGAACCTACTTGGGAAGGCCCTTTCGCCAATAAAAGGCTTACCAGGGTGGTTCTTACCAACTTATAAATCACAAAGGAAAATGCCCAATTCTCCCAATCAACGAGCTTTATCTAAAGAAGTACTATGCATAAATAATGTCCAAAATAATTTTTCATCAATAAAAATTTCATTTTGATCAAACTTCTCTTCAAGTTAAAATGTTTACAATTACCAAACTCTTGATGTGTTTAATGTAAGTATAAGAGAACCTGAGTGGCATCCTATCCCTTGTTAGCACAAATAAACACAGAATTGCACCAAAAAAAATCAAACAAAAATCTAATTGCTTCGGGCTACTTTAAGCTGAGATAAAACCTTGAGCAAACCTCACTTAGTAGTTGCTCTAGGATGAGATTGATCTACTACTTAGCTAGTGTGTCTCCCCAGTGATCATTTCTATTAGGAGGATGTGAGACCCTATGCTTTCTTTCTTACTTGACCACTCTAAACCAATGGGTGCTTTATTAGTTCGGTATGTCTTATTGCATGACCAATAAGATATCACGATGAATAGCTTTGCTTTAGAAGATGTGGGTCTCCAAGTTTTCTTCTTGAACTAGCTATCATGCACTAACTAGGTCTGAATTAATATATTTGAAGATTTGGGTAAGACCCCCAGTGGCTCCTCTTCCTCCTGACTACTTCAAGCTTTAGTTTAGTCCTTCTTTGTGACTCCACACTTGGTAATCACCCTAGGTCGAGTAGTAACTATCTAGATGAGAACAGACTATCACGATGATCAATTCTACTTAAGAAGATGTGAGTCCTTGGATGCTTTCTTTATAGATTGATCATCACGAACTAACAGGCACCTTAGGTTGGCTAGTGTTTGCTTTGTTGATAGTAGCCCACCCGATGGATAACACCACTCAGGCAGATGTAAGTCCTCACGCTTTCTCCCTAACTTTGATACTATATACCTAAAGGCTTTATATTTTAGGGATTAAGGTAAGACCCCAGAGGCACCTTCCTAGTGGGCATTCTATTTGAATCATGTCTTCATGACCTGACTTAGAAATGACCCAAGTTACTATTAGATTGGACAGTTCCACTTTCCTAATAAGTACCCTTATGGTTGGAAGCTTAGTATTGTGGTGTACAAATTCTCCCTTGGGCCAATTAATCTAAGATAGGCCAAAGCCTCTATGACTCCTCCTTAGTGTGGACCATCCTAAACCAATAGGGTTCACTCTAAATAATCAAATAAAATAATATCCCTTATGGATTAGGATAAGACTCCTAGAGGCACCTCTTCCCAAGTAAACATCCTATTTTTTGGGAAATGTTAGCAAATCTCCATATAGGAACCACCTCGACTACCTAAGTTGAGATAAGACTCCCAGAGGCACTCACTTAATAGTTTCCCTATTTTAGGTTTGACTTATTATTCCATCAGTGAGTCACCTAAATGGCAACCCTATAATGGAAGATGTGAGTCCCCAAGCTTTCTTCCTAGTGTAGCCGTTAAAAACTGATGGACAACCTTTAGATTGTATAGTCCATACTATACGACCAGTAGACTACCTCTTTGGACTAATAAATCTAAAGCATGCTCAGGCTCACATAGCCCCTCCTTAGTGCTGTTCATCGTAAACTGACAGGGTTCATACTAAATCAATCAATTAAATCAGAATGAAAATGAATCATCAAACTCAAACCAAATCAGTAAGAATAATCAAATCAACACAAAACCCAAGTTCAAATCAAAACTAATCAATAAAATTTAGATAAATCAAATAAATTCAATCAAATCTCAATTTCCAGCCGATCCCCCTTTATGCCCTTGGCATAAATCAATCTATAGTCCAAACAAATCTATGTGTAAACCTTCAATGGATCTCTCTTCATGTCCTTGGCGTGAAATCAATTCTTAACAAATCAAACCAAATCCACATAACTCTCTTATGTCCTCAGCATGAAATGAGTTGCATCGCACTGAGATTGTAATTCCATTTATCTCATCACTTATATATGGGTAGTCATCGTTAGCGCCTATGATTTCTTGGGATCTTTGTTGATCATCCCCAATAATATGTGGTGTGCCTTACCAAAATACCACCTACTTGGGATCCTTTTGTTGACCTCACATTTGGAGCGAGGACTCATCCTGCCCGCCTTAGGCTTAGAAACCTTCTAGGTACTTTAATTTTCATAGTCATAGGATACTTCTAGTGACTAAGGGAACACTAAATCCAAGCATAGAGACTTAGGAAGCCATACTTTAATCTTAAGTTATACCCTAAGGAAAATATGTTCTAACTATACTATGGCCTAAACCAATACCCATGCTTGCCCACTCATCCAAAACCAACCTTAAGCCAACACAGTCAACCTCAATTAAATTTTGTCTCCTATCCAAGGTTCAAGCCAAATTAACTTAGCCGCTAACTTAAGTAAGTTACACCATCATCCTGTGGATCCAACTCAAAATCCATTCAAACAAATTCTAGCCCAAATTGATTTTCACAAAACCACTCCAACCATTCAATAGATAATTTCAAACCCCTCTAACACTTGTAATCAAAGAAATTGAACCAAATGAATCCAATCAACCCAAGTTAGCCCATTTACCCCAAAAGGCCCAAATGAGCTAAAATCCAATCAAACCCAAATCAATTATAATCGTGGCCACCAATCAACCCTAAATCCATCATTGAACTCTCAACACTACCAATTCAACCCAACCAACCCAATGGGTCACTTGATTAAAAGTGGTCTAAATGAGCAAGTTTACTCTTACCACAATCCAACCCAAATTGGATTGAATCAACCCATCCAATCTCCTCTATAATACTTAAGCCAACATAATCAACCTTAATTGAATTTTGTCTCCTATCTAAGATCCATGCCAAATTAACTTAGCCCACCTACATCCTATGGATCCAACCCAAAACCCATTCAAATAATGTCTAACCCAAATTTGTTTTGACAAAGGCAATCCAACCATTAAATAGGCCATTTCAAACCCCTCCAATACGTGCAATCAAACTAATTGAAATAAATAAATCAAATCAACCTAAGTTAGCCCATTTGACCCAAAAGGTCCAAATGGGCCAAAATCCAATCAAACCCAAATCAATTACAACCAAGGCCACCAATCAACCCTAAATCCATCATTGCACCCTTCTCAACACCCAATTCAATCCAATTCAATCCAACCAACCCAATGGGTCCACTTGACCCAAAGTGGCCTAAATGACCAAGTTGACTCATAAATCAATCCAACCCAAATTGGATTGAATCAACCCATCCAATCTCTATAATGATTAATAATCATCTTTGATAAGCTAATTACAATAAATTTGGTCAAACCAAACTAATTTGATCACTTGATTCAAGTTGACCCAATTAACCCATATGGATCAAAATGAACTAAATCTCATTCCAACCTTAATTAATTGAAATCAATGACTCTCATCAATCATAAATTGAGTTCTGAACATGACTCAACCACCAATTGGTCTAACCAAGCCAATTTGGTCTCTTGACCCAAGTTGACTCAATTTGACCTAAAGGGCCAAATTGAGTTAAATTAAAATCTAAACCCAAATTGAAACCAATGCCTTAAATCAATCACAAATTGATTACTGAACATGATCCAACCTTCAATTGAACAAAATTTGGTCATAAACCAATTGACCACTTTAGCCCAAATTGACCTAAAGAGTGTACTTGAACCAAATCCTTTCCAAATCTAAATTAATTCAAACCAACACCTATAATCATTATCAAATCATTAATTGAACCTAAACCAACCCTCCACCCAAGCCAATTCGACCAATTTGATCAAATTGGTTAGCTTAGCCTATTTGACCCAAATGAACCCATATAAGCCAAAATTAAATCCAGTTCAAATTGAACCAAACCAATTGAACCAGTACATTCCAAATGATCAAATAAACATACCTAAACTCTTGGTTTGACCCAATTTGATAATTTGATCAACATAACTCAATTTGATCTATATGGGTCAAATTTAGCCAAACCCATTAAAACCAAGTCAAAACCCAACCAAACTTGGCATGACTCATCCTTGGGTCACCATGGGTCTGCCCAAGTGGGTCTAACCCATGGTGAACCCACTTTAGGTCAAAACTCTAGAATCAAGGCACCCAAATGGGATAAAATCCCCATTTAGATGGGTCCCCAAGCCTTGACAACACCTTTGGCCATTCGTGGACACTAGGAAAACTGACCTAACTTGACCTAAGGCTGTTGGGTTCAGCCTTTGGCCATGAGAGGGTAAGCTCACCCATGGCATGTGTTGGTTTGGAGGTGGAAGAGGTACCCCGCTAGCCCCATACCACTGATAGTCTCTCAAGCACCTCCACCTAATCCATCTCCACACTTACCCCGGTGATGACTACCAAAGGATGAGCCAATCTCGACCCTTAGTTCACCTGGGGAGGAAAGTATAATGCTCCCCATCCATTCACACTTCACAGGGATCATCCTTAGAGCATTCTAAACTAGGCCCTTCCCCAAATCCCTAACACACTAATGGATGATAACCAGTGAAACCTGAGCCCATCCATCCAACTTACCAAAACTCCACCAAACTTAAATTAACATTTCCCAGACCTTCCCCTCACTCTAGCGAGTCAAAAATAATTAATCCCCAATTGAATTGTTCACTGGATGGCACTCCAAGACCAATTTCAATGAGCTTTATAGCAGCACTTAGTTCATAGAGGAATTGGCAGGGAGGTTGCTCAAGATCTTCTCAACAGAGCTTCATCTCTTCAAGACAAAGCTACCTCAGTCGATAGACCACCAATCTTTAGCTTTAATAAGGTACAAAAATATGGAAAATTGTAGATTTTCTCCTAGGTGTTGGTCTTTTGAAAAGTGAATCATGATTTTATTCATTTTTCATCATAGGATCTTCTTAGATTTCCTCCCCACACATTTTAGAGTCGATCCCATCATCCTACAAGCTTGGATAAAGTGGTAGAAGGCATATGGTAATCATTTTTTAGTGTTTGGGGGATGACAGATCATTGGTTGTCTGTTCTGCGTGATTAGAATGAATGACCATGATTTAATCCGTTAGATTATTTGATTTGTACCATTCAAAATCATGGGATTAATCTCAGCCATCTGACCTGAGATCAAATTGTGAGGGTGAAACTATGCATCTGTCACGACTTATCATGTCAAGAGTTTTAAATAACTTATCTCGTGGTGTCATGGAAAGACCTACATCGCCTTCCATGTGTGGTAGTTTAAGAGGTTAATTAAGTGTTAAAAATATAATTAAATAGCCAAAACCTTAAAAGTTCATAACTAATTAAAGAAGAATTTAAAAAATACAAATAAACTCATTTTAGAAAGTGTAAATAGAGGATAAAATAAAAATAAAATCTCTAATATTTGGTTAATGAATAGTGCTTAAATAGAGTTTAAAGTCTAGTCTAATTATCTTAATTAGGGCTTAATTACTTGGCCAATTGATCTAAAATTAGATATGTTGATTCTATGGGATGGCATTTGCCTCTCATAATTTTCTTGACATTTACTAGCCATATATTATGAATAATTTGAAATTCTAATCCTATTTACCTTCCTTAATTAATTTTATATTTACTAATATTAATAAATAGTAAAACATTAAATGGTTAATGATGATTAATCACTATTAATAGTGAGATGATGAACAAAAATTATCAGGGCTTCACTCTTAGTTATTTTCCTAAGTACATTTTCATAGGAAGGTTAATTAATACATATGTTAATTAAAGGCCAATTAAGTAAATTAGTGGTATTGTTAAATCAAATTAAAATGAAAATTGATTCAAATAATTTAAATTTAATTCATGGGTTTCCCTTTATATGTTTTATAACATAAAGATTTTTAAGGAAGTTATGGTTAACCCATGGCTGTGGAAAAATCATAATAGTACTTAACTTAGTTCTCCTATTTGCATTTGGTTTTTTTGGGTGCACTGAAAATTTTAATTTCTCATTAACACATCAATGGATGCTCATGATTAAGTAGTTAATTAAATTAAGAAAGATTAGGAAGGTAATTAAATTGATTGCTTAATGATTGAACCTAATAAATACATTAAATTTACTTAATCACCTTTTCTTAAACACATTAAGTCACCAATATGGGATGGGGAAAACATCAAGTGTCTTTCTTCTCTTTAAGTTTTATTAATTCAAACTTCAAAATTAAATTCCATAAGAAACTTTGGTTAGTCTTAAACAATTTATTTGACTTGATTGTCCTTAGAAAATAATTTGAATGAATGTATCACGCAAAAATGTTTAATTATTCCTTTTCAATCATTATAAATTTGTATATCATTTGTGTCATGCATTCATGTTTTTAAATAAAAGAATCAGTTATACATGATTATATCAAGTTGCATGTGTTGATTTAATCTTACTATATGGTGTGACTATTATCACTAATAAATCTCAAATTATTTTCAAAATTATAAACTAATGATAAAAATTTAAATTAATTTTGGCTATGAATGTTCTATATGATTTTCATTCACTTACAGTTTAAACATGTTAAGGGATTATTCTATTTTTTATGATTCATGTGTGTGTATACATATGTTTGAAAGTTAGTAAGTATATAGTCTAGACATCCTGAGAACACGAGAATTTAGGTAGCACCAAAGAGGTCTTAAATTACCTCACTTATCTAGTTTAACAATGACTCATACTTACTTAATTTCATTCATATGTGGACATGTGTAGAAATTGGATAGTTCTTTACTTTACATGAGTAAATAATTTGGTAACATACAATATTTTTCATGATTTTCATCCCTATGTTAGTGTATATATTTATGTGTATTTAACATAGTAAGTATATAGTCTAAACATCCCAAAAACATGAGGCTTTAAATAGCCCTAAGGAGGTCTTTGATTACCTCACTTCCCTAGTCTAACAATGACACATACTTGCTTAAATCTCTAATACATGTGTATGTATACTTAGCTAAGGAATGAAATCTCTCTTTTTTTACCAAAAATACATGCATCAACAATCATTCAAGTGTGACAAAAATACACATATGTACACTGCATGAATAGGTATGTTAAATTAAATATCATAGAAATGAAGACGTATGCATATTATTAATGATGAAAAGGAATGATGGAATGTTATCCATGTGGTACTGATTCAATATCCTTAATCTTAAGATGCCATTCATGTTTAATAAGATTATTTAAGATTAACCCAAATTTAAGATTAATAAAATGTTTAATAAATCATTCACTAAAAGAAATCAAAATCATAATAATATGCTTTTAGAAAATAACTTAGGGTAGGGATGAAGTGGGTTAAACCTCTTTCCTCTCTTTATAATAACTAGATGTTAAGTAAATATCAAATGAAATAAAAGAAAATATAAACTAAAATCCACCAATCCTTTAAATAACTTGAAGTGAAACCTCGCCTTATGTGTAACTTGAACATTCCAAAAACTTTAGACAATCATATACCTAAAGCCTAGTTAAGACATACCACACTAAACCTTAGCACACACATTAGAATACTAAGTCACCACTTTTAAGTTAGGATGGTGTATGTTGTGATGTTGTGTTTTATTTTTTGTGATATAATATTTTAAACTATTAGATTGTTTATGCATGATTAGATGTTAGGACTAATGATAGTTTTGTAGGGGATTATGTTAAAGGGCCATTGAAATAATAAATAAATATAAATGCTTTTTCTTTTAGGTTGCTTATTCCCTTGTATAATCCATATTATGATAGAGGTTTGGTTACCTATGTATAGGGTGCTAAGTTCAAATTTATGGAATATAAATTATTTGGTTTGTATGTTTGTTTGGCTAACAACTATTTTGCAGATATAGATATAAATTATTTTCTATAAATATGTAATTTTACAATAAGAATCAGGCTTAGTACTATGAGATTTAGGATGAATAGTGGCTAGAAGGAAAAGACCTGGGAGGCCCTGTGAAGCCTGGTGTAAATCAAACAAAAGGAAGAAGAAGGAAGATGAAAGAATGAAGACTCTCATAGCATTGTTGACCTCACTTTTGGAGTGAGGATTCAATCCTTCCATCATAGGTTTAGGACTCTCCTAGACACTAAGACTTCCTTAGTCATAAGACACTTCTAGTGACTAAGTGAACATTTAACCCAAACTTAGAGGCTTAGAAGGAGTTGCCTTAGGCTATGTCTCTTAGGATCTAAGGAAGCCTACCCATCGTATGGCTCAATCCATGACTCATGCTATCCTCTTAGCCAAACCAATCTCAAATCAACCATACCAAACCCAATTGCATTCCATTCCACATCCAAATTCCAAGCCAAATGATTTAAACTCAATCCCACCATAAGCCTAACCTAATCCAATCATATGGACTCAACCAAAATTCTTTCAATTAAGCCAAACTCAATTGATTTTCACAAAAACACTCTAACCATTCAAACCTTCATTCCAAACTCTACCAAAATCTACAACCAAGGTAATTGACCAAAATCAATTCAATTAACCCAAGCTAGCCCATTTGAACCCAAAATGTCTAAATGAGCAAAAATATAATTAAACTAAATTAATTGCAATCAAAGTCATCAATCAATCTTAAATCAATTATCCAACTCAATTCAACCCAAAACTAATCCAATTGATCCATTAGGTTCACTTGAGCCAAAGTGACCTAAAGGACCCATTTGAGCCAAACTCCTATCCAACACAAATTAGATTAATCCAAACCATTCAAAACCTCATATATTGATTATTGATTATCTTTGATTGATCAATGTAAATCAATTAGGTCAAACCAACTCAATTCAATAACTTGGCCCAAGTTAACCCTATTAACCTACATGAACCAAACTAAACCAAATCTCATCTTAATTCAAATCAATTGAAACCAATGATACCTACCAATCATAAATTGACCCTTGAATATGGCTTGAAGATAATTTAAGCCAAACCAAGTCCAATTGGCCCCTTGACCCAATTTGACTGGCCAAATCAAATCATAAATCAAATTGATTGTAACTAATGATTTAAATCCATCCTAAATTGATTATTGGACACATGATCAAACCCTTGATTGAATCCAAGTCAACCCAATTGAGCATTTAGCCAAATTGAACTAAATGGTCAAATTGATCTAAATTATTATTAAATCCAAATTGATTGATATCAAAACCTACAAATATCTTCAAATGATCAATTGAACCTAAGACAACACCTAACCTAAGCTAATTTGGCCAATTTGACCAAATTGGTCAACTTAGCCCATTTGAATATGAATCCATATGGGTCAAATTCAAATCTAATCCAAATCAAATCAAATCAATTACTCCTAAACCTCCCAAATCATCATTTGAACTTGTCTCAACCCATGGTTTGACCCAATTTGACCAATTGGTCAACCTAACCTAACCTAGCCTAATTTGACCTACATGGGTCAGATTGAGCCAAGCCCAACCAAATCAACTCCAAACCCATTCAAACATGGCCTGACCCATCATTGGGTCACCATGGGTCAGCCCAAATCCAACCTGATTTGATGCATTACCCATTGGGTGAAGCCCTCCATATAGAACAAAATCCATTTTTGGGTGGTCAAACCTTCTCCTTTACACTTGATAGCCACCTAAAGCTTAGTTTGGAGCCTTGACCCTATGGATAACTTGACTCAAGGCTGGTTGTGTTAGCCATAATTCAAGGGAGGTGAGCTAACCCACCCCTCCCATTGGCACATATGAAACCAATGACACTCCACCTCAACTCTTGGAAGCCCACCTCAAACCTTCACCCACTCAAATTGAGCCACCTAAGCACTTCTCTGACATCCTCGACTGCTTGCGCCGACCAGATGTATGCCTAAGGTAGAACCATTCCCAACCATCTAATTTAAGCAGGAAGAGAGTATACTCCTCACCATTCCATTCTTACACAAATCAAAGCGTCCCTAGAGCCTAAGAGAGTCAAAATGAACTCCCCCATGCTTTCTTTGAGTTCCCTGGGCCTCTCCATCATCAAAAACACCAAACCCAAAATAGGATAGAGCCCGTCTTCATCTAACCTCACTAAACCTCCATAATTTTCAAATAAACTTCACCCACACCTTCCCCTAGCTTCGATAATCATGAACGAATCAATTCGAGCATCGAAGACCCATCCAAGACCTACTTCAATGAAGATTCTGATGACATTTGATCCATAGATCCACAGGGAGGAGGCAAGGCACGAGCTTTTACCTCTTAAAGCTACCTAGAGAGGCCAGGTCTTGAGCCCAAAGATAAATTCTGGCAAACCGTCAAAAATCTAATTTTTCTTTGGCCTTTGTGAAGGATAGTATGATTTCATACGATTCCAACCATAGGATCCCTCTAGATTTTCTCCTTGAAGCTTTTCGAGTTGATCCTGATGCCTCATGAGCTCGAGCGATCAAGTGAGAGGAGCGGTGTCTAACTCTCCTGGGATAATAGATCATCCATCGTCCATTTTATGTGATTGGAACAGATGACCGTGATTTAATCTGATTAAAAATTCAATTTTAATCTTATTGGAACCATGAGATTAATCCCCATAATCTGATCTTAGATTGAGGGATGAGTACACCGCCCACTTACTATCACATCGGATGATTTAAGTGGCCAATCTCATAGTGCCATGTGGAAAGCGCTACCACGTCAGCCATCTACATGTCACTGAAGGGATTATGGATTCATTAAGGTTTAAAATGTGTTTAATTATCTGAAACTTTATAAAATCATAACTAATTATAGAAAAATCCATAAAATATAAATAAATACATTTTGGAAAGGTTAGATATAGGATATTTTAATAAAAATAATTTAATTGGATTTTGAATAGTGATTAAAACTTAATTAGGGTTTGAATGTTTTTTTAATTAGCTTAATTAAGCCCTAATTACTTGGATAATTAATCCCTAACATAGCAAGTTGATTTAATGGGATGACCTCTACCTCCCATAATTTTATTGGGATTTATTGGCTATGTGATTAAGGGAATTTGAAAATTCAAACCTTAATTACCCTCTAATTAATTTGATGATTATTTATGATTCTAAATAATAAAAATTAATTAATTTAATTTCATTAATCACTAATTGACGATGAGATGATGAGGGAGGGTGATTAGGACTTCTTTCATAATTACTTGACCAAATTCATTTCATTAAAAAAAGTTAATTAAATGTGAGTTTTAATCAAGGGATTAATTAATCACTTGATAATGAAATTAAATCAAATTAAATTGTTAATCACTTCAGATGATTAACAGTTAAATTAAGGGTTCCTCTTTAGGTGCTTAATAACATAATGACCCTTATGGAAATTATGATTAGCCTATAGGTGTGAGAAAAATCATAAAAGTACTTAATTTGATTTTTTAACTTTTAATCTTTAATCATGAGCCATTTGCATTATGTCCTTTAGTAGCATTGCAATTTTAATTTCCTCATGTGCATATCATTTATGACTCATGTTTAAACTATTAATTAAATTAAAGAAGCACAGGAAAGTGTAATTAAATAGATTCTTTAATTATTCAACTTAACTAAATTATAAAAAAGCACTTAATTTTATTTCCTTATGTAAATTAAGACCACCAACATAGGAATGGGATAAAAATAACAAATGACCTCTCCTCTTTAAGTTCAATCAAAATCTAAAATCAAATTAATAAGAAGCTTTGGTTTTCCCTAAGTAATTTTATTTAATGTGATTGTCCTTAGGAATTAGTGTAGTTGAATGAATTATGTGGAGATTTCTAACTATTCCTTTTCAATCACCATAAAGGGTGTATGTTATGTGATATCATGCATTCATATTTTCAAAATTAATTGATATTACTTACGCAAAATTGCGTGTGATGACTTAATCTCATTATACGTGTGGCTATTATCACTAATAAATTAAAATTTATTTTTAAAAATTTATAAATTGATAATAACATTTGGAGTGATGCTAGTTATGAATATATGTATAGCATTTGGATGTGTTTATAGCTTAAGCATGTGAAGATAGTGCTTTCTTTACTATGTTCATGTATGGATTTACATATGTTTAATGATAATTAGTATATAGTATGGACATTTCAAGAATATGATGATTTATGTAGCCCCAAGGAGTTCATTTGATTACCTCACTTCTCTAGTTAATAAAGGTACACACTTATTTAATTCCATTCCTATATATATATTCATATTAGAATTTGGATAAAGCTTTATGCTTTACATGTATAAAATAATTCAACTGAAAATATAATCCTTTGCATGATTTTCAGTCTTATAGTTGTATATACATTCATATGTATCTAAGATAGCAAGTGTATAGTCTAGACATCCCAAGAATATGAGTATTTAAGTAGCCCTAAGGAGATCATTTGATTATCTCACTTCCCTAGTTTAAATAGTGATAAATACTTGCTTACATATTTTATACATGTGTATGTGTATTTGATTGGATAAAGAGTGTCCACTTTTTCTATTAAAAACATATGCATTCATAATCATTTAAGTATGCCAAGATATATTGCATGTATAGGCATACTAAGTGTTAAATCATATGCATGTTATGGGTGATGAAAAGGAATGGTTCAACATATTCTATGTGATGGTAATTCAATTACATTAATCTAAAGATGCCTTTCATGTTGAATAGGATTCTTTAAAGTTAACCTAAACTTAGGATTAATAAAATATTGAATAAATAATTTAATAAAAGAAACCAAATCATAAAAATATGCTTTCAAAATACAACTTAGGGTAGGAATGAAGGAGGTTAAACCTCTTTCTTCTCTTTATAACTCTTAGATACTAAGGATATATCAAATGAAATAAACAAAATTCGAATTAAAACTAACTAATCTCATAAAAAACTTAAAATGAAACTATCCATCATGTTAATTTAAACAATTTAAAACTTAGAAAATTATAATTTTGAAACCTAGCAATGACATACCACATAAATCCTACACACAAATATTAGATTGCTAAGTCACCACTTCTAGCTTTAAGTTAGGATGGTGTATGTAATAGTGATGTGTTTTATTTTATGATCTAATGTTTTAGATCGAATGTTAGGAATGTGGACCGTAGATTGGATGTTAGGTTGTTGGTAGCCTAATGTTATTTTCTACAAGGGATTGTGCTTAAGAGGCCCCTCAAAATAAATATAAATGTTTTGCTTACAGGTTGCTTATGCCTCTAAGCATGATCCACATTAGGATAAGTGGGCTTGGTTACCTATATGTGGGGAGTTTAGTTCAAATTATGAAATATAACTTCTTGGGTTTGTATATATATTTAGTTAACCTCTATTTTGTAAGTGTAGTTAGATTTAATTTTTATAAAATGTAATTTTATAATAGAAATTAGGATTAGAGCTATGGGGATTAGGATGAGTAGTGGATAGAAGGCTTAGTACTGGGGTGCCCTATTATGTCTTGGAGTAAATCAAATCAAATCATGAAAGAAGGAAGAAGAAATGAAGAATGAAGACCACATAATATATATTCAATTCTAAAGTATAATATTATTTTGTGATTCTGAGTTGTATTAGGGTAGAGCTCGGCTACCCAACTTTTCTATTTCTAGGGTGTACGATGGTACTCAGCCATATCGACCTCTTATTCTTTTAGAGTAGCTTATAAAATGGTTGTTGTTATGTTTAGCTTACTCACTAGAGTAGCTTGATTTAAATAATTTCTTAGTGATTAATGATTGTATGTGTCGCCTAGATGTAATAGGCTCTTAGGACAAAAATTATTTTTCTACCTAATTAATAACTCATAATAAAATTTAAAACAACTCATAACTTCATTTTAAAGCAAAGGATATAATCAAGATAACAAAGATATTTAGTAGCCCCTTAGCTATATGTTGTACATCTCATATCATGCATTCCTTATAATATCACTCTTGCAAAAATGAGGGCCCTCATTTTAGCTTTTAGGACCGCTTGACCTGAGAGCAACCCCTTATGATGGAGCTTAACCCTATTTCTCTTTTGATTTTTTCAACAATCAAATTTCATCATGCATTTAGGCATAAAATATCTCAAACCTTTGTCAAATGAATTTGTCAAAATAATATAAAATTTGAAAATATTTTGCTTTTTTAAATTAAGTCATATTCTCATACCAGACATGATATAGTCTCTTAGAGAGTGAGTTTAAGACTCTAGTCTCTTTCAAAATTAAATAACAGCTTAAACCATCTTATAATTATGTAATACTAGCCTACATGATTTTGAATCGTAGGAGGTTTAGCTGGTGGCCACTTCAAGCGGCTGTAAGTTTAGATGAGTCTGATGATTTATTCTCTCTTATGGAAGTAAATTATTATGCCCCCTTTCTACTTAGATTTAGGTTGTTCTTTTATCTTGTACTAAAGCTCCATATATTTTGAATATGAGGTTTTTTGTTTCCCTTGGGCTATGAGCATAAATCCTCACCTCTTATGCTTTTTCACAATCTTGAGTTGTTAGATTATAAGCCTTAGCATTTTAATAAAATTTTTAATTCAAACAAAATAAATCCTCTCACTTTCAAACATATAAAGCCTCACCATAAGATAGGTTGGAGTTCTCACTAGGCTTCCTAGTATCATGAGCTCTTCCAACTTACCTCCCTTTGGATTCTAAAATAAGTCTCTGTAATTGAACGATCCCATTTGATTTTTCAAAATAACCAATTCATTGATAGTTTTAACCTTAAAAGCTTTTGAGATAATAGTTGACTACTTTAATCTAGAGTTTTCTTAGCCCCATTTCTCAAGATGTAATTAACTATGGAGACTTGCCTCCATAGGCATAAAGAACTTGACATAAAATAAACCCTACTTTACTTTTCCATGTAAAGTAGGGAGGGAATCTCTAGTATATATGAAGACCCATCATGCCTTAGGAGTCCTTATTGGATCATTAGGTCTATTATAAGATGATGTTTCTATCTTTTGAGATTGTACATCATACCTTAATATTATACGATTATCAATTACCTAAGATCATATGGTGTCCACCAACATCCAAAATAAACACCACAAATTTTCTAGACTCTACTGGAGTGTTCTCCTCTTTAGAAGTCAATTATTATTTTCAAACATCGATAGTGGGGTTATATTTTATATGAGTCCAAGACTATCTTCCTTTCCATTAGCACTTTGCTTATTTCATCTTTAAGCAAAGGTGGCCAACATCTTTTAGGTTTTAGGATCTCACTCCTACTAGGTCTTAGAACCTCTATTGGGTCCCCCAATAGGTAAAAAATAAATTAATTAATTAAAGAAGAATAATCAAACATAAATTGAACAAAATTAAGAACCTATTATCGCTAGCTTGGTGAAGTATGGTTTATCCAATATTCAGCAAATTTCCATGAAATCTAAAGCAAAAATAAAGAAAAATATTTTCCAAAATTTCAAACCTTTTTTAAACAAAATTAATGAACCCCCCATTTAACATAATCAAATTTGTTAAATGAGTATTCTCATTCAAAATAAATCAAACAACAATAATAACAAACACAAATTAAAAAAAAATCCCTTCTTCAAAAATTTTAAAATATCTTCAAATAAAATTAACCAACTCCATTTAACATAACCAAATTTGTTAAATGAGAATTCCCCTTTCAAAATTAAATCAAAATTAAATACTAACAACAACCCAACAAAGTCTCGTCCTTAAAATTTTTAAAATTTTTCCAAAAAATAATTGAACCCCATTCAACATAACCAAATTTTTTGAATGAGGGCTCCAAATCAAAATAAAACAACCACAAATCCAAAGCAACAATCTCTCCTTCAAAATCTCCAAAATATCTCCAACATGAATTGAACCCCATTTAACATTATCAAATTAGTTGAATGAGGGTTCCAATTCAAAAATCAACAATTCAAGTCAACATCAAAGTAGAGTCTTACCTTATTCTCTTTCATTAGTGCAGTAGAGACCCCAATCCATCTTCTTTCTCCCTTCCTTCAATCAGCTTACACCATGTCTTTCGGCAAGCTAATCTTTTTCTTCTCATCTAATGTGATTTGGCCTGATCATACTACCCAATGCTCATTAAGTTTACTTGACATTGAGAACTTTGAAGTCACATGTGAGGGACTAGCCCTCACCACTAACCACTATTAGTAAAGAGAAGGTGGCAGGCAAGAAGCCACTCTTGCAATTTGACTTGTAGTTAGATTTTGAGTTCCCCTCTCTGAGGAGGAAGGATTTTGAGGTTCCTCTACCACTAGTGTCAGCTCAACTTACTTGAGTATGGCTGGTACACCTCTATGGTTGCTCGCTTAGGGAAAGGTTATCTTAGCTTCTGAGATAGTCTCCCATACATTTGAGGATGATTCTAGTTTCTGTCCAGGCCCGCTCACCAAAACACAATGCTATAATAAGAACTGAAAGATAAAGAGACATTATGAGGGTGTGGCCAAGGAGGTAGATGAAGCCTCCCATGTTGCTAAGTAGGGTTCCCCTCATGAGATCTCTCCACTCTTGGGTGGCAGTAGGTTTCACCCCCTTTCAACTTTAGAGGGAGAGGAGGATTATCGCATTACCCTCACCATGTACAGAGTATGAGATGCCAGCTAGGGAGAAGAGGAGGCACTATGCTGGTCTATGATATATGCTTTAGAGAAGATAAAAGTCGAGTCCAACTTTACACGATTTGAAGAGACTGATCCCTAGAAGTGTTGAGAAAAGAGAGGTCCATGGTGAGACTACCTAAGAGGGCAATAGAAAGAGGAGGAGGAATGACCTATAGTCAGCAGCCTCTACTTTGATTGATATCAAGAGTAGAGATATTATGACCACATTATCCTTACATACAATCATGAGGAGATCTCTAAAAGAGGCATCCTGTCACCCACATTTCAAGTTCCACCATTTGTATTTCCCACCAAGTTCCATAAGCCCCATCTAGAAAGAGAGCCTCCTATTTGATTCCTATCTACTCCACCTGTTGAGGTGAGGCTGAGCTCCCTTGCTCGACCTTCCATCCCAACAGTGGTGAAGAAGGAATGGTGACCCAAGAGTGTCATGGTCCCCCAACCATAGCAGTTGTAGGAGGAGAAGGAAGAGGATACAATGGTAGTCCCTATGGCAATTGAGTCAGTCAGGGAGAGTACCCCACTAGTGCAGAGTATTCAGTGCATAGCTTCCATAGATCTTAGTCCAATAGTCATAACATATGTGCAAAGATTGATTATATGATGGGTCTTTGGATGACATTATGGAGGACTATTGTGCTATGGTGAGGCAAATAGTTGAGATGACCCTAACCCAAAGAGGGTAGAAAAGTTTAATGTAATGATGACATGTAACCTACAAGTCTACATGGTTGATACAGGATCATAGGGAGCAGGCATTATAGTTGAGGAAGGTGAGGCATCAGACTCAACTCAATGCCTCCTCCAACTATTGAAGCATAAGGATGGTAAAATTGATCATATAGAGAGAAGGGTAGAGGAGTTGATGGAAGTGGTCCCAGAACTAAGCCTCAGTTTCACAACCTTCCCCCATAAAGGCCAATCAGCCTAAGCTATTTCACACTTTAGATCATCCCAAGTGCACTCCCATGGATGATGATGCTAATACTTTGCATAGGAATGTCACTGATAGAACCTCCGTGCAAGAAAAGGACATAAAGTAGATGGTAGAGCAGTAAGTAAAGGAAGCGTTGGCACAAAACTGAGGGAGCTCATCTATTCTAAAGGATAGATCTTACTAAGAGGAATTTGATGTAGTTCAATACCCCGAGGGTTTTGTGCCACCCTCCTTCAAGATCTTTGATGGCAGTGGGAACCCAATATAATACATAGCACACTTTAGAGCTAGTTATTGCAACATTGGTGGAAATGACATGCTTCTTTTTTAATTATTTATCAATAGCCTTTCAGGGGTAGCATTTGATTGATATGTCAAACTGCCCAATGGTTTAGTGAAGATATTTGTAGAGTTAGAGCATCTCTTAATCAAGAGATTTGTAGGAGTTTAATAAAGGGTAACTATAAGAGTCCTCATTATAGAGAAGCATAAGCCAAATGAGTCCCTTGTTGATTAAAATCTTAGATGGCACAACTTGATGGAGTTGAGCATTCTTTCTTTTGATGAGATTGAGAGAACGTGGGAATTGGAGGTGAAGGAAGAGGATATGTTGGATAACTAGCATTCCCACCAAGGATTGTCAAGGTTTGGACACCAAGCTCTCAAACCATAAGAATAACTCAAAATTTTGTATTTGCCAAAAGATTCCTTTCATTCTAGTAAGAGGGGCTATTTATATCCATTACAAGCATCTTTCAAAAGAAAAGAATTCAAAACATGGAGGGAAAGGTGGGTGGCCACATTAATGTGAAGCATTAAATTACCTCATTATTTTATGCCATCCACCCATTCCACATGCAATTATTTTATGTGGATTCAACCACCTTATATGTCATGCTTTGAATTTTTAAATACAAAGTTTCAAACATGGAGTTTCTAGAAGAAAATTAAAAATTGCATAAATAAAAAAGATGAAATCATAAAATGGGCCTTAGCAGGCTAATGGGCTAAGCCTTCTCCTTTCTTGAATTTTCTTGGGCTTTAGCTTGAGATCTTGTAAATGGACCTTGAGCTCTAATTTATGGATCCTCATGATGTTCTACATCAACTGCCCTGGGCTCAATTGAATTCTGCTTCGTAGTGTTGAAATCTAAGAAGTCTTCTACTAATTGTTGGGTTAAATTCTCCAAATCAGTACGGGTCAACCATGTGTCTTCACCGGTGGCTTATTCTTCTAACGAAAAAATGATATTCGAAGCTAGATTAATGGGTGCTTCCTCGGATAATATAGTCAACTTTAAAGGAAGAGGGCTTCTAAAATGGTTATATCTCCGCTAAAGAGTTAGACTGAACAAGTGGAGGTTTTCTAATTCCTCCATATGATAGAATATCTTCAATATTTATAACTGGATGAATGAGCATATGAGCAGGCAAATCAAGGTGATAAGCATTAGTTCCAATTTTCTTGAGAATTTCAAATGGACCATAAGCTCGTGCATATAATTTCTTATATCTAGTAGTTTGATAATGCTCGCCGATGCTAATCAATACATAATCACCTTCTTTATATTCTTTTGTTGAACGATGATTTTCCTTAAAGCATAGTTATCAATACTTATAATAATTTATTTTCTTATATCTTCATGGAGGCTTTGAAAATCTTTAGCAAATGAGAATGTCAAAAAATGAGATGGTAGGTTTGCTACATCTATTGGTCGTCGTGAGTTTTGACCATAGACTATCTCAAATGGTGATTTTTTTGTAGTTCTAGATATCATACTATTATAGGAAAATTTTGAGGTTGGTAAATGTAAATCCCAATTTTCTAAACTTTTACCTACTAAACATCTAAGCAAATTTCCTAAGATGTGATTAACTACTTCTGTTTGTCCATCAATTTGTGGGTGAAAGGCAAAAGAAAATTTTAATTTGGTACCTAATAATTTTCATAATGTTTTCCAAAAATATGAGACAAACTTAACATCCCTATCAGAAATAATGGTTAAAGGGAGACCATGGAGTCGTACTATTTTCTTAAAAAATAATTTGGCTATATAAGAAGCATCATTTGTTTTTGAACAAGGTAAGAAATGAGCCATTTTTGAGAACCTATCCACTACAACAAAAATACTATCATGTCCTCGAGCTATCCTAGGTAATCCTATAATAAAATTCATTGATAGGTCTTCCCAAGGCCTATAAGGAATAGGTAAAGCAGTGTATTGTCCAAAACTTTGTTGGATAGTCTTAGCCTATTTACAAATTAAACATTGAGCCACCAATTATTGAACATCTCATTTTAATAAAGGCCAATAAAATATATTTTCTAATAAACATATGGTCTTATCCTTTCCAAAATGACCAGCAACACCCCCATCATGTAGCTCAGTGATAAGGAATTCTCTAAGGGAAGATCGAGGAATGCATAATTGTTTTCCTTTATATAAATATTCATTTATTATCAAGAATGTCCCTTGTAAAGTTATTTTATCTAGGTGTCAAGATAAATTAGGTGAAAGTCACATAATATAATCATCTTTAATTCTATCAAATCTGGATTCTTAAGTCTAAAGAGGAAATCATTAGGTTTACCCTGGATAAAGCATCAGTAGGCTTATTCTCAATTCCAGGCTTATGCTTTAGAACAAAAGAGTAGTCTTGTAAAAATTCAACCCATTTTACATGCCTATGACTTAATTTTCGTTGAGTATTAAAGAATTTTAAGGCATGATGATCAGAATTAATTATAAATTCTCTATGTAAGAAATAGTGTTGCTAATGCCTTAAAGATTGATTTACAGCATAAAACTCTCTATCATAAGTGGAATATCGTTGTTTAGCTTCATTTAACTTTTCACTAAAGAATGTTATAGGATGATTCTCTTGACTTAAAATTCCACCTATCCCAATTCCTGAAGCATAACATGTCACTTAAAAGGCTTTAAAAATATTAGGAAGCCTAAGGATTGATGTAGAAGTGATAAGAACTTTAATTTTTTGTGCATTAGAAGTCTAACAAAATTTATCTAATTTTAGTATATTAGTTATCGGAGCAACAATGGTACTAAAATTTTTAATAAATCTCTGATAAAAAGTGGCTAACCCATGGAAGCTTCTAACTTCAGTAGAACTTTTAGGTGATGGCCAATCTAAGATTGTTTTCACTTTAGAAAGATCAAGTTTAAGTCCATATAATAAAAGCCTAAAAAGATTACCTCCTAAAAAAAGAAACACTTTTAAAATTAATGTATAATTTCTCGTCTAAGTAGTTCAAAGACTTTTGTAGGTGTTGTAGATGTTCATTTTCACTTGGACTAAAATCAAAATATCATCAAAATACACCACCAAAAATTTACCTATATATGGTTTAAGAATAGTATTCATTAATCTCATAAATGTGCTAGGAGCATTTGAAAGCCCAAAGGGCATGACAAGCCATTCATAAAGTTTAGCAGGGGTCTTAAAAGCTATCTTTCACTCATCTCCTGATCTAATCAAAATTTGATGATATCCACTTTTTAGATCAATCTTTGAAAAAACATTTGCTCCTGAGATTAAATCTAACATATCATCTAATCGGGGAATATAAAACCTATATTTGATAGTAATTTTATTTATTTCTCGACTATCAACACACATTTTCCATGTTCCATCTTTCTTTGGAGTTAATAATGTTGGGACTGCACAAGGGCTAAGACTCTCTTGAATAAAACCCTTTCTTAATAATTCCTCAACTTGTCTTTTAATCTCAACATCCTCAGTAGGGTTCACCTAATATGGAAGATTAGGAAGTTGAGAACTGGGTAAGAACTCAATAGCATGCTGAATGTCTCCTAGAGGAGGTAGCTCATTAGGAAGCTCATCGGGTGTAATATCATTAAAATCAAAAAGAAGAGAAGCGACCACAACAGCTATGTGAGTCTCATTAGGGTCTGGTATGACTTCATTTACATGTAATATGTGAAGAAGAAATGAATCAAGAAATTTTTTTTTGTAAAGCTCCAAAACCCATTATTTCTATCTTTGGGGTCAAAGGAGAAAGAGTACGTGTTTTAAAGTAAGAATCAGAATTGATAGTATTAGGCCTAATAGTAGGATTTTCTATGATAATTAATTGAAGTTTGGGATTTTTCTTTAATAAAGGCTTAGGTTGCAAGTAAGAAGTTATTTTGTGTGGTGTTATGGAGGGTGTTTTTTTTCTGCTAGTGTTATTGGTAAGAGTTTAATAGTCTTATTATTATGTTTAAAAACATAAGTATTTTCCCTACCATAGTGAATAGCATTCATATCATATTGCCAAAGTTGCCCTAAGAGAATATGTGCAATGTCCATAGGGAGAACATCACACCAAATTTGATCCTCATAGCTTCCTATTTTAATAGGAACTAAACAATTGGGAAGAGATGTATGATTTACCAACTAACATGAAATGGTTCGGTGAGGTTCAGATTTTAGTTTGGCTCGAAAGGTGTGTGTTGAAATGACATTCATAGCACTCCCTCCATCTATAAGTAGCCTACATCTCTTTTCATTACACAAAACATACATGCTAAAAATGTTCTTTCTCCTCCAATCTTCTACCTCATTTTTTTATTACAGTAAGACATCTCATCACATAAACATGAGGGTCATCAGTTAATTCCAATTCTTCATCAGATAATGGGGTGTCTTCTTAAACTTCTTCTAGATTATCATCTATTGGATTTTCAACTTCTTCTAAAAGTAAGATTTGAGCTTTAATTTTACATATGACCCTTTTATGATATTTAAAACATATTACTTAATGTTCTTAGAGCTTCCTTCAATTGAAGTTTTAGGGGATGGTCCATTTGGATGGTCTAACAGATCTATGGGATGAAATGGAAGGTACTTGACTTTTAGTTTTAGAGAGGCAGATTTCTTTGTTGTTCAACCAATGCATAATGAAATGCTTCCTCTAAAGATTGTGGGTCGACTAATTCAACTTCATTTCTAATGTCAGTTCTAAGTCTAATAACAAATTTATTGGCTAATTGCCAATCATTATCAGCACAATTAGTTCTAGAAATTAGATCTTCAAAAGTATTCAAATATTCAGTTATAAGATAATTACCTTATCTCAAAGTTAATAATTTACTATGCAACTTCTTATCATGATGCCTAGGACAGTACTTTGTTCTTAACATTTCTTTCATTTCTATCCATGTGAAATTTGTCCTTCCTAATCTTTGTTCTTTAACTAAAGTATTTGTCCTATAAATTTTAGCAAGCCCTATCAATTTTATTTTAGCAAAAGTAATCGTTCGGTAATCATCCATTTTATACCAATCAAAATAGTCATCCATTTGAACTATCCAATCGAGAAATTTAGTTGGGTCATGTATACCATCATAAGTTGGGGCTTCTACTTTAACTCTTCAAGATGGATCATTAGAGTCTTCTATAGTCTTAAAATAATTTTTTTCACTTCCACCATTTCTAGAAATTGATGCTCTTCTAAGTGGTTGATTTTCTCTATGGTTTGGATATGAATCTTCTTCATCTATCCCTATTGCATTGAGGTGTAATGGAGGAGGATTTGGTACTCTATTATTTTGTAGATGTGCTATAAGAGTTTGCATTTGTTGTTTAAGTTCTTGTATTTGATTCTTACTTTCTTCTAATATTTGTTGAGTTTTTAATTCATTATCTTGGATCCTAAGATCTAAGGAATCAACTAATCTAGTCAAATTTTTAACTTGATCTTGAGAGATAGATTTTGGTGTCATAAAAATTTTTTTTAAAGGAAAAAAAGATATATGAAAAGGGATCAATGAAAAAATAAAAAATAAAAAAATAAACAATTATAATATAATTGCAATCAAATGAAATATTAGAGAACTTCCAAGTGAGAGGGGTACAATACCACTTAAATCCCAAGCTCTCCTTAGCTTTAGGTCTTTTGACAAAGTTCTATTTAGCTTCCAAAATCACTAGGTTTAACACACTTATATTATTATACATGCATATTTTTTTTATTTTTTTAATGCAATGAAAAAAAATGTCAAATTTATCAAGCCTCTTTTTTTTCTTAGGAAAACTAGTTATCATAAGTTAGTTATAGAAACTTCTAAAATTGACCATAAAAATAACAAAGATAATAAAGCAAGAAATTAGATTTTGATTTGCACTAATACCTAGGTTATTTTAGGTGAAGAACTACCTCACTAAGGTGCTCTCTTAATTTATTTTCCTTTTATTTTTTTTTTTTTTGGGGTGCAAGTTCGCACAATTGGAAAATGGCTAATATATAATGGAGTTTACTAATTGAAATTTTATGCTATCACCATAAACTTGCAAGAAATACATATCTTTCCAAGCTATTAATATGTATTTAAACTATCATATAAAAGAAAATTAATTAACCTCACAAGTCCAAGAAAAACTCACAAGTTTGAAGACAAGTCTAGCACTTAAAATGCTCCCTTTGTTGAAGCAAACTTTTGACCAAATTTGCTCCTTCCAGGCTTCGCTTTAATACCAAATTTGATGGAGGTGGGCATTCTTTATTTTGATGAGATTGATAGATCATGGGAATTTGTGGTGAAGGAAGAGGATATGTTGGATAACTAGTGCTCCCACCAAGGATTGCCAAGGTTTGGCCACCAAGCTCTTAAACAATAAGAATAACTAAAAATTTTGTAATTGCCAAAAGATCCCTTTCATTCTAGTAAGAGGGGCTATTTATAGCCATTACAAGCATCTTTCAAAAGAAAAGAATTCAAAACATGGAGGGAAAGGTGGGTGGCCACATTAATGTGAAGCATTAAATTGCCTCATTATTTTATGTCATCAACCCATTTTACATGCTATTATTTTATGTGGATTCAACCACCTCACATGTCATGCTTTGAATTTTTAAATGCAAAATTTCAAACATGGAGTTTCTAGTAAAAAATTGAAAATTACATAAATAAAAAAGATGAAATCATAAAATGGGCCTTAGCAGGCTAATGGGCTAAGCCTTCTTTTTAAATTTTCTTGGGCTTTAGCTTGAGATCTTGTAAATGGACCTTGAGCTCTAATTTCTAGATCCTCATGATGTTCTACATCACCCAAGAGTTTTGTGCCACCCTCCTTCAAGATCTTTGATGGCAGTGGGAACCCAAGGAAGCACATAGAACACTTTATAGCTGGTTATTGCAACATCGGTGGCAATGACATGCTTCTTTTTTGATTATTTATCAATTGCCTTTCATGGGTAGCATTTGATTGATATGTTAAACTGCCCAATGGTTTAGTGAAGATATTTATAGAGTTAGAGTATCTCTTCATCAAGAGATTTGTAGGAGCTCAACAAAGGGTAACTATAAGTGTCCTCATTATAGAGAAGCAAAATCCAAATGAGTCCCTTGTTGATTACATTCTTAGATGGCACAACTTGAATATAAAATGTGACCCACAGTTATAAGTGTAGCATGCCATTGAGAATCTACTCAGGAATATCCATAGCTAATCGCCTTCATGCTTAAGGGCTTCACCATAAAGAAATTTGAGAAGTTAATTAGTAAGGCAGCTAACCTATAAGAAGAAGCCAAACAGTTACCCTTTTTAGACCAGTCATCTAAGCCAAAGCCTCAGAAGGTATTTGAGAAGAAACCTATGATAGTTATGGTAGTTGATAAGGGGAAGCAGCCAGTGAGGGTTTAATTTGAGAGGCTCATATTTTAACAGACTCTATTATCGCCTCCTCTTCCACTACCACGACTACGATAATGGCCACCACAGCCACCATAACAGCCTACGTAGTAGCAGTACTAGTATCCAATGCCAGGTAGCTACTTTCCACCTACTATTTGCTAAACAAACTCAACAAACCATACTCTTTCAAGGGAAAAGTAGTCAGGAAGATATTTAAGAATCTCTTGAATATGCTTAATTTTCAGCTACCCAAGCCTAAGAAGCTAAAGGAAGTGGGCAAGAGTGATGATCCTAACTACTGCCCCTACCACCACATGTTAGGCCATGTTTTAGAGGATTGCATTACCTTGAAAGATTAGCTTAGGTGTATCTACAAGTTAGGAGCTATAGTTATCCCTAAGGAATACTTAGTAGAATAACCATTTAGTTCAATTAGAGTAATTTTTAGGGATACCTCCGATCCTCTCAAGATAAAAGAAGTTTGGGATATCTCCTTATCCCGAACCTCTAAGAAAGTCATTTTTAAAACCAATAAACTTTCTTTGTAGGTGCCTGAATCAACTCAAACCTCCAACACTAAGGAATGTTTGCTAGTTGTGAAGGACAACTCAGAAAGGGTAGAAGCACAACAACAACAACATACACTTGCCCAGGATAGATCATCAGCGCAACCAATGTTCAAGTCCAATACTCCTTCCACTGTTACAGCTACTACCACCTCCACTAGCTCCTCTACCTCTAGCGGGAGCATTGTATCAGTAGATGAGGGTTCCAAACCCCTCATCCACCATACTTTACTTGATTTTGATTATGTACCTCCCCCAAAATTAAAGAAATCAATGAAGAAATCTGATTCCACTTACATCTTTTCTACTTCTGATATTCCTATCAATTTTATTCTAATTGAAAGCTCTTCAAATCAAAATAATAGTAGTTCAAATAATTTTGATCATTCCTAATACGATTCAGAGATGGAATTTTTTTTTCTGAATCACTCAGGTTTACCTCTCGAGATTTATTTGGAGTCATTTGACTCTGATGATCCTTTAGGAGAAGCTATAGGTATACCCAATGAGCAGGTAGAACTTACTACAAATCCCTCATTTTAAGAAGTCACTGAAGTCAACCTCAGAAGTGGCAAAGTTCTACCCCATAGGGTGGCACCTCAGGATAAGACTAAATAAGTCATTAGTTCTAGTGAGCAGATAGCCCCTCCACAAGATGCTCCACCTATGGATATGCTTATGGAGGACCAGTCTAAAGTTTTTTTCAACATCCTCACACATCTTAGAAATATGTCAGCTAAGTTAAGCATATATGATGCCCTTTTCTTATCCAAAAAGGTGAGGGAATCTCTAATCAAAGCGCTTGATCTAGAGATATTCTTAGCTCAATTGACCATTACTGGAGAGGAAGCATGCTATTCAAAAGAGATCTTAGGAATTACATTCAAAGATGAAGATTTACTTCTATGAATGATCGAGAATAATCATCCCCTCTATAATACAATGGATGTTGGCAGATTCAGGCTATCTAGGGTTTTGGTTGATCTGGGTGCATCAGTCAATATTATGAGTTCAAGAAACTTGCCTACTTAAGGATGATATCTCTAAACTCCAAATGGTGAGGATGATGTTGAAAGGATTCAATGAATAAGGCAAGAGGTCCTTAGGCTTTATAGTGTTGCCCTTAGAGATAGATGATTAGAAAACTGAAGCCAAGTTTCATATAATAGACTCAAATACATCTTTCAATGCTTTTCTTGGGAGAGCATGGATATATGAGACAACATGGTTCTATCCTCTTTACACTAATGCATCAAGTTCCTAAGAGGTGGAATCGAATATTGTGTCAAAGGAGATCTCAAACCCTTTGCAGTTCATGAGGTCAGGATATATAATGATGTGGCCTACAACATCCCAAGGTAAAATAATGCCTATTCTTATGAACTTAGTCAAAACTTAAATGTAAGAAAAAAAGAGAAAGAAAGAGAAAAAAGAAAGAAAAGAAAAAGAAAAAGAAAAGAAAAGGGAATAAGAAGAAGACCTTAAGGAGGAAGTGAAGCCTAATATTAGATTGCGCCCACAGTTCATTATTCCATTTAAACAAGTGGGGAGGATGACCCGACCTCCACCAGGATGAGGATGAGGAAAGTTCAGAGGGAGTCCTTGGAGTGGAATGCCTCCATACTTACCACCAGCTAGGAGATTTTTTTGGGCTTCCAGGAGTACACCTACTATCTACATAGATTTAGAATCTAGTTTAGAGGATGAGTCTTATATAGTTAGCACACTGGTCAGCTCTTATTGATAGTAGATCCTGTTGGAGGTGACACTGAAGCTAGACAGTGATGAAAACTGAATTCCCAAGCAAAGTATAAGTGTATCCAAGTCCTAATTATTTGAAACTGTTAGGCATCAATTGAGAACCTTAGCTCTAATCCCACTTTTCTCACAAAATGTTGAGGGTTTGATAATTAGGGAGGCCCCAAAAATATTTGCAACTATAAAAATTTTTAAGTTCTATCATAGAACATCATCCTCAAGCCAAGAAGTTGATGTAGAACATAAGGATGATTCATATAAAGAATTAATAAAATTACCTTTTAATTGGTATTCTCCTTGTATTCATAATCTAGCAAAGAACAATTTAATGCCACATACATGGTCTAAGAACAAGGCAAAATTCTTTGAAAGGCTTTGGAACAACTAATGCAAAAGCTCCCAATCAAGACTAAGACTGTGCTTCGGTATAGTAGGTCCAGTTGATGATGATGATTATTTCTTGGTCATCACCAATCATTTGGAATCTGATAGGTTCTTCTTAAATCACATTAACTCATATGAGGAGGAGTGCTTAGAAACTTCAGATGATCTAGATGATTTCCAAATCAAAGATGCATCTCTAGAATTCAAAAAAAAAATTGAGTTAACCATTGACTAGCTCAAAGAAATCAACTTGGGAACTGAAGACAAATCACGCCTGATGTACATTAGTTCCTTATTGAACGAAAATGAAACCAATGACTTAGTTAAGCTACTCACTGAGTTTAAGGACTTCTTTGCATGGATTTATGAAGAAATGCACGGATTGACTCCTGACATAATGGTCCATAAGCTAGCAATACAGTTTGATGCTAAACCCATCAAGCAAGCTCTTAGACAGTGGCAATTAGACATTGAACAATAGGTCATTTTTGAAGTAAAAAAACTGATCAATGTTGCTTTAATTTGGGAGAAAAAATACCCTCACTTGGTTGGCTAGTGTCATCCAAATTAAGAAGAAGAATGGCCAAATTTACATGTGCATCGATTTTAGGGATCTTATAATGGATGTCCAAAAGATGAATTTCTACTATGAATACTAGAACTGATTGTGGACATTATCTCATCTCATTTAGTCTTCTCTTTCATGAATGGTTCATCTGGATATAAATAAATAAAATTGGCACCTAAAGCTGAAAGAAGCACTACCTTTGGAACTCTGATCGGAATATATTGCTACAAGGTCATGTCTTTTGGCCTTAAAAATGCCAATGACACATACTAGTAAGTCATGACTCGAATCTTTGGTGAACTCATTCATCACCAAGTAGAATGCTACGCCGATGATGTTGTGCTCAAAAGGAAAGAATAGGGTGACCATCTCTTTGACTTGATAGTAGTTTTTGAGTGGTTAAGATAATATAATCTCAAAATGAATCTTCTAAAGTGTGCATTCGGAGTAGCTTTAGAAAAGTTTCTTAGGTTCATTGTCCGACATAGTTGAATTGAAATTGACTTGGAGAAGATTAAAGAGATATTAGAAATGCCATCCTTTAAAAGTCTAAGTCAACTCAAATCATTCCAAGGGCGATTGGTATATCTAAGATGGTTTATATCCAACCTATCAGGTAGATGCCAACAATTCTCAACAATGGTCAAGAAGGATTCCAAGTTCAAGTGGGATGACCAGTGCTAGCATTCCTTCAAGAACATCATCCAGTATCTAATGATACCATCAGTCCTTGCTACCCTATCCTGGGCAAGCTGCTTATACTTTACACTACTGCATTACACGACTCCCTTGGTGCTTTGTTGGCCCAAGCCAATAATGAAGGAAGGAGAATGCACTCTACTATCTTACCCATTGTTTAACCCCTACTAAAGGAAACTATCCACTCATTGAGAATCATTGCTTAGCTTTAATCTTTGCATTCCAAAAGCTACAACATTATATGCTCTCATAAAGTGAACTTGAGTTTTTGAATAAATTCACTTTAATATCTCATGATGTGGCCGACACTATCCAGACGGTTGGTATGATGGTCCATGATTTTTTCACAATTTGATATCACTTTTGTACCCCTCCGTGCAGTGAAAGGATAAGAACTCATGGATTTTTAGTAGCACACCCACTTCATGTTGACTCTCCACTTAGTGATGATCTCCCTAATTAATTTATCATGAACTTAGGGCATACTAGGAACTGCGATTGGGAGATGTACTTTGATGGTGTAGCTTCCTCTCAAAGAGGAGAAAAACCATAATCTACTCTTCTAGGAAAGGAAGATGTAGGAATAGTTCTCCTAACTCAGGACTGTGATATGATGAGATTCTCATATCATCTATCTGATCCATACACTAATAATGAAGCCATATATGAAGCTCTGATTGCCAATATGGAGTTATCCATTTCACTAGGCATCCATAACATCAATATTTTTAGGGATTCCCAACTAGTGGTCAACCAAATTGTTGGGTCTTATAAGATTTTGAAGCCCAAACTACATCACTATCATAAGTATACCATGGAGTTGTTGGTCCAAATCCCAAAAGTGACCATCTACAAGATCCCTCAACAGGAAAATGCTATAGCGGATGCCTTATCCAAGCTTGCCAAGGAGTTGGCATGTCTGGAAGATGAGTCCATATCAATAGAGGTCTGAAATAGGCTAGTTCTACCTTTTATTGATACTGCACTCATCAAAAAATACTCTCTTGAATGGGAGGTTACCATTGCCAAAAAGGATGAAGAACTGGATTGGAGACAACCTTTAATTGATTACCTAAACAAATGCAAACCCCAAGAGAAGTCCCAAGCACATCAAGTGGAGCACATGGCATTTCCCAAGCCCTCGTGGATGGTGCCTTATACCGGTGATCCTTTGATTATATGTGATTACATTGTTTAGACAAGCACGAAGCCCATAAGATTGTGATTGAGGTCCATTTAAGATTATGTAGAGCTCACCAATCCGATCCCAAGATGAAAGCCAAAATCAAAAGATTTGGGTACTATTGGCCATCGATGATCACCGATTGATGGATGTAGCCAAGCGATGCCACCAATGCCAAGAACATGGAGTGGTCCTGCACTAACCACCCAACATTCTACTTCCAACTTTGGCATCATGGCCCTTTGATGTTGGGGGTACTAACATAGTGGATCTAATTGATCCTCCTTCTTCCAAGGGTCATCAGTTTATCTTAGCTGCTATGAGATACTTTTCAAAGTGGGTTGAGGCAATTTTGTTCATGGAGGTCAAAGCTCAATATGTGCTCCAATTTTTCAAGAATCATATCATATATTAATTTAGGATATCCTATAGAATTATATTTGATAATGGTACATTAATTCAAGCCTTTAACCCCTCAAATACTCAAGAAGATGCTCCACAAAGCGATAGTGGCATGAGTAGTTAGTTGAAGCTTTATGGGCCTACCACACCACCTACAAAACTCCAACTCAATCCACCCCTTTCTCCTTAGTGTATGGGTCTGAAGCCATTCTACCATTAGAAGTCCAACTCCCATCACTAAGGATAGTTGTGGATAGAAAGATTACAACTGAACATAATGCCAAGTGGCAGTTAGAAGAACTCGAAGGTTTAGAGGAGAAACGCTTAGGAGCATGTCAGAACCTTGAATTATACTAAACAAAAATGATTCAAGCTCATAGCAAGTTAGTCTGCCCAAGAGCTTTTCAAGTAGGAGAGCTTATTTTAATTCTAAGGAGATCAATTATTTCCCGTCGCAAGATGAGAGGCAAGTTTGAACCCACTTGAGAAAGTTTTTTTGCCATAGAAAAGGCCTACCAAGGCCGATCATACCAACTCATCAATCACAAAGGAGAGCGCTTGATGCTTCCAATCAATGGGCTTTTTCTTAAGAAATATTACCCATAAAATAATGTTTAAAAATAATTTTCATCTATAAAACTTCATTTCAAATCAAAATTTCTTCAAATTAAAAGTATTTCCCTTTGTGGATCTTTATGGTGTGTTTAGGGTAGGTGAAAGAGAACCTAAACAGCATCCTATCCCTCATTAGAACAACACAAACATAAAATTTCACATAAACACAAAAAAATTAAACACAAATCCATTATTTTAGGCTACTTTGAGTTGAGGTAATGTTTTCCTACAGCTTATAGGTGGGTTGATCGATGTTGACCTCACTTTTTGAGTGAGTTCTCATCCCCTCTTCTTAGACTTACGATTCTTCTAAATACTAAGATTTTCCTTACTCATAAGACACTTCTAGCACTTAAGTGAACACTTAACTTAAACTTAGAGATTTAGAAAGGTTAATCATAGGATTAGGCTATCCCTTAAGACTTAGGGAAATCCACCCACCCTATAGCCTAAACCCAATCCATGTTCACCTTCTTAGTTTATAACCAAACCTCAAACTAAATTCAAGTACCAAATACAAACCTGAATTCCAAGCCAAATGATTGGAGCTCATGATCAAATCCAAACTCAATCTAAAATTAACCTAAGTCATATGACTTTATCTTATGGACTTAGCCTTAGCCAAATTCAAATCAATCCAAACTTAAGTGATTTTTCTCAAATATAAATTCAACCCTTCAATCAATCAATCAAACTCAATCTGTAGTCCAAATCAAGATCCAAGTTAAACCAAATCCAAGCCTAAGTCCTTTGAATCAATTTCATTAGCTTTGCCAAACCTTAACCTAAATCAATCCAAAATAAACTAATTTTCTCATAATCATTTTATATCTTCAATAATATTCCTAAATATAAATCAAATCTACATTCAAATGACCAAAACTAAAATCAAACTAAATCAAAATCAAATCAAATCCAAACCTAAGTCCTATGAATCAATTTCATAAACTTAGCTAAATTTGCCTTAAAATCAATCCAAACTCAATTGATTTTCTCATGAATCAATTATACCTTCAATCATATTCATAAATATAAATAAAATTTACAATCATCAAGCCAAATCAAAATTAACCCAAGTCAAACCCAACCTAGAACTTTTGACTTGAAATATTCAATTGAGCCAAAACTCATCCAAAATTAAATCAATTGCAATTGAATTTTATATCAATCCCAAATCCATATATAAACTCAACTAAATTAAACTCAACCCAAAATCAAGCTAACTAAACCCAATTAGTCCACTTGACCTAAAATGGCCAATTTGACCTATTTGAGCCAAGTTCCAATCCTACCCAAATTAGATTGACCTAAGTCTACCAAAGCTTCCTATAATGATTGTTGATCACCCTAGGTTAATCAAGTGTTATAAATTAGGTCAAACCATGTCAACCTAGCCATTTGACCAAGCCAATACTCTTAATTCATGTGAACCCAAACAAGCCAAATTACAACCTAAGCCAAATCTATTGAAACCAATAATTCATACCAACCCAATACTAATATTTGAACATGACTTGGCATTCAATTAAGCCAAACCAAACCCAATTGGCCATCTTGACCCAAGTTGACCCAAATTGACCTAAATGACATAAATGGGTCAAACCTTGTTACAATCCAAATTGATTGCAATCAATGGCTCAAGTTCATTCCAAATTAATTATTGAACTTGACCAAAGTCTCAATTGAGCCAAATTAACTCACTAGACCCAAATGACCTATTGAACCTAAGTTAACCTAAAGGGTCAAACCAACCTAAAACCTAATAAAATCTAAATTAAACTTAACTAAAGCCCACAACTTATTCCAAATGATCAACCAAACCCAGACCAAGCCCTGACCCAAGCCAATTTGGTCAATTTGGTCAAATTGGCCAACTTGACCCATTTGACCCAATTGATTCCAAATGAACCAAAATCTAAAATTAAATAAAATACCAACACCAATACATCCCAAATGAGCATATGAACTTGACTGGTTTGACTTAATTTGATAAACCCTCAACAATTTGACTCTGACTCAAATTAGTCAAATTGAGCCAAATTAAATAAAATGAACTCCAAATGATATGAGATTTGGCCCAACTCACTTTTGAATCATTCCAAATGTACCCAAATCAAATTCAATGCCAAATGGCCATTCAACCCTTAGGTCAGGGGCATCACATGAGGCAAATCACCCATGTAAGTGGTCATTTCCATTCTTTGGCCACTTGGCACTCTCTTATTGGTCCACCAAGGCTCCTGAGACACTACCCAACCTGACCCAAAGGTGGTTGGGTCTACCATGACTCATGGGGAGGTGAAATCACCTGACTTCCCCCATTAGAGCACTTGAAACACCAAGGACACCCACTCTCCTTGGCCACCTCACACCTTCACCCAAACCAAGCCAATGCATCACCTCTCGCCACCCATGATCTCCTGGGGTGGCGGATTTTACAAAATCCAAACTAAAGAGTCTTATCAAGAGGAAGAGGTATAACCCCCCTCCTCTCATTCCAACTCCAAACACACACTTGCACTCCCTCAGAGTTAGAAAACCCTAAGGAGAGTATCCCAAAGCTTCCTTGAGTGTTTCCTGAGCTCCCCAATCTTACTACTCTTAGTTTCCTTCAAGCCAAAATAGAGCATCACCTCATTCAATCTTATTTGCTTCAAACTCCACCTAAGTGCAATTAACTTTGCACACACCATCCTCGAGCAAGAATGAATTGCCTCCTGAGCCCTCCAACCATCAGACCTACAATTTTGATCAATGCCAGCCTCCCAAGCTTCTATTCATGGCTTTCTGAGCAAACCACCTTAAATTGGGGATCGTACTGATTAGTAGAGCCTTTTCTCCATTAGACGAAACTTCATCAATCAAATTTGCCATCATTCTTGAGCTTCGGTGAGGTATTCCATTGAAACTGATCTTGGGTGAAAATTTTACTTGAGCTTCTTGAGGAAAACTTGCACACCACATGATCCTAGCCATTAGATCTCCTTGGATCCTTCACACAAAGGTGTGGGGTTCATTTTGAGTCAATCTAAGCTCGGGTGATCTTAGATCATGTGAGCAATGGAGAACATGCCATGTAAAGAGAAATAATCTAGTGCGTGCCTTTGTTAATAAGGGAAGTGAGGTAATCAAATGACTTTCTTGGAGTTAGCTAAAGCCTGTATTCCGGGATGTCTATATATACTTTGCTATCTCACTACACATGAATGTATATGTAAATAAGGGAAAGAAAATCATCAAAAACTATATTTTGTTTGATTAAATCATTTATATATATGAAGCAAAGTTCCATTCAAGTGAGGAGGCTCAAACCTTATCCCATGGGTTCATTCACTATTGAATAATGATTAACCACATAACTAAATAATTTTTTTCTAATCTTGGGATTAATTAATGATTAATTAAGTAGAGAATAATTAAAGCTTAATTAGTTAATTTCCATAATTAATTAAGCAATAAATCTTAAGAAATTTATGGGAGGCAAAGGTCATCCCATTGAATCAAACCATAAAGTTTGGGATTAATTATTTAAATAATTAAATGGTAATTAAGTTAATTAATTTATCAATTAAACTCTTAAATTAATTACTATTCAAAATTAATTTAAAAATATTTTAAATAAATTCTCCTTTGAAATACCTTTAAAATAAATATTTATTTGTATTTTATGATTTTTCTATAATTAGTTATGATTTTTGAAAGTTTCAGCCATTAAAATGTATTATCTAGACCTAATTACCTCTTAATCCCATCGGCGCCATGTGGCACGCTTTCCACATGGCGATGCAGAATTAAATATTTAAACATAATCCTAGTTAGCGCTTGGGTGGCGGTGGTAGAATGCACTTTCTCATGCACCGTGTGATCTAAGATTGGATGGCTATGAGTAATATCGTAGCACTAAAAGATTAAATAGGATAATTTTAATGGATCTAATCATAATTGTTTATTCCATTCATGTAGAATAGATCGTGCATGAGCCATCGTCATGTGAGCAAAGGAGAATAGAGTCCGTCTTCCATTGCTAACGTGATTCGAGCTCACATGAGCTCAGATCGACTCCAAATGAACCCCACACCTTCTGGCAAAGGATCTAAGGGGATCCAATGGCTCAGATCATGGGATGTAAAAGTTTTCTTTAGAAAGCTTAAGCAAATTTTTCACCCAAGATCAATTTGCATACCACTCAGCTCAAGACCGTGAAAATCCAATTGAGAAGCTTTGTTTAATGGAGATAAGGATCAACACGAGCTCCAATTTGAGGGTGGTTTGCTGAGGCCAAAATCAAGCTTGGGAGGCCGATGTTGATTGAAAGTGCATGTTCGATGGCTGAAGGGTTTAGGAGGTGATTCATTCTTGCTCGACTAGCTCTAAGGATGGTGTGTGATTTGGTGGAGTTTAGAGAAAATTGGATCGAATGAGGTGATGCTCTATTTTATCTTGAAGGAAATAGAGAGTGAGGAGATTAGAGAGCTAGGGAAACACTCTAGGAAGCTTTGAGATACTCTGCTTAGGGTTCTATAACTATGAGGGAGTGCAGGTGTGTGTTTAGGGGGGGAGGTTGGATATGCCCCTCTTCCTCTTGGGGGGTGTAGTTTGGATTTTGTGATCATGGGGGGTGGTGGTGGAGGTGATGAGTTGGTGTTGGTTGGGTAAAGTTTTGGTTTTACTTTAAATGGCTTTATTTGATTATCCTTAGAATTAATTTGATTGAATGAAATCATGTGTTTATGTTCATTTATTCCTTTCCAATCATGTTAAATGTTGTATGTCATTTGATTTCATACATTCATGCTTTCAAATTTAAATAAATCAAATGGTATTTCTTTTTGTAATCTTGTATGTGTTGAATTAATTTATAACATGTGTGGCTATTATCACTAACAAATTCAAATTAATTTTCTAAAATTTACAAATTGATTACATTGATTAGATTCATAGTAGTTATGAATACATATAGATTTGCATGTGTATATAACTTAAGTATGTGAAATAAATCTTTCTTTTCCTTAATTCATGTGTAGTTTTTACATGTACTTGAATGTTAATAAGTATATAGTCTGGACATCTCAAAAATACGAGGCTTTAGTTAGCTCCAAGGAGGTCATTTGATTACCTCACTCCCTTGGTTAACAATGACACATATGACTTCATTTATATGTGTTTTTACACTAGAATTTGGATGAAACTTTGCTTCAAATACATAAATGATTTAATCAATTAAAATATAATTCTTTCATGATTTTCTCCCCCTTATTTACATATACATTCATGTGTAGTGAGATAGCAAAGTATATAGTCTAGACATCCTTAGAATATGAGACTTTAGCTAGCCCCAAGGAGGTCACTTGATTACCTCACTTCCTTGGTTAACAACAGAATATACTAGCTTATTTCTCTTTACATGTGTATGTATGTACGGATAAAGGATGAAAGCCCCTATTTTCTACTAAAAATGCATTCATTCATAATCAAATAAGTGTTGTGATTAATTATTCATGTGATTTGGAGCTTTCTTTCTCATATTCATGTATATAAATTTACATATATTTGAATGCAAATGGGTATAGTATTTGGACATGAATAGATAGCTTGCCCCAAGGAGGTCATTTGATTACCTCACTTTCTTAGTTAATAAGGGCACATACCTATTTAATCTCATCCTTATGTATTTTTGTAAAATAATTTAGATAGAGCTTTAAACTAATATGATTAAATAATTCAATCACATAAAAGAATATAAACTTTAAATACACATATATATACATTCATCATATAAGTGTGTTAAAACATATTGCATGTATAGGTACACTTAGGATTAAGATCATATGCATGTCACATGTGATGGAAAGAAATGGAATAGTGTATGCCATGTGGTAGTAGTTCAATCAAATTAATCTTAAGATGCCTTTCATCTTGAATAGGATCATTTAAGATGAACCTAAACTTAGGATTAATTAAAAATATGTAATAAGATATTCACTAAAGAGAATTAAATCAAATTAACATGCTTTAGAAAGTAGCTTAAGTAGGATGAATGGAAATCCCTTTCTTCTTTATAATACTTAGTTTCTAAGTGTGAAATCATATGAAATAAAAGAAAGCACAAATTAAAATTCCCAAATCAATTAAACAAATTTAAAGTGAAACCAATCTTCATGATAATTTGAATTTTTTCTACACTTAGAAGAATATAACCCTAATTCTTAGTAAGACACACCACATAAGCCCTAACACACACATTAGAATTAAGTCACCACTTCTAGTCTTAAGTTAGGATAGTGCATGATTTGATGTATATTTTGTTTTTTGATGTATTATTTTAGACTGGATGTTAGGATGTATGCATTGTAGAATGGAAGTTAGGCCATTCTTAGCCTAATCATATTTTCTATATGAAATTATACTTAAGGGGATGCTTAAAATAAATATAAATGCTCTCTTTACAAAATACTTAAACCCCTAAGCATAATCCAAGTTAAGATAGGTGGGTTTGGTTACCTATGTGCAGGATGCGAAGTCCAAATTATAAATATATCTACTTGGGAATGTATATGTTTAGCTAGCATTTGTTTTGTAGGTGTAGTTAGATTTACTTTTTCTATTTTTAATTTATTTTTTGCATTTGGAGTTAGGACTAATGCTATGGAGGATTAGGTTGAGCATTGGCCAGAAGGCTTTGTCTCAGGGTGCCATGTGATGCCTTGAAACCTACAAAATCAAAGAAGTAAGGAGGAAAGACATGAAGACATGAAGAATGAAGAATGATGACCCCTATAACATTTAATAAATTTGTAATTATTCTTTTATATTTTGGTTTGTATAAGGGTAGAGCTCAACTACCCATCTTCTCTTTTTTGAGTTGTATAATGGTAACACCGCTTATTCTTTACTAGCTTATAAAATTATTTGGTGATTTGTTTAGTTTTTGCATTAGAAATGACATTTTTTCATAGTTTCTTAAACGATTGGTTCTTTAATGTGTGGCCTAGATGCAATTATTCTCTTAAGAAAAAATAAATTTTCTACCCCAATTAATCACTCAGAACTAAATTTTAAATAATTCATAACCTCACCATAAAGCCAAGGCATTAAACAAGACAATTAAAAGATTTAGTAACCCCTTAGCTGAATGGTTGAATATTTCACATCATGCATGCATATTATTTCGCTCTTAAAAATGGGAGATTTCCATCTTTACATGATAGGGGAATTCTTGACCTGTGAGGGCATCTCTTGTGGTGGAAAACACATCTTCTTGCTTATTTAGCCAACAACCTACTTTCAACAGGCACATAGGCATCAAAATCATAAAGCCGTTGTCCAAATGAAGTGTAAAAAGTTATATAAAATTTGTAAATATTTTACATTAGATTAATTCATTATTCATACCACTCATGCTCTAGTCTCTTAGAGAGTGGATTTAAGGATTTTAGCCTCTTTCTAAATTAGTAATAACCTAACTATCTTACAATTTCATAAGATTGAACTACATAGTTTTAAAGTCATAGGAGGAGTTAGCTGGTGGCCACTCCAAGTGATTGTAAGTCCCAAAGTAGGATGATTTACTCTCTCTTATGGAGGTAAATCACTATATCCATATTTTGCTAAGATCTAGGTCATGCTTTAGCTTATGCTAAAGCCCCCCTAGATTTAGAATCTGAGGTAGCTATTTCCTTCAAGCTATAAGCATGAATCCTCACCTCTTAGGCATTTTCATAATCTTGTGTTGATGAATTATAAGCTCTAACAATCTAATAAAATTCAACAAATAAATCTCTTCACTTTCAAATATATAAAGCCAAATTATAGGATAAAATAGAATGCTCACTAGGCTTCATAGTATCATGAGTATTTCCTACCCATTCTCTTTAGATTCTAAAAATAAGTCTTTTCCTTGTACTCTCCTAATTGATTTTTCAAACATAACTAATCCTTTGATAGTCTAACCTTGAAATCTTTGGAGATGATTATTGTCTACTTTAATCGAGAGTATTCTTAAAGAATTTTATTTCTTTGGATGTAATTAACTATAGAGACCTGCCTCCATAGAAAACTTTAGAAGCCGATTTAATATAAACCCTACTTTATTCATCCATCTAGAGCGAGGAAAAATCTCTAGTACATTCAAAGACCCATCAAACTTTAGTGGTCCTTATTAGATGATTAGGTCCATTGAAGGGTGATTTCTCTATCTTTTGAGATAGTATATCATACCTCCATATATGATCACTTGAGTAAGTACCCCTAATTGTGGTGTCCCCCATCCAAACATATCCACATACTAGTGTGTCTTTCTAGTGGCCTCTTGCTCAAGAGGATGTGAGTCTCTGTGCTTTCTTCCTTGCTTAACCACTGCACATCAATGAGCACCCTATTAGCATGGTATGTCTTATTGCATGACTGTAAGCTACTTGGATGTCAGCTTTGTTTAAAAGTATATGAGTCTTCTTTCTTCTTGAACTATCATACCGGGTCAGTTTATCTTTGAGGATTAGGGTAAGGCCCCAAGCAGCTCCTTTTCCTCCTAACTACCTCAAGTTTGGGTCTAGTCCTTCTTTGTGACATACCATTTAGTAGTCGCTCTAGGTCGGACAGTAGCAGTCTAGCAGGTGATAGACTGTCCCAATGATCAGTTCCATTTAGGAAGATGTAAGTCCACAATGCTTTCTTCATAGATTGATTGTCACACACCAAAAGGCACTTTAGGTTGGTTTGGTGTTTGCCATCTTGCAGTATTACCCAGTGGATATTTCTTAAGTGAGTCTTTACACTTTCTTATTGAGCCGATGTGCTACATGATTCATCTTTTTCAAGGATCAAGATAACGACCCTAGAGGCACATCCCCTGTGGGCATTCTATTTGGATTACATCTTCACGATCACACCCTAGGTTTTCTGGATTTAGTTCCTTTCTTAGTAGCCACCCTTGGTTGGAAGTCTTGCAGATGTGTGAACTCTCCTTGTGGGTCTATTTGATTGCATTTGCATTAAGTTGCTATTGGATTGGGGTTCTTAACCAGCCACCCATGTGGTTGGAAGTTTATCTATGGATGTGTGAACTCTGCTAGTAAATTTGAGATATGCCAAAGCCGCTCCTTCTTAATGACCAATAGTCCACATAAATAAAATAAAATAAAATCTCTTGTGGATTAGGATAACGCCCCTAGAGGCACCTTTTCCCAAGTAGGTAGCCTATCTTTTGGGCAGTGTTAGTAAAATTCCCTATAGGAATTTCCTTGACTACTCTTGAGTTGAGATAAGACTCCAGTGACACTCACTCAATAGTCATCCAAGGTCAGGCTTGATTTATTATGTCATCAACAAGTCACCCCAATGGTTGATTCCACTATGGAAGATGAATGTCCCAGTGCTTGCTTCCTAGCATAACTATTACTGCAACCCCAGTTTGGATACCCTTTTGACAGATACTACCTCTTTGGACAAATCTAAGATAGGTCCCAAACTTACATTTTTCTAGTCAATTATCAAAAATGATAAAAAATCAAATCAAATTAAATCAAATCAATTAAATTAATCTCCCTAGTGGATCTCCTTAGTGGATTCAAACCTGTATCCCTAGTGGATCTCCTTTCCATAAATCAAATCAAATCAAAACAAATTCGATCAAATCTATATCTCTAGGCAGATTCTTCCCAAACTAAATCAAATGAATTCAATCAAACCTCAATCCTTAGCAGATTTTCCTTTTTTATGCCCTTGGCATAAATTAATCCTCAAATCTTATCCAATTAATGTGTGATTCCCTAACAGATCTCTCTTTATGTCCTTAACATGAAATCAATTTTCAACCAAATCAAAACCAAATCTTCTTGCCTCTCTTATGCTCTTGGCATGAGATGAATTGCATTACACTAAGATCATGATTCTATCCACCTCTTGGTTTAGGTAGAGATAGTCTTTGTTAATGAGTGCAATCCTTTTTGATATTGTTGATCATCTTGGTCAATGATACATGTGCCTATCGTTCACCACACCTATTGGGGGGTCCTTTTGTTGACCTCACTTTTAGAGTGAGGATTCAATCTTTCATCTTTGACACTCCTAGACACTAGACTTCCCGACACTTAGGGTTTTAATGACTAAGTGAATATTTAACCCAAACCTAGAGGCTTAGGTGGAGTAACATTAGGCTATGTCTTAGGATCTAAATAAGCTTACCCATTCTATGGCCCAATCCATGACTCATGACTATCCCTTTAGCCAAACCAATCTCAAATAAATCCAACCAAACCCAATTGCATTCCATTACACATCCAAATTCCAAGCTAAATGATTTAAACCTAATCCCATCCTAAGCCTAACCTAATCCAATCCTATGGACACAACAAAAATTCCTTCAATCAAACCAAACTCAATTGATTTTCACAAAAGCACTCCAACAATTCTTATTCAACCCTACCAAAATCTACAATCGCCAATTGAAAATCAATTCAATTAACTTAAGCCATTTGAATCCAAAATGAACTAAAATCAATTATTCCCAATTACAATCAAAGTTCTCAATAAATCCTAAATCAATTATCAAACTTAATTCAACCTAATTGAACCCAAAACTAATTCAATTGACTCATTAGGTTCACTTAACCTAAAGTGACCTAAAGGACACATTTGAGCCAAATTCCAATCCAACCCAAATTAGATTGAACCAAACCATTTAAAATCTCATATATTGATTGTTGATCATCCTTGATTGATCAAAATCAATTGGGTCAAACTTAATTCAATCACTTGACCTAAGTTGGTTAACCCTATTAACCTACATGAAGCAAACTAAACCAAATCTCATCCTAATTTAAATCAATGAAACCAATGATACCAATCATAAATTAACACTTGAATATGACTTAATCATCATTTTGACAAATTCAATTGACCTTGAGTTATTTGACATAAAGGGCCAAATTGGGCCAAATCAAATCATACATCAAATTGATTGCAATGATTCAAATCCATCCTAAATTGATTATTGAATATGATCAAACCCTTGATTGAATCTAATTTGATGAAGTCAACTTAATTGACCCATTTATCCCAAAGTGATCTAAATCATTCCTAAATACAAATTGATTGAAATCAAAATCTACAATCATCTTCAAATGATCAATTGAACCAATTTATTTTAACCAATTTGAAACTTAGAATTTATGAGAATCATGAGAATTCAATTTCCAAATCAAATCAAATCAAATTGCTCCTAAACCTCCAAATCATCATTTGAACTTGTCTTAACCCATAGTTTGACCCAATTTGACCAATTGGCCTTTTAATTTGACCATGGGTCAAATTAAAACCAAACCAAATCAACTCCAAACCATTCAAACTTGGCATGGCCCATCCTTGGGTCACCATGGGTCTAAATCCAAATTCGATTTGACCCATTACCCATTGGGTAAAGCCCTCCACATAGGACAAAATTTATTTTGGGTGGTCAAACCTCCTCCCTTGCTATAAAGCTTAGTTTAGAACCTTGACCCATAATGATTCATGGACTGGTTGGGTCAATCAGGAGGTGAGCTAACCCACCTCCTCCCATTGGCACACATAGGAAACCAAGGACACTCCACTTTGACCACCTCAAACCTTCACTCAAACCAAAACCTAACTTCTATAATGTCCCACCACACCTGGACGTCTTAAGAAAGAACCAATATGAACCATCAAATTTTAGGGGGAGGAAAGTATACTTCTCCTCATTCCATTCTCACACATCGAGAATCCCAGAGCTTGAGAGTTGAAACTCCCCAAGCTTTCCAGTTCCAGCCCCATCATCGAACACCAAACCCAAAATAGGACGAGCCATCTGTCCAACCTCACTCAACCTCCACATTTTGAAATTAACTTTACACACACCTTCCCTATGGTGATGAAGAATGATTCAATTGATCAAGACTCCCAAGATAAACTTGATGAGAATTTTGGTGGGTATTTGATCCATAGAGCCACAGGAGGAGGAATCGAACTTCTTAGAGGCTTCATCTCTTCAAGATGAAGCTACCTTGGTCGATAGGCCATCAGTCTTGAGCTTTGGTGAGATAAATTCCAACAAATTATCAAGAATCAAATTTTTCTTGGGCCTTTATGAAGGAAAGTGTGATTTCATGTGATTCCAACCATAGGATCCATCTATATTTTCTCCTTGAAGCTTTTGGAGTCTATCTGCCTGAGAGCTGAGCTTAGAAAGGAGGGTGGATGATATCCATTATCACTCCTATGGATCATCCACCCTATAACACATGATTGGAATGGACATTCATGATTTAATCTGATAAAAATTCAATTTTAATCCTATAAGAATCACGGGATTAATTCGCACCATCTAATCTTAGATCGGACAGTGAAGACAAAAGCGCGTCCACCACTGCTGACTTAGTTATTGTGTCAGATGATTTAAGTGGCCAATCCCATGATGCCATGTGGAAAGCACTGTCACATCAACTGCCTGCGTGGGACCAACGGAATAGGGATTAATTATGATTTAAAATGTATTTAATTAGCTAGAACTTTATAAAATCATAATTAATTGTATTAAAATGCAAAAATACAAATAAATACTTTTTAGAAAGGTTAGAAAGAAGAGATTTTAATAAAAATAATTTCATTTGATTTTGAATAATGATTAAGGCTTAATTAGGGTTTGAATGTTTCTCTAATTAGCTTAATTAAGCCTTAATTAATTGGGTAATTAATCCCAAACTTAGCATGTTAATTTAATGGGATGACTTCTCCCATGATTTTATTGGGATTTATTGGCTATGTCATTAAGACAATTTGAAATTCAAACCTTAATTATGCTCCTAATCGATTTGATAATTATTTAAGATTCTAATAGTAAAAATTAATAGTGAGATGATGAGGCAGGGTGATTAGGACCTCTTTCTTAATTACTTGTCCAAATTCATTTCATTAAAGAAAGTTAATTAAATTAGAGATTTAATCAAGAAGTTAATTAATCAATTGATATGAAATTAAATCAAATCAAATTGATAATCATTTAAGATGATTAACATTTAAATTAAGGGTTTCTCTATATGTGTTTAATAAATGAAATTAATTCAAATTAAATTGATAATCATTTTAGATGATTAACATTTAAATTAAGGGTTCCTCTTTATGTGTTTAATAACTTAAAGATCCTTAAGAAAATTATGATTAGGCCATAAGTGTGGGAAAATCATAAAAGTGCTTAATTAGATTCTTTAACTTAATTAATCTTTAATCATGAGTTAATTGCATTAGGTCCTCTATGAGCATTGCAATTTTATTTTCTTCATGTGCATATCATTTGTGGCTCATGATTAAATGGTTAATTAAATTAAATAAGCATAGGAAAGGGTTATTAAATGGATTGTTTAATGGTTCAACTTAATTAAATTATAACAATCACTTAATTATCTTTCTATAAATAAATTAAGAACACCAACATGACAATGTGATAAAAATAACAAAAGATCTCTCCTCTTAAAGTTCAATCAAAATCAAAAATCAAATTAATAAGAAGCTTTGGTTTTCCCTAAGTAATTTTATTTAATGTGATTGTCCTTAAGAATTAGTGCAGTTGAATGAATTATGTGGAGATGTTTGGCTATTCCTTTTCAATCACCATAAAGGTTGTATGTTATGTGTTAACATGCATTCAAATTTTCAAAATTAAATGAAATTTACTTATGCAAAATTGCATGTGATGACTTAATCTCATTATATGTGTGTCTATTATCACTAATAAATTTAAAATTATTTTTTAAAAGTTATAAATTGATAGCAACAATTAGAGTGATGATAGTTATGAATATATGTATAGGATTTTCATGTGTTTATAGCTTAAGCATGTGAAGATAGTGCTTTCTTTCCTATGTTCATGTATGAATTTACATATGTTTGAATGATAATAAGTATATAATATGGACATCCCTGGAATACGAGGCTTTAAGTAGCCCTAAGGAGGTCATTTGATTACCTCCTTCCCTGGTTAACAAAGGCAGGTACTTATTTAATTTTATTCCTATGTATATTCATATTAGAATTTGGATAGAACTTTATGCTTTACATGCAAAAAATAGTTCAACCAAAAATATAATCCTTTGCATGATTTTAACTTTTATAGTTGTATATACATTCATATGTATCTAATATAGCTAGTATATAGTCTGGACATCCCGGGAATACGAGGCTTTAAGTAGCCTCAAGGAGATCATGTGATTACCTTACTTCCTTGGTTTGAGCAATGGCACTTACTTGCTTACATTTTTTATACATGTGTATGTGTATTTGATTGGAGAATGAGAGTCCACCTTTTCTATTAAAAATATATGCATTCATAATCATTTAAGTATGGCAACATATATTGCATGTATAGGTATATTAAGTGTTAAATCATATGCATGTTATGGGTGATGAAAAGGAATGGTTCAACATATTCTATGTGATGGTAATTTAATTACATTAATCTTGAGATGCCTTTCATGTTCAATAGGATTCTTTAAGATTAACCTAAACTTAGGATTAATAAAATATTTAATAAATCATTCACTAAAAGAAACTAAATCATAAATATGTGCTTTTAGGAAATAACTTAGGGTAGGGATGAAAAAGGTTAAGCCTATTTCTTCTCTTTATAACACTTAGATGCTAATTATATATCAATTAAAATAAATAAAATTCAAATTAAAACTTACAAATCTTCTAAACAATTTAAAATGAAACTATCCATCATGTAAATTTAAATAATTTAAAACTTAAAATTTATAATTCAAAAATCTAGCAAAGACATACCGCATAAAGCCTAAGCACACACATTATAATGCTAAGTCACCATAGCTTTAAGTTTGGATGGTATATATAATGGTAATGCATTTTATTTTATGATGTAATGTTTTAGATTGGATGTTAGGAATGTGGATCATAGACTAGATGTTAGGCCATTGGTAGCCTAATATTATTTTTGGCAAGGGATTGTGCTTAAGGGGCCGCTCATAATAAATATAAATGTTTTGCTTGCAGGCTGCTTATAACTCTAAGCATGATCCACATTAGGACAGGTGGCCTTGGTTACCCTTGTGTGGGGTACTAAGTCCAAATTATGAAATATAACTGCTTAGGATTGTATGTATGTTTAGTTAACCTCTATTTTGCAAGTGTTATTAGATTTACTTTTCATAAAATGTAATTTTGTAATAGGAATTAGGATTAGTGCTATGGGGATTAGGATGAGCATTGGCTAGAAGGCTTATTCTTGGGGTACCCTGTGATCAAATCAAATGAAGAAAGAAGAAAGAAGAAAGATGAAATGAAGAATGAAGACCCTATAGTATGTATTCAATTCTAAATTGTAATATTATTTTATGATTCTGAGTTGTATAAAAGTAGGGCTCGGCTACCCAACTTTTCTCTTTCCGAGGTGTACACCAGTACCTGGCTGCATCAGCCTCTTATTCTTTCACGATTGCTTATAAAATGATTGTTGTTATGTTTAGCTTTCACACTAAAGTAGCATGATTTTTCATAGTTTTTTAGTGATTGATAATTGTATGTGTGGCTTCGATGTGGTAGGCTCTTAGGAGAAAATTAATTTTTTTACCCAATTAAAAACTCATAAGAAAATTTAAAATAACTCATAACCTCATTTTAAAGCCTAGGTTGTAATCAAAATAACTAAAAGATTTAGCAACCCCTTAGTTGTATGTTGTATGTCTCACATCATGCATGTCATATTATATCACTCTTGCAAAAATGAGGGCCTCTATTTTAGCACTTTAGGGACCGCTTGACCTATGAGAGAAACCCCTTATAATGGAGCTTCACCCTCTTTCTCTTTGAAATTGGCCAACAATTAAATTTCATCATGCATTTAGGCATAAAATATCCAAAGCCTTTCTCCAAGTGAATGTGTTAAAAAAATATAAAATTTGAAAAGATTTTGCATTTTTAGATTAATTCATATGCTCATACCAAATATGATCTAGTCTCTTAGGGAGTGATTTTATGGCTCTAGTATCTTTTAAAATTAATTAACAACGTAAACCATCTTGCAATTACATAAGATCAGCCTATATGATTTTGAATCATAGGAGGTGTTAGTTGGCGGCAGCTCCAAGCGATTGTAAGTTCAGAAGAGTCAGATGATTTATTATCTCTTATAGAAGTAAATTATTATGTCCCTGTTTCAATTAGATTTAGGTCATGCTTTTAGCTTGTGCTAAAGCTCCATACAAACAAAATAAATCCTCTCACTTTCAAATATATAAAGCCTCATAATAGAATAGGTTGGAGTGCTCACTAGGCTTCCTTGTATCATGAGCACTTTCTACTTACCTCCCTTTGGATTCTAAAATAAGCCTCTTCAATTGAACGATCCCATTTGATTTTCCAAAATAACTAATTCAATGAAAGTCTTAACTATGAAATCTTTGGAGATAATAATTGATTGCTTTAATCGACAACTCTTTTAGGAAACCCCATTTCCCAAGCTATAATTAACTATGGAGGCTTGTCTCCATAAGGAACTAAAGAACTTGACATAAAATAAACCCTAATTTACTTTTTCATGTAAAATAGGGGAAGAATCTCTGATATATATGAAGACCCATCATGTCTTAGGAGTCTTTATTAGGTGATTAGGTCCATTATAAGGTGATATATCTATCTTTCGAGATAGTACACCATACCTTAATGTCATACCCGATCACTTCAATAAGTACCCCATAAGACCTGCGTGGTGTTAATCAAGAGCATCCAAAAATAAACACCACAAGAGTTTAATTAATTATAATTATAATATTCTTTTATAGTCTAAGTTATATAAGGGTAAAGCTGGGGTACCCAACTTATTTTCTTTTCTAGGGTGTACGGCGGTACCCGGCCGCATGGGACTTTTATTTTTTTTCAAAAATTTATAAATATTTGATTGTCATGTTAATCTTATGCAATAAAATCTGCATGTTCTTTATAGGTTACTTAAAGCTTGATGATTGAATGTGTGGCCTGGATGCAGCAAGCTCTTTAAGATAAAATTAAATTTTCTATCCCCACTAATAACTAATAATTAAATTATAAATATAACTCATAACCTCACATTAAAGCCTAGGTTATAATCAAGATAATTATACTATTCAACAATCTATTAGCTGAATGATGTATGCTATAACAATCATGCATATCATTTTGTTTCGCTCTTGAATAGGGAGGGTCTTCATTCTTGCATAATAGAGGAATGCTTGACCTTTGAGGGCCTCACTTGTAGTGTAGAACACCTCCCTCCACTGATTTAGCCCATAATCTAATCTCATCATGCATTTAGACATAACTATCCCAAGCATTTGTCCAAATGAATGTTGATGTTTCAACAACTTATGTAGCCATGGAACTATTGTATAGATCAACACTTCCTAAACTCCACATCATTCAACAACAAACCAAACAACTACTCCAACTAATAATACTATAACATCCACCGCAAATCCAAATCGAGCCAATTGAATTCACATGTAGAATTTCATGGCACATGCAACTCACAAAAATGATAATAGAACATTTAAGAGGATGAAGAACATAAGAAATTGAAAGAAAACATCCTTCTATCTGCAACATAATGCAATTATTAAAACTTAAAATGTTATAAAAGGGAGGTAAAGCATATGTGGATAAATGATAAGCTACTAGTTGAAGCTGACTCACCTATGGAGAGGAGGTCTCTTGCTGTCAACAATAACCTACAAAAAAAAAAGTCAAGTTGAAGTATATAGGGGTGCCAAGGAGAATCTCCATGAGAAGCTAAAGTCAAGATGAAAATTCTTAGGAGGGATCTGAAAGCCTCTACCGCCAAGAACAAGGTAGCCAAAAGACTTTATTGAACTAGACGATCTCCACTCTCCACTCAAATCAGCAGTGTCGTACATGCGAATGCGATAGTAACTAAACTCAAAATAGAGTTTTTCATTTGGACTTATAAGATCCTAACTGTTTGAATATAAATATATGGTGAATCAGAGGGAGTAATTGAACTGATCAATTTTGTAAAACTTAGACCGATACACTGGCTTAGCGGTTGAACTGGCAGGTCTTTCCGGTTATGTCTGATTCATTGTGAGGCTAATTTTTATAGATAATTAAACTAACCTTATGATTAGTTCAAGATTGAACCGACTAGACAAGCCCATTCGGTCTAATTTTAAAAACTTTGGTCATAAGGGCTCTCTTGACCTTAGAAGGAAGGAATCTCATTGTAATAAGATTGGATTGATGGAATCCTACATGATAGATTCTAGATAATGTAGGTTGGGGCTGAACATCATAAAACATTATATGTGTGTCTCTTGCTAGTTTTTAATAATTAATTTTTTTAATGCACTTGATCTCTTGTATATTAAAATATTAATTTGATTCCCTTTTAAGTCTTCATAATTAAAAATAATAATAATCAGTTCTCATCCCCTCATAATTATGCTATTCACCAAGATAAACATGTTTGTGCCATTATAGTATTGTCCACCATGAACATCTTGATTGTGTGCTGATAACTAATAATCTTTGGAATATTTACTAATAATGGAACTTTAAACTATGATGACAAATAAAAATGCTTTTGCTGAAACCAATTTAGCTCGAATGTATTTTAAACTTACTTTTCCATTTCGGCTAATGCTCTCCTCAATGATGATTCCCAACAAGGATGGAACTTGCTACACTCAAAAGTAATCCCAAGTACTTCGAACTGCTTGCCAACACCTTCTATACAATATTTTTGGCACTGGTAATGTCGAGAATCAGAAAAAATAAAAATAAAAATATGCCAACATAGCATTTGAGTTGAGCATTGAAGAAGAATTTTTCAGTAGAAAGCAATCTATGGCTTATAAAATTTATGATGTCATATCATATTTAATAAAATGAGAAAACTTATTTCCACTTTAACAATTCCATCTTTCAAAGATAATTCAGCTCTTACGTACGTTGAGGTTCAGTTCATTGATGATAACTATTGAATAATACGAAGTAATAAGCAGATCCACACTTCATTGCCATTTTTGAGGATGATGATAACTCCTTGTGTGCCATATTTTCTAGCTTCTCCCTTGTTTGCGTTGTTGTCATCAAGAGAATTTCTATCTATAAACCTTTTTGTTTGGATTATATGTCTATTTTTATTTTTATTTAAATTATTTTTTAGCATTTGTCATTGAATTTTGATTTCTATTACTTAAGGTATCTTAAAATAAGTTTTTAATTCTCAAATTACAATGTGTTTCCCCAAGGAGGCTAGGATCCAAGTTTTGTTTTTGGTGGGCAACACAACCCATGAGCAAAGAAAATGAAGCCCTTGCCCTCTTGTCTGCTCTCCATTCTCCTGATTCGCGCACATACTCATGACTCTCACTTGCTCAGCATCGGCACATTTCCTGGATCAGACCTCATTAGTTGTTTCTCTTGTCATTATGAATAGGGTTTCTCCTCCACAGTCACAACTATTAATGTTATATGGATCTCACTACTCTCACTAAAGCTCTCGAGAAGATTTTCTTTGCTTACCACTTTTTGAGTAATTAGAAACTAAATTGAGAAGTCTCAAAGCTAAAGTACATATAATTTGTAAAAAAATGTGTTGATTTATTTCTTGATTGAGTCATAAAAGTTGTTTTATAAACACCTTACTGGATTGCAATCTTACCTTATATTTTTCATGATTATTTTGGACCATTGATTTCTTTCAAGAGATCATTGACTACTGTCATGATAATTTGTTTTTATGTGCTACTTTTTGCTCTTTCCATTCATTCTTGTAATTAGGTGTAGGAATAGAGAATAAGCTAATTTTTTTTTTACTTTTAGTAAACTTGCAAAAAATGAGAGGTTTTAATTTTATTTTAATGCTTTTAAAACTTTGGTCTTTTCTTCTTGCACATAGAGATGATTCTTTAATAAAGTTAAGTGAAATGTAAAGTATTACAAACATCAAGTTACATATTACTTCAAAAGAATTAGTTGTGTTAAGCATTGTAGTACTCAATTGCTTTATAAGTTGTATTAAGAGGCCCTTACTAATTTTACCATATTGTTGCCTTTTAATTTGTGAGTATATTTTGATTGGCTTTCTTGTCTATAGCTTGTTGTACTTTCTTCAGTAAGCTACTAATATATAATGTTGTAATGTTGATGCAATAGCGGATAGTTTAGTATTGTTTTCAACTAACTTGATTAATAAGATTATTTCTACAATCTTGAGTTGATTAATGCATGATTTTAGGAGAGATTCATGAATTACTTTGTGATTATGTGGGCTGAATAATATTAATCTGTTTGATATTTATAATTTTGGATAATATTGGCATATCTATTTAAGAAGAATTTATAAAGTTAGTGGTGAAATTTTTTATTCAAGGTTATCATGTAATGTAACATTTGGATGTTAATCTCTTACAGTCATTTATTTGTAGTTTTTTCTATTTTTAATAACTAGGGACTTTTTAAATTATTTTATTTAAATAAAATATTTACCCACTCTCAAAATAGAGATTGACTTTGCCCCTATTTCTCCATTCTAACATTCTAGAATCTATATCTAGAATCAATTATCACTCATTTATGGCATTAGACACCTCTCAATTAAATTAGAATAGAGTTTAATCTAAGAGTCTAAGAGAAAACACAACAACATTTACAAATTTATAAAAATTAACAAAATAATAGAAATAGAGAAAATAATTTTAGTAATTATTTCAAAACTAACGATCGAATCTCAATGTTGATGAATTAACCAAAATCTCTCACCTAAGAGTACTCCATTAATTTTTTATATTAGTTCTTATTTGTTTTATTTAAATCAAATTTTTGATGCTATGATCTATTATGATAGCTTTTCTCAAACTATGTAAAATGATCAAAGTTTACATAATTTTAGCACAACTAAACACATTGATGGGAGTGGATGAGGTCAAGTTCAACAAGTGATTTGGAATGAACTTGACCCATTGGTTTCAATCAATTTGGCTTAGATCAAGATTTGACACATTTTGACTTTTTTGGTCAAGTTGGGTCAACTTGGCCAATTGGGCTAGGTTAGGCTCAAATAATGACTTAGTCAAGTTCAAACATTGATTTAGAATGGATCTGGATTAATAGTTTCAATCAATTTGGCCTATGGTGGATTTTGGCTAGTTTAGGTTTCATTTTAGCTAAGTGTTGACTTGGTCAACCCTTAGGTTTGACTTGGTTTGACCTAATTTGAATGATTGATCATCTTATGATGATTGTTGCGCACAATGCGAGGCTTAGATGGGCTTAGTTCAATCTAATTTGGGTAGGATTAGAATTTGGCCCAAAAAGGTACTTTAGGTCACTTTGGGTCAAGTGAGCCTAAGTTGGTCAATTGACTTGATCAAGGCTTGATCACTCTGGGTCAAGTTTGGTTGAACTCACATATGGACTTATGATTATAATATAAATCCATTTTCAAGTGATTTGAAGTCAAATGGGTTTTGATTCATTTGATAATTTCAAGTTCAAAGGATGAACATGAGTTTGACTTGGGTTTGATTTTGGAATTTAGTTTTGGTTTGGTGATTGAAGTTTATGTTTATACTTGGTTTTATGATTGAAGGATTTATTGAATCATGAAGAAAAATCAAGGGCTTGGCTTGATTTGAGTTTGATTTGATCAAGTTTAAGAATTTGATTTGAAAGAGTGTAGATTGGATTTTGATTAGATTTGGGTTTGAATTTTGAATTAAATTTGGGTATTTGAATTCATATTTTTATTTATATTTGTGAATATAAATGAGAATATAAATATGTTATGAGAAAATCTTTTGAATTTGAAGTGATTTGAATTTGATTTAGGCTAAGTCCATAAGATGGAACCAAAGTGACTTATTTTTGAATTTGGAATTCAATCATGGGTTTCAATCATTTCGAATTGATTCATGATTTGAGAAAATCCATTGGAATTGATTTAAAGTTTGAGAAAATCAATTAAGTTGGAAATGATTTGAGTTTGAGGTTAGTTTGAATTTGGAGTTTGATTTGGATTTGAAAAAAATTAATTAAGTTGGAATTGATTTGAATTTGAAGTTTATCAATTAAATTGGAATTGGTTTGAAATTTGATTTGAAATTGATTTGGAGTTTGACTTGAAAGAAGGAAGTGAGGATTTGGTTCAAGCTATAGGGTAGGCAAGTTTTCCTAACACCCCTAAGGCATGACCTATTCTTATGGCTAACTCTTCTAAGTCTCTAGGGTTAGGTTGAGTGTTCACCTAATCACTATAAGTGTCATAAGACTAAGGAAACTATTAGTATCTAAGATGAGTCCTATGTCTAAGATGGAGAGGTTCAGAGCTCAAGCTAAAAATGAGGTCAACAAGCTAATAAAATTCTCTATGACTTTCATGTTGATAACTTTTGATGACTTTTGCTCTATATGTTGTAGTTTTTATGTATAATACATGTATGAATACATACATACATACATACATACATACACACACACACACACACACACACACACACACACACATATATATATATATATATATATATATATATATATATATATATATATATATATATATATATATATATATATATAGTGTAACAAGCAGGTGGTCATCGAGGACATTCTCAAGATGATGCTGCCATTACTACTCTTCCTCGCCAGCCTACTCAGTTGGCTATTGTGAGTAATCCGGAGGTGTAATCTCAGATATCTCTTGAGATGCTTATGGAGGGAAGGGAAAATTAGGATACACTTCATTCATAGGTGACATATAAAATAGTGGAAGACAGTAGATTGGAGGGACTATCACCTGCCTTGGTTGGAATTGACTCAACATGGATTCCTGATATGAGTACAGAGGCAGACTCATAAATGTGTAAATGTATGACTAACATCTAAGATGATGATGGACCTATCCACAAGTATTTTTGGCGTTGAAGGAGAAATAGAAGAAGTACTTACCTCATCAGTGCACATGTACTTACTATCCAAAATGTACATATTTCATCACAGTTCCCTACATAACTCCTCGTACTTATTAATTAAATGTTGAAGTTTTGTGTCTTCATCTCTCCTTCAATAAGGTTGGCATATATATTCTATATTCAAGATATGTTTTCTCTATAGAATAAAATAAGGTTTCTAATATTTATTCATTATAGAGACATAAATTTATAAGAGAAGATAGCTTACCATTATTCACTCTCCAGGTGCTTGGGGATAATAACTGCTAGGGGGAATTGTGGGTGCTTTCAACATGTAAAGTGAAATCTAAGACTGATACCACCTCATATACTGATTGATCATCGGATTAACATCCTGTGAAGAATCATTTGTTGAGACAACCAAATCATGTCTGTTCACCCACTATGCAATATATGCCTAATGGTAATTTAACTAATTGATGTCAACCTTCCCTCGATCATCTACTCTTTTAAAGGCAAAATCAAACGGTGTTACATTAACTTTTGGTGGTAGACCAAGTTATCTTAAATCATAGTCTGGAAGGTCCCACTCAATTATTTTCTACTTGATTATAGGTACCCTAGTAAGCCATATCTCTTATCCATCTAAGCAAATATCAATAACTTGTATGCATGTCTGATGTCTGTATGGCTCCAAATCACCTAAACATTAAAAAATAAATTTAAAAAATATAGCTACTCTAGAATGGACTTTACAAACAAATTATGAACACAACAAGCTAACTCTGCAGAAACCTTTCAAGGTCATCTCTATAAATTTTAATATGAGATGGTGGCATCTCGCATGATAGCATTCATTTCATCTACAACTAATGGTCAACCCATCTAGCTCTGCTGGAAAAGGTATTTATAGTGTTGGTCAAGCAACATGTATATGCTCTCATGACCAAACCTATAATAAGTGTAAACAACCTGCCATATTTATGCACTTCTGCTTTGTGGACTCGTGCAATTCTATGAATAGACGTGCTAACACAGTACCTCCCAATGAGTGCCTACTAAGGGAATCAATATTTTCTAACAATGGTAGGTACTTTAAATGGACCTACAACCCAAATGTGTTTTGAAGCAAAAAACATCCAATAATAAATAAAATGTACTCTCTGAGGTGCATAATGAACTCAGGCTCAAGGAGATCTAAGTAAGAGTCTCTGTAAAATATCCACCGTAGCCATCGTAATGGCAAACATGTATGTGCCTGAGCCTATCTCATACATCATGTTAATGTAACATGTGGCTGCATTGGATCATGGTATACAACACTATGCCTGCCAAGGAGTTCGTCATAATAATTTGACCAAGATGGCCACCTCTTACCTTCCCTTATCACAACAGGTCCAACAATAGGAGGCCAATCAATCCAGACACCTAGAATCATAGCCACTTCTTGAAGCGTGACTGTCATCTCACCAACTACCATGTGAAATGTATTCTTCTATGGTGACCATCGCTAAACCAAAGTAGTAAGTAAGTGATGGTCCAGCCTAATGTACTATAAATGTGAAACACAATCAGACCAAACATTGTGCAAACTACTCATAAATCTAAGGCAGTTCACTAGCCACTCACTGAATATCAATAGGTGAGATGATGCTTCAAGCACTGTGCCCTATGAGGATTAGGCAGTCATATATTTTTGTTAATGTGCAATAAAGTTGTTTATGAAAAAAATAAATAGTATATCATACCAGATCAGGATGTGCAAATCTATGTCTATCATGTAATGAGGTGATGTTGAGGTGAACCTCAGCTAGTGTTAGCCCGTAGTCTACTGGGTCCTCCTCTAGTCAGCTCTTATGCCAATGTCTACCTTTTCCTCTTTCTTCAATCATCATTGTACCTATGCAGTGAATGTATTTGGACAACAATAGAAAAAAAATATTATGCATATCAATAACAAAGAAGTACTAGAAGTACTCACTTAATTTATACAAAAAGATATATGTAGAACTAAAAGAGCATAGCTACAAATAATACAATGAAGAAGGTTATATATATAATTAATAATGAACTAAGAAAGCAGTTTACATATAGATAGGTAGCAAGAACTAATAGAGTAGTGGACATACAAATAAAAATTTTAAAAGAACTACAAGAGAGAGCATAAAAAAAATCCAGAGCTACGAAGCATAATACATCATACAGTTACAACATAGATTTGCTTCATTAATATGTAAAAAGAATTACAATAGAGAGGATCATAAGCTACAGAGAAGGTTGAGTGCCTACAATAGTGGGCAACATAAAATGAAAAGAATCAAGTTGCTACTACAAGATATATATGCTACAAAAGGCTACAACAAAAAGCTACATGTGGTAGGACATATTTGCATGTTCTATATTCTAATTCCTACACAGGTGATTTTGAGGACATGTTGTTCTATTATGTCCAATGTTTTTACACAGACTGCAAATTTTAGTACTCCATCGTATGTTTTTAACCATCGTATTGTTATATCTTCTTGTTCTTGGCATACTAGCTCTCCTTTTGACATTTTGGGATGCTAGTTCAATCATAAGCCGATCACACAAGTAAGCTAGCCACTCGCTTCGATCGAGTATAACATGGAATTCAGCTTCGTATGTATTATAGAAGAATTGAAATGTGTAGTAACAAAAGATGTATTGGATGTGACATAAAATGTCATTGGCCTAATGTAGCTATCACATGTGAACAAGGTATGTGGTATAATTATGGGAGTTTACATGTGCAGGTGCAGTAGTTTTGCTCACGTAGTTTGACCTTCAATGATCTGGATGACATATTGAACACGTAAAATTCATGCATATTGATCCTTATTGGTTTAGGACATTTTCTTACTTCATGACCATTCTGTTATAAAATATTTTTTGCACGTGGTGAGAATATCGACTCATTCTAACTAATAAGATTTATTGTCATCTCAAAGCATTTAAAAAAGTGACACAATAATGTAATAGATGGCTATAATTAGAGCTTGCATGGGTAAACCATGAGCATGCTTTAGTACACCATTGAACTACTCTAATGCATTAGTAGTCATTATGTCATATCAGTAGCCACCATCATAAGTTAAACACCACTTAACAAAATTTTTAACAACAAAGCAATCATGGGCTTCTTATTTGATGTTTTTGATATTAGTCATGTAATGTGTAAATGTATGTATGTCATCTGTGTTACATGTAATATGCATCTTTTGGCACATTAACTCTACATCTACAATACTCATAGTTTAAAAAACCTTTTTAAAATTTTCTTTAAGATGGTGTACGCAGTGTCGATGTGCGGCCCATAAAAAAATTTCTCTATAGCCACAAATTAAGCCAGCATGTCGATCAGATATAATGCATAAGTCATTTCTCATGAAGATTAATGAAATTAAGTCCTACAATGTTTGCAGAAACAAAACCCATAACTCATTACATTATTCTTCTACTACAACAAATGCCACTTGATATAAGTTGTTGTTTGCATCAATCCCAATAATAGTGAGAAGAGTGCCTCTATACTTGCCCAACAGAAAGGGTCGTCAAGACTTAGGACATGCCTACAGTACTGCCAACCTACTATAGAAGGCCCAAATGACCAGAATATGCACTGAAAATGGTTTATTTCAATTGAGTGTATATGATATACTGTTCCCGACATAGTTGAACATACAGCTATCATGAACTTATTTAAAGAAAGATACAACTCTTTCTAGCTACTGAAAATAGCCTTTTGACGTGTATCCCAAGCCTTCGCATAGAATACTCTAATGTTAAACTTTTATTCCATATAACCAATAATTCTAGTAATTAAGACACATAATCTTAAACTAAGAATCCCCAAATTAAGCACTTAGAATACTACGCCTAGTGATCTAATGCATCTTCCTTGAGTTTGATCTAACCTAATGGGTTTAGATAAATTCAACCCAAATTCTAAACTTAAATTAAATCAAAATAAATCTAAATAAATTAAATTAAATTTAAATTAAACTAAATAAATGAATATAAATCTAAATCAAAGTTAAATATAGTTAACCCTTTTGACATGGGTTTGACTTATGTGGTCCCACCAAGTCAAAAGTCAACCCACCAAAATTTGATCAAATGATCCAAATAATAAAATAAACATGTTTAATCATGAATCTAAAGAGATTTAAATTTATTTATGCCTTACTTAGGAAATTTAGAACACTTGGTCTAAATGGGCCTAAATGAGTCCTATTAGGTTAAAACCCAAATCAAATTAAAATAAACTCAACTTGATTGCTCAAAATCATTTAAAAATTATAATCAAACATAATCCAATCCATCGTTGGGTCCAATTTAACCAATTTAGTCATTGACCCCAATGAACCCAAACTTAACCTATTAAGCCCAATTTGGCTGAAATGGGTTCAAATTAAAATAAAATTGAAATCAAATAAAATAACTCACTCCAAATAATCTCACACATGTGGTTAGACATGATTCAATTCTAAATAAAATTCAATTAAGCCAAATTAGTCATTTGAACCCAATTGAAATCAAGCTTAACCCATTTAAGCCTAATTGGTTTAAAGTGAAATGAAATCTAAAATTAATTCAAAAAGTAAAAAAAATAATCAAATTAAAACTTGATAAATCATAAGTTAAAGATAATTGAACCAAAAATTAAATGTATTAAATCAAAATCAACAAAGTTAAAACACTTTGAATCCAAATGGAATGAATTGGGCTTAAACCTCCAATCCAACTCAAATAGATTTGTCTTTAACCTCAAACTCACATTGGGTTTGACTAGAGCTACTAAACATTAGTCGAAGGGCTATGGTGGTGATGCCAAAATCCATAAATGAAAAGTCAAAGTTAGTTGAGATGGAGTATGCAAACAAGGTTCCTCCAAGTAACGATGCCTTTGTGATTCCTCCTCCCCTCATCATCCAAATGCCCTTGGATTTTATCCAATATTTTGAGCACCTCTTGAAAGATGATTCCAAGGGTTGGAATCAAGTGGCCAACACATTAGTAAAGGGATACTTGGCTTCATCCATGAGATAGCAAGAGAGAGAAAGAGAGAAATCCAAAAGGTCTCTCTCAGCTAAGGATGAAATGGGAAGAAATGACTTCCTCCCCTCAAACCCTTCATCCAAACACACTCACAAGGTCAAGAGGGACTAAACCCACCCTCTATCCAAGCCCCTCAACACCGATGGCTGGAATTCTAGCCACATAAATCTCCATATTCATGGCTCTCGACCATGTATGGAAATATAGAAGAGAGGCCCTCTCTTCTCCACATTTTCATTCCAAAGCTTGCAATCAACCTCTAGGCCTCTAATGGTAAAAGGAGAGGGAGAGAATTTCATACCTAATTGGCCTTCCCAACATGTTCTAGAGGTTGAGGTGACTTGTAATGAATCTTCACCGAGGCTCATCGCCATCGGTGAGCCGTATAATGGTCAAACTGGACGGGAAATGATCGATTCTTGGTCTGCATGATAATCCATAAGGAGGCAAAGCATGAAAATCCTTCCAGAGCTTTTCTAGGATAACACAAAGGTGATACGAATTGCCACCACTGGTGAGACCCCACGACAATGAGGTATGCCTCATAATCGACCTTTTCATCAAAATTCTTTGGTCCTTTATGAAGAGAATTTGATTCTAAGGGGATAAAATCATTTAGATTGATTGTAAATTGATCCTTGATCTTTTTAGAATCAAAATCATGTTGAAATTCACCTTAGATAGTCGATAATCCATCAAATTCATTGGACAACATCCGTCTCCCATTAGAGAAAATAGGGAATGATCTTCGTGGTCCGTTCCTTCAATTTTCAATTGACAACTGAGATCTATCTAGACAATTTGATTAAATCCCTATAGAAAACACGGGAGAATTCATGAATGTTTGATTTGATCAGACGGTCGGGATCAATCCCACATGGTACTTCGCTTTGATTGATGGTCCAATGGCACCACGCCATGTGGCAATGGCACTATGTCGGTGCTATCATTTAAAATGAGCTTTTCTCATTTTAAATTATTAAAAAATACTACAAACTTCAAAAAAACCATATAAAATAAAATATAAATAAAATAAATAAAAATGAGGGATCTATGGATTTATCTCAATGGGTAGAATCCATTAAACTCAAAATTCGCAATTAATTTTGGATAATTATGAATTAATTTGGTTTTAAATAAAATTATTTAAACTCAAAAATTGCAAACCATTAATCCAATTGAAGTGAAACTTTGGAAAACTAAAATACCTTAGGAAAAGGTTTCATGAATTAATTCAAAGTAAATCAAAAGATATTAAATTTTAAACTCTAAACTTTAATTTTAATGAAATAAATTAATATTAAATAAAATAAATCATAAAAATTGATCAAATCATTTAAAATCAACAAAATAAATCCTAATGAACTTAAACACATCAATGAAACCACTAAAATTTAATAAATCACAAAATGACCTAATTTGATAATTAATTGAATTAATTAATTCAAATAATTAACTTGAACTTAGAAAAATCATAATGAATCAACCAAAACTTCAAAAATTCCAATTGAACTTTCTCTGGGTGCATTTTTTAGAGAGGAATCGAAGAAAATAAATTAAAAAAATAATTAAAAATAACTAAATAATCCTCATTAAATTAAGATTATTTAAGTTTTTACAAAATAATTAAATCTTAATTGCACTCTAATCATGCATCTATTAAAATAGAACTTTAGGAAAATCAAATTAGTAAGGAACTCCACTTTTCATAAAAATTTCAAGCCAAGTTGATCTACAAATTGGGAATTATTGAGTTTCCAAATCTCTAAGTCAATATAAAGTAAATAATAAATTATAAAATCCACAAAATTATAAAACTCTTAAAGTTGGTTTCAAGCACTTTCTCCAACACAAGAACACTTAAAGATAATTTTTCAACACTCTGAATCAAAGATTTTGATCATTTATATACTTAAGGTTTAATGAAAATGATAATGAATTAAGTTTAATTAAACCTTAAGCTAATAAATTCATAAAAATAAATCAATAAAATCTTAATCTATAATCAATGCAAGCTAAGAATGAATTAAAACACTAACCAATATGTCTTAAGTTAACATAATTCAACCAAATGAATTCAATGAACATAAATGGTAATGAAATAAATAATTAATCTAATATAATTCAAATAAATCAAATAAAATTGGAAATAAATTAAACCAAAAAGATTTAATCAAATAAAAAAAATGAAATAAATAGTCAAATTTTATAGACAAAATTGAAACATTAATCAAAACTTAATTCAAATCCAATCATCTAAATGAATTTAAAAGAAGCTAATTAAGCTGCTTAGGATCTTTGTTAGATCTTTAGGATGAAGATTTCATTCTATTAAGATTTAGGATGTTGAATGGAATGTGTTCCACCAAAAAGTGGAATCTATTTTTTCTTCATTCTTGAAAACCTAAACTTCACTTAACATAAAGTGAATTTAAAAATGAAAATAAAATTATAAATCATTAAATCATTTGAATTGAAACCATCTAAAGGTAAATCAAACAAACATCAAAGTTAAATTAAAACTTGAACTAAAAGGCATAATAAAGTCTTGCAACTCAAGGCTATTTTCTTCACACACTAGATCATTAGTCACATACCCTAGAATTAGGTTAGGTTGATTTGTGATATTCTATGATACTCTATATTGTGATGTGATGTATGCCTTTGTGGTGTATTGCTTTATATTGCATGTCTAAAATTTTTTTCCTATTAGACTGGATGGTAGGATGTTCTTTTTAGAACTAATATTACCCTCTATAGAGAGTTGTGTTAAAATGATGGATATCATAAACAATATAAATATTATTTTCTTGCAAGTATGTTTAGGTTACTATGCATAGCCCAATATGATAAGTGAGCTTGGAAAGCAGTTAATGTTAAGACCATATGTTTATAAAATATTACTACTATGTACTATTTGTATTATTTTAACATCTATTTTGTAGGGCCTATGATTCATTTGTGAATTTGAAATATAAATTTGAGCTTTGAATTAGGTTAGGATCTATGGGTTCTAGGATTAACAGGAGCTGACCCTACTAGTAAATTGGTGCAAAGGTCCCCTGTGAAGCCCAATGGAGTTACTTGAAGAAGGACATAATCTTAGAAAGAATACCCATAGATCTAAACTATAGTTATAGCCTGGGCTATATAAGGGCATAACTCACCTGTCCATTTTCTCTTTTTTTTTGGGGTGTACAGTGGTACCCGACCACATTGACCTTTCTTTAAATTTAATTGACTTGATTTATTTTGGGTGCGTAATAGAATGAACCTACTTTCTTAGGTTTCTTTCTAAGTTGTATTTCCTATGATGAATGCTTGGATGATTAGGCTCTTAAAGAAACTAAATTTTCTACCCAATTTAAATCTAATTAACTTAAACACAAAAATAAATAAATTTGAAACTTCATATAAATTAAATCTCTATGAAAAAGTTAAAATCAACTAGAAATAATTAGCATTTGTGAACCATACTAGCATATTGCTCTCAACTCTTGAATTGGGCTCTTCACCTATTGCATATAAGGGGCATCTGACATGAGAGGATGATTACCTTTTTAGGAAAGTCTACCTTCTTTTATTGATTTGACATATAACTAATTCTATTGGCATGACATTTAGGCATAAAATGCATACCCTAATATCTTAAATTAATTATGAGTTAAAATATTTCAAAGTTGAAAAATGTGCAATAGTTAGGTGCATTTCATACCATATATGATCCTAGGGTTTAGGGAGTGAGTCTAAGTTCTTAGATTCTTTTCTAAAAATACAACAGCCTAATCATCTTACACACATGAGACTTGGCATCATAGATTTAAAATGCGCTTAGGTGGTATTAGCAAGCAACCCTTCTAGGTGGGTGATAAGTCTAGAATAGTCAAGGATAGGTCTATTCCCTTAAGCGAGAGGAATGGCTAATAATTCCCAAAAGTAGAACTGAGTCAATCATATGACTTATGTTAGAAGCACTTATAGACTTAGGTTCTGAGGCATCCTCCTCAGACTAAGTCTTCAACCCTAGGAATTTTTTAGGCTTGTGCTACTCAAAACTAAGCCTTAGACTTTTAAGGAAATATCAACTCAAAATTCCAATTAAATTCCAAAATTTAAAGCCCAATGATTGGATAGTTGAAATGCATACTAGGAATCCCAATATTAATGGGAATTTCCTACTTAATCTAAATTGGCTTCGAAAAAGAAGTCTTTCCACTTTGGATTGTTCCCAATTAAAATTTCAAAATATCATTCCTTTCAGAACCAGCTTTAAAATCTATAGAAATAATAATTGATTTCATTAATCGAGAATATTCTTAGAAAGAGGACCTTCATTCATAAGATGTAATTAACTATGAGGGTTTGCCCTTATAGGGAACCATGAAACCAATTTAAAATAAACTCTGCTCTACTTCCCATGTAATTCAAAGAAAAATTCTCTAGTACATGAAAGACCCATTAGCCTTAAGAGCCTTTTATTAAATGATCGAATCCATTATAGGAAAATATATTTATCATCCGAGATAATATGTTTATTCTTTAATGATGCATTTGATCACCCAAATAAGTTTTTTGTTAAATCCTATGTGGTGTCATAAAATTTCCCCACATGTCTATATCCACTGTTTAGTACTAAATGAGTACAAGTATGTGGGGAAGCTATAGTGGATATCCCACATGTCTATATCCACTGTAGATGACACATGCAAGGACTATTGGGATGATCATGTTGTATGCATAGCACAGTAAGCTTCATTTTGTTGGAGGCATATATAATGTACTCAACATTATTAGTTATAGACCATCCCTGAAGAGTAAATTTAAGTAGCTTCTTATCATGAAAACATATCCCTTCCAGTAGCTCATCCTTAATATAATTTTCATGTTCAAAAGTAGATTTGTTTGATAAGCTATCAAAATTCATCTCATCATCTCACTACTGAACTGTTTGATAAGCCCAAATATAATCATTATTTGAGAACATGCATTTCTCAGTTGATTTTGTTCTATAAGAGTAATCTCTTAATAGGTTGTCGCTCCCAAAGTTTGGACACTATTCTTGTGCATTCTCACCATCATTATCATTAGTCTTACTACTCGTTGCACTAGACATTATTTTATACCCCTCATCTTTAATAAATAGTGGTGTAATATGATCACCTTGATATTCATCCTTAATAGCAGATTTTGTGCTAGCATAGTAAACATTTTTGGATGGAGCATTTACATATTCTTCAACAATGCTGTGAATTACAATGTAATGAGTAAGATGTAAAAAATTAGTGTTTATTTCATATAAATAATATCATGATTTTATTGTGCATACCTATGAAATGGGTCTCTCATCTGAAAAGTTACCTGTGAGGCTATTGTGATGTGTTCAGTTTTGATTTGAGATGTTTGGCTCTCAAGAAAATTATGAACTTCTCTTTCTTCATTGCATATTGCTCAACTTCAACATAAACAATTAAAGGTTGTATCCATGTTGAACTAATAATGGACTCACAAACTTCATCGTCACTTATCTCGGATGCAATGAATCCAACACCAACAAGAAACTGAAATTTGAGACTAACACAAATTCATGTTAGATCATGGATCTTAGAATTCGATTTTGTAGGCTTCCAAAATTAATCTATTATGAGATCTGTATAGGACAGTTTTTCCCACCCATATATGTCTAAAAAAAGTTTTCACGAACACTCAGTTCATTGCCAAAATATAAATTTAAACAGACTATATCCAAACTCATTTTTTTAAATATTGAACACACACTAAATAAATATCGCACTATTCAAAGAAAATAGTTTATTAAAGGAATGGCTCAAATTACTATAACTACTATGCAATATAAGAACTATATGAAATGGCTTAGCTACATGTGATGCATCAACAATTTATTTTATAATCAAATTTATACATATGTAATCAAAATGTCAATGAAATAAATCCAATAACTTATGTAGATTATATAACAAGAGAATGATAGTTCAAAAAGCATAAGAAAATAAATCCACATAAGGATGTTATTAGTTTGGATGGTCCCCACTCCCCATCCAAACAAAATTTTCTAATAGCAACAAAGGTTATGCATTCCATTAAAAAGCAATAAAGAGAAATTTTGATATTGCACATTTGCAACGGAGACATGTGTGTTTCCCTACTAAAGGAACTGTAAATCTAACACAAATAACCTTTCCCAACAAATTAGATTATAATGAAGAAAAATAAGCTATTAGGTAGTCAAAAATCTACATTGGATTAAATTGTGAATAACAATAAAGCATAAAATAGCAGAGTCATATATATCAAAACCCTAAACAAACAATAATACATTCTATAACAATTTTTAGTATAATATGGTGGAAAACATACGGATGCATTTTTTCTAAATATTAAATGTAATTAACATGTGTACATCTAAAATTTTTTAAAATTAAATTTTAAGTATGTCTTACTTATAATGAAAGACAAATTCGTTTAAGAATAGATCTTTTCTCTAAGATCTAAGATCTAAAATCTAAACTTATAAATCTAACATTTAAACCTATTAATCTAACATCAAAACTTACCAATTAAATATCCACACTTACCAACATCACATAGCAAAGAAAATATAAAGATAGGGTTGTAATATACCTCAACCAAATACTGGATCTAACTCAAATCCATAGGGAAAGAGCTTTGCTGGAGGCGACATTCGACGTCGGCCTGATAGCGGCAACAACAAATGCAATGGTGGTGGCGGCGGCTTCAGCGGGTGTGGGTAAGCGAAGCCGGTTGGATCGGAGAGAGGAAGGTTGTCAAGTAAATGGGGAAATATCAAGAGCCCATGGGGATCTTGGTTAGAATTTAGGGCACGTGCTAGTTGCCCATTGAACAGGTGACTAACGCTGACTTGGAATCCACGTTGGTACTAGTTGTTCATTCAATGAGCGACAAGGCCTATTTTTAAGTTTTTTTAAAGTGTTTTAAAATTTTAGCCTAATTCTTTTCCTTATAATTTAAAAAGTTCTTCTTTGATGCTTAGGCACTCCCGTTTACTTCTTCTTTGATGTTTTTTAAAAGGAGGTAAAAAAATATCAAATCAAATGATTATATTTTGATTAAACTGCTGACTCAGTAATGTTAAATATAAAATTTTGAATACCTTTCTGTTCTTTGGGATAGCACTTTCCTATTATGAAAGTGAATAGATTATAACGGGTCTCTCCAGCCTGAGAAGGAACGAACCTTATGATAATAAGATTGAAATACTGCCCTTTCTTTCTCTTCTTAGTTTCAACTTATTATTATTTTTAAATACATTTACTTTGTTGTAAATTAAACTTTTTAATTTCATTCACTTTTTAATTTTTGTAAGTAGGCATAATTTTTAAAAAATCATCAATTTACCTCTTTAAAATTATGCTATACACCCCAGTAAGTTCATGCTCTGACCAGGATGAACATGGCTGTGCAGTTATAGGATAGACCACCATGAATATCTATATTTTCGTGCTGATAATTTATAATCTTTGTAATATTGATACTAGAACAAACTTTAAACTATGGTGACAAATAAGAATGCTTTTGTTGAAACCAATTCACCTCCAAATTAATTTAAATTTGCTTTTTATTTTGCTTGATGCTCCTGGAAGATGATGGTTGATTAATCCCTACGAGGATGGAACTTACAATAGTCATAATTAATCCAAGGACTTCGAACTGCATGCCAAAACTTTCGGCATAATATTTTTGAAGCTAGCATGTCGTGCATAAAAATAAAATGAAATAATACAAAAATGTGCCTACTTGAAAGTTTGAGTTGAGCGTTGACGAAGAATTTTTCAATGCAAGGCAGCCTATAGCTTATAAGTTCTATAATGTGATATCGTATTTAATTAAATACGAAAACGTACGGTGGACCTTTCCACTTTGAAAAGTCCGCCGAACCACACTTTCACCGGCAATTCCTCCATCTATATATATTAATATGCAAATCCTTAGGACCTCACTTCATTGCTTTGACAAGTTCAGGTCACCAATACTTTAGTTCATTGAATAGAAGATCATGTCTGCAACAGGGAGAAAGGAGCCCGTGTTGACCTGCAATGGCTGCTTGTCACCGCCGCGAGGCTACCTGCCAATTCTTGTGGGTGACAGCAATGACGAAGAAGATAAAGAAAGGTTCTTCGTGCATGTAAATCTGCTGAAAAATCCTTCCATCATCGAGCTCCTCAAGATGGCAGCCGAGGAGTTTGGTTACAGGCAAGAGGGTGTGCTCAGAATCCCTTGCAAGGTTGAACATTTCATTACATCTGTGGATGATATTTGCAGGGATTTATAACAACTCTTCCCTGCATGATTTATTTTCTAGCTTCATTCTTATTTGTACTGTTATGAAGAGAATTTCTCTCTATAAACCTTTTTTGAATTATTTTTCTGTTTTTATTTATATTTTATTGTTATATTTTTTATTTGAACATTTGTCTTTAAATTTTGATTGATAATACTTCAGGTATTCCAAAATAATTTTTTCATTTCTTAATTTCATTGTGTATCCGAATCCTGGCATTCCAGTATGTATATGTAGAATCAATTGTCACACATCGATGACATTAACCACCTTCTCAGTTAAATAAAAATTAAGCGTACTTAAAGATTTTAAGAGACAAACGCAACACCTTTTTTAAATTTATAAAAACTGAGGAAGATATAAAAGAAAATTGAGAAGGATTTTAACAGTACTGCTACTTCGGCATTATTTTGTAAATAAAATTAAAAAACTTCATGATGTCTTCATATCTATACTTGGAGATAGAAATGTTAGTATTATTTCAAGAATATAAAGAAAGGAACACAATTTCAAGACCATGATAAATTTTGGCACATATTGTCACCCTTAAATAGATAGCCAATGTAAATAGATAATATAAAGATTGATATTAAGACTTAAGAGTATGTATATCTGAATTAGTGGCAAAAAGAATCAAATAACTTCTATAACATGTACAAGGGCAATATTATAATATCAACCTATGGTATTTTAAATGGCATAGAACACATTGGGTTGAAGTAAGATGAATAAACCAACAGGACCTCATGTAGATCATTAACATATGCCCACATGAGCATTTAAGTTTGATAAAATTTGAGACTTATTTCTTTAAATTTCTAGAGAATTTTTCTAGGACATTTGTAAAAAGTAGGAAGACAATAGTATAGTTTTCTAGAATGAATTGGTAGCAAAAAGAGGAGGTTTTAGCTATTTATATTAAATAGGAAGACAATATAGGGTATATTTTTTTAGAAAGAGTTGTTAAAGTATAGAAGCCTCTAGATTTGATTTTTGATGCTTATAATTAGGAAAAGTCATATTATTGGAAGCCAAGCAAATGTTAATAATAAAATTCTTCATCATTTTCTTTAGAACCATTTTCTCCACCTATTCTTTCTATCAAAAATCATCAGTCCATTGCTTACCTAGCAATCTTCTTCTTTAAAAAATTTCCAACATTTGATATCAAAGCTCCGTTTAATCATTCCTTGGGCATCGTATAATCTTATCTAAAATCTAACCTATTTATACTGACCCAACTCTAACCACTCAGTCCCAATTCTAATCCTCAAGAGTAAAATATGATTTTGGTCCATCAAAATGAGGATCCAATTTTGTTTTTAAAATTTATGGAAAATCGTTAAAAAGGAATTCAATATTCTAGAAGATACATCAACTTTTTTAACAAATCAGAAGAAGGCTTAAAGAAAATCAACAAAATAACTCTCAAGTATTATTTGCTTTACACCAAGTAATGGCAAAAGACATTCTTTCCATGAATCATGGGTGCAACAACTTCTAAACAAATATGATACACATTAGAGGATGAGCTTCACAAAACTAGAAATGTATGCACTATCAATCTACACTATCTTAAAAGAGATTTTGATAATAATAATAATAATAATAATAATAATAATAATAATAATAATAATAATAATAATAATAATAATAATAATAATAATAATAACAACAATAATAATAATTAGAACATAAAAGATTATTATTCTAGAACAAAAAAATAGTTAAGGCAAGTTTAAGGCTATGGAGCAACAATTTCTAATAAGGAAATAATTGAAAAGATACTAATTTCTTGTATTGAAAAATATGATATAATAATTTATGTAATTGAAGAATCAAAGGATATAGAAACTTTGTCACTAATAGAACTATTGTCCTCTCTTGAAGAGCATGAAAAGAATTTGAATAGGTAAATTGAGAATTCAACAAAAATTGCCTTTACACAAAAATAAATTTGTGGTCTCTTTAATCAAATGAATGTGGTGGGAAACTCACACGAAAATATTTAAAATAAGAGAATTAAATGATGAATATCCTCTATGCAGCATTTGCAAACGAAAAAGTCAATTGAAGAAAGATTATAATTTAAAGGAGAACCATAATGCTAAAATTATAAAAAATTTGAGCACACTAAAAATGCTTATTGCTTGAAGAAAAATTATCAAAATAATTTCTTAGAAGAGAAAGATGGTAATAAATATCTCATCTATGTCTTCGTAGTTGCATTAACTAAGAAGAAATGTACTTGATATCTAGATAGTGGTCCGCATGATAAAACATTAAAAAATATTTTATAGTCTTGATAAAATTAAAGATAAAAGTTAAAATAAGAAAGGATGATTTCATGGAGGCAAGAGAAAAATGCAACATTGTCATTGACATAAGAAGGGGAACAGATACATCAATGAAATACTCTTGATCTCGAACATTGATTAAAATCTACTTAGTGTAGGCTAAATGATGGAAAAAAGAAATACTTACATGATTTATAATACACATGTTAAAACCTTTGAAATTTCTATGATAAAAATGAGGTGGAATAAGTGTTTTCTTATTCAATAGAGATACACAATTGAGATGACAATGAAGACACAAGTGAAAGAGTCATGGTTATGAAATAAATGGCTTTAGAATTTCAATTTTCATAGGCTAAAAATTCTCCACCAAAAAGACATGATGGGGGATTGTGATGTTTAAAAGAATATTACGGCACAACATAGATCATAAGAGATATTTATTGAAATAATCAAGTACAACATAAAGGAATGTAACAATTTCTCAAAAGATAGAAGTATCACCCTATGATGGACTCAATCACTTAATAAGGGCTCTTAAGGCTCATGGGTCTACATATGCCTAAAATATTTCATTTCTTTATCATTGATGAAGTAAGATAACATTTATTTTAAGCTGGGTTACAAGCTTTTTATATGGGCAAGAACCCGTAGTTAATTACATCTTAGAAGATGAGATCACCTAAGAAAACTCTTGATTAAGTTGTTAGCTTAATGAGCCTCATGTTCAATCTGATCAATTGTGATGATAACAAACGAATGCTTGAATGTTCTAATGAATATTTTTATGTGTTTCAGATATATCAATTGCTAATTACACATCCAATACATCTCACAATATGTTTGAATAAATTGCAAGAGAAGAAGAATGAAAGATAGATCAAAATGGGTAATGTGAAGCTCAAGATACAATATTTTAAGTTATATGCATTTATAACTATCTTAGAATTCATATGAGTTCATTGGCATGAATCTTTTTCACAACTTAACATATTATTTTAATGAGGTTAATTTATATAAATCTCTATCTAATTAACATTCAATTATATGTTTCATACATAGCATTTGAATTCTCAAAATAGTAAATGATAATAAATTATGATAATTAAATGTAATTATTTTATTTACTCAATATAATTAAATATTTTAATTTGAAGGTTATATGCTAACTAACATATGTATAATTATATATATATCATAATATTTAAATATCATATTTCAAAATTAACAAAAATATGTGAAATTTTATATTTTAGCCAAGGTCATTTTTTAATCAAGGAATTTATATCTCATTTCATCTCCAATGGATTCCATGGATTTTTTTTCCTTTAATTTGATAGGTTACATGACCCATGTTTGATTAAAATTGAATTTATTATAACTTTTCAAACATTAGTTGATTTTAATAATGAATGCCTCCTACATGCTTTGAATATATTAAGAGCCATATTTGATTATTTTTGACTTGCCCGTGTGAATAACCAAATTTTGGCTGCTTGAATTTAATATTTATTTAATATAAATTATATTTTTATTGAATATTAAATTATTAGATGATAACATGATGTTAAAATAATATATTATTTTGAAATAATTCAAAATGACCTTCTTACATATAAATAGCCCTCATTCTCTTCATGAAAGTATTTCTCATTCAAAATTCAAAATCCCTTCAGCAAATCTAATAGAAAGTTTCTTAGATTTTCCTTCCAAGTGTTCTCCAAATATTGCAAGATCAAATCCTTGGTTTGGAAGCTTCAACATCTTCAATTAAGCAAGCTTTCTCAAATTACTTGAGTTTGTTTTCTTGATCTTAATCCTTTTAGGTTTTTCATGCTATTTTCACCATCTATTTATTCTTTCCAATTTATACTTTTTGGTGGATTAGTATTTGGACATTGTTTTTCACATCAAAGTTTCTTAATCATTTTATTGTGAAAAACTCTTGTGATAATTTGTAGGATCTATTTTAACTTGTTGAAATTTTTAACTTCCTGCATATTTCTTTTGGTTTCTTGAAATATTTTTTCATTAATTTTATTTTGAAAGATTATTTATTCTTAGATCTATTTTAGAAGTATATTTTAAGCATTTTAATTTAAATTATTATGCTAAAATTAATTTCATATTTACTAGATTTCTCTTTTTAATTAAAAGTTTACTAGCCTACTTAGATCTATCATATACTCATTTTAATTAAGTATTTTGTGATCATTAGCTTTAATTAAAAGAATATTTTTGGTTAAAATAAAATAAATTATTACTTGCTGAAATTTATTTAATTATGCAAAATAATATTGTGAATTTATTTTGAAATATTTTTATATTAGTCTATAAATTGTAATAACATAAACATCTTAGTAAGATCACTTCAAGATATTTATTTTATTATTTCTTATCAATATTAAGTGAGCATTTTATCTTGACAAAATTTTTAAGTTGTAAGTGATCATTTCTAAGTTGTGAGATCATTTTTTGAATTGGATAGCTTAGTATATTTGTGAGAGATTTATTTTATCAAAATTTATTATTTTGTATTTTTCTATTTGTGCTGTAAAATTTATATAGGGGTTGTACTCACCCCTTTGCAGGAGAGTACATGTTATTATCTGGGTTGTACTTGCCCCGTTATAAGAGAGTATTATTTGTAAGCTATTTTTGCATTTAGTGGATTCCTAGCCGATGGCTAGTGAATAGGCGGTTTTGGGTTTAACCACGTAAAAATTATGTGCCTATTGTCTCTCTTTACTTTACTGTACTTTTATTTTGCTACATTAAGAATTGTATCTTGTCAATATAAAATCAAAAAATTTCTACTAAAACTTAAAATTTAAGATTTAACTTTTAACATTTTTAATATCACCCCCCCTCAATCCACCTCTTGGGTGCTATAGTGACTCACATAAGTAGTTAGTCAACATCTTTATAGATTTCAAAGATTATGTTCAAAAGATTATTCAATTTGGTAAGTTCAGCTAGGAGTAGAAATTGCTCAATAGTGAGCACTTATGTCAATGTTTTTATTGTTTACATATCTGAAAATTAGATTTTATTATGTTTGAGGAGAAAGTTTATTAGAATGCTAGGACTTATTTCTCAACAACATAAGACTACTAGAATTCTTACGATGTGAGGATTTACATTTTTAGCAAAAAGAGAAACATATAACCTCTGATTCTAGAAGTAAAGTGCTTCAATACAAGTTAAAATCTCAACATATTCTACTTAGGAAGGAGGGAAATAATGACATATTCATTCTTGAGAATGTGAATTCATCCTAATTCTTTTAGACTTACAATTGTTTAGAGTGATTAGTATTTGCACCTATTATACTTTAAATTCATATGGTGTCTCATGTAAATGCAATATAGCTTGGATATTATTTGTTAGAAAAAACTAATAGCTTGCAATAGTTAGGATTCTTTGATTATGATTTATATGAATAATGTCTTAACTAATGCAATAAATTTTTATCTTTTATAAATTTTAGACTCTCAAATTTGACTCAAGTTTGGGTAGTTTAGTATGCCTACAAGCATAATGAAATTAATTGTAAGCCAAATCAGTTGGGGTGTTCTTCACTTAAGAGTGGCTTCACACGCTACAGGAAAACAATAGATTTTTTATGGCTAAATCCATTGGAAATCAGTCAAAATCCACCATTAACTTGCATTTTTGATGGATTGCATCTTGGCGTTAAATCCCTGGTTGGAAATGATTTTAAATCTAATGAAAAATATTTTATGGAGGATTTTTAGTCAAAAAGTTCTTTAGGAAGAATAGACAGAAAGACTATCAGAATTACTGTTAGAAAGTCAAACCACCAAAAAATTTCAGAGATAACCAATTTTGGCGGCATTACCGACAGACTTGTCTGCCGAAAAGTTTTGGTGGGAATGGTTTGTTGGAAAACCACTGGAAATGGCCGTGTTAGAAATTTTCTGATGGTTTTTTTGGTCCAACACCTCGTATTGAGCTTATCGATGAAAAATCCATTGGAAGTCCACCGAAAACCTGTACAAAATTGAAAAAAAAATTAATGCTTCTCATATGCTCTGATATCACCTGCAGAAGAATCACAAAATAACTTTACAATTTTCTAATTGATAGTAACATACCTTCATCATTCATATAAGACCAATAAACAACTAATCTCAAACATTTCTTTCAACTCATTATAGTATTCTAAAAAATATTGAAATGAATTAATAGTTTCAAAACATTTAAAAGAAATAGTTTAAAATATCAACATATGAAAAAATTATTTACAAATGAAAAGAAAACACAAGTGATGCTTAATCCTCATCAGTCTTACTCCTCACCTTCTTTCTTCTCCTCCTCCTCAACCTCCACCACTAGCTCCTTCCTGATACGATTGTCTTTGTGCATATTCTCCATTCTAGCCTCTATTATAGCCATCCAAGCTTTCATCTGAGCAGTCATCCTCGCTTCCACCTCATCCACCATTATAATGATGCGCCTCCTAATAATCTCATTGATCGACTGACTACTAGTTCTAAAAATTGAATGACGTGCATCATATATTAATCCCTGTGAGCCTAAGCCATAAATATATCCTTCTTATTTCCTCTAACAACCTCCTTTTATATGTCATTATTGACCTCAATTTGGGAGTGAGTTCTCAACTTCCTCATCATAGATCTAGGACTCTTGTAGACACTAAGAGCTCATTAGATTTAAGATACTTCTAGTGATTAGGTGAACACTTAACCTGAGCCTAGAGACTTAGAGGGGTTAATCATAGGATTGGGTCATGCCTTAGGGACTTAAGAAAATTTGCTTACCATATGGCTCAAACCCATTCCATGCCTCCTTCCTCAAACCAAATCTCAAATCAAATCCCAAATCACTCCAAGCTCAAGTGATTTTCTCAAGAATCATTTATATCTTCATGTATGTTCCCAAATATAAATGAAATATAAATCCAAATAGCCAGAACAAAACCTAAATCAAATCAAATATCCAATTAAAGCCTTTTTAGCCAATTTCTTGGACTTAGCCAAATCCCATCCAAATCAACTCAAAATCCAAGGATTTTTTATGAGTCAATCATTTCTTCAATCACTTACCCAAATATAAATATAAACTATAATCACTAAGTCAAAATCAAGCTAACCCAAATTAGCCCTTTTAATTTGAAATTATCATATGAACCAAAATCCATATGGCTTCAAACCACTTGCAATTAGATTTATATTTCTATCTATAACCAATTATCAATACAACTAAACCGAATCAAGCCATGATCAAGCCAATTAACCCATTTAGGTCCACTTGACCCAAAGTGACCTAAGGTCCCTTTTGAGCTTAATTCTAATCCAACCTAAATTGGATTGAACTATGCCCATCCAAATCTTATATCATGATCAACAATCATCTTAGGTTAACCAATTGTCTTGAATTGGGTCAAACCAAGTTAACCTAGCCCATTGACCAAGTCAACCTTTAGCCTAAATGAAACCTAAACTAGCCAAAACACACCATATGCTAAATTGACTAAAACCTTTGAATCAAACCAATTCATAATTGAACATGACCAAACCCTCAATTGAGCCAAACAAAGTCCAATTGGCCATTTGACCCAAGTTGACTCAAATTGACCTAGAAAACCAAAATAGGTCAAATCACAATTCAACCTAAAATGATTACAACCAATGGTTCAAATTTATTCCAAATTGATTATTGAACTTGACCAAAGCTATTATTGAGCCCAATTTGACCAATTGGTCAACCTAACCTAGCCCAAATTGACCTGAAGGGTCTAATTAGCCAAAATCCAAATTAATCCAAATTAAATCAAACTAAAGCCTACAATCATTTTTAATTAGCCAATTAAACTTGACTCAACACCTAACCCAACCCAATTTGGTCAACTTGACCCATTTGACCTATATAAATCCAAATGAGCCATAATCAAATCCAAAGCAAATTGAACTAAACCAATGACACTAATACACTCTAATTGGTCATGTGAATTTTACCCAACCTTTAGTTGGACCCAATTTGACCAATTGGTCAACTTGACCCAACCTAACCCAATTTGACCTAAATAGGTCAAATCAAGTCATATCAAATTAAATGAACTCCAAACCACTTGAAATTAGGGCAAACCCACTTTTGACCCATCCCAAATCTGCCCAAATTAAATCCACCAAATGACCACTACGCCCTTGGGTTTAGGGCATCCCATGAGATAAGACACTTGCATCTTTGGCCATTTCCTCCCTTTTGCCACTTGACACCCATTCATATGTCCGCTTAGGCACCAAAGACTGTGGTTGACCTGACCCATGGGTGGTTGGGTCGGCCATGTCTCATGGGGAGGTGAAATCACCTCCTTATTCCCATTGGAGCATTTCAAACCACCAAGAACACCCACTACTCCCATGCCAGCCACCTCCCACCCTTCCTCCACTAAAAAGAGGCCAAGTGGATAAATTCTCTGCCCAAACTGAGCTCCCCATAGTGACCATTTGATCAAAGAACCGAAATAATCATCACCATCCAAGCCAAGGAAGGATGAGTATACCCTCATTTCACTCTCAGACACTCACACTCGATTCCCTAGCAGTGAGACATCCCAAAGCTTCCCCTTGCATTTCTAGAGCTCCCCAAATTCTCCATTCTCGGTTTTACATAAAACCAAAAACATGGGAGGATACTAGTGATTGTTATTTCCTCATTTTGCAACAAAAGTGCAATTAACTTTGCACACACCATCCTTGGAGCCTAACATATGAGAACAAATCATTTCCCAAGCTTCTTGATGACCAATGGGTGGAGTTCAATCAAGGATAATTACCTACGTGCTGTAGGTTGGTCCTCCAAGAAAACTACACCAAATCAAAGCTCCTGCGGCTCAACAGGGCTTAATTTTTAATAAACGAAGCTTCCTTAATTGTTAGAACTACTAATCGTAAGCTCCGATGAGGTATGCCATTAAAACTAATCCTTAGCTTAAAATAGGTTGGCCCTTTATGAGGAAAACTTGCATCTCGTGCAATCTCCACCATTGGATGTGTTTGTTGTGCTTCCCCAAGGTGTGGGATTAATTTGTTCTCCATTCAAGCTTGGGTGACCTCGGATCAAGCGAAGATCGACGGAAGGTATCCCTCTCTCATAGCTCAGGAGGACATATATATCAGACCGTCCATTCTACATGATTGGAACAGACGATATTGATCTCATCACACATAGAACCCCTCTTTTCTTTTTCAAAACCACACGTTTAATCGCGGGTGTCCAATTTTAGATTGGACGGCCCACACAAAAATGCATTCTGCCACCCTCCGCGTTAGCATTCGATGTGACAACTTAAATAATTAATCCCATTGTGCCACGCGAAAAGTGCACCGCATCTGTAGCCATGTGGAGCCGACGGGATTAGGGGGTTGATTAGGTTAATTAATCCATTTTAATGTTAAAACTTCCAAAATTTATAACTAATTATAGAAAAGTCCAAAAAAAATACAAATGAGGACTCATTGTAAAGGTATTTCAGAGGAAAATCTAGTAAAATTATTAATAATCAATTTTAAATAATATTTTTTGCTTAATTAAGGTTTACTTAAAATTTTAATTAGCTTAATTACTCTCTGATTAATTATCAAATTAATTTCAAATTTTCCAGAGATATTTAGGGGATGACCTCTACCTCCCTTATTTTTCTAGGGATTTATAAGATAATTAATTGGGGAAATCAATAGATTAAGCCTTAACTACTCTCCTATCTTAATTAATGATAATTAAGCAAATGATCAGTAAATTAATCAATCAATTAATCTTATTAACCTTTATTAATGGTGATGAAGTTTAGGGAAAAGGTTTGGGACCCCCTCTTCTAATCATTTCCTTAAGTCTTCTCCATTCCTTCTTACATAATTAATTAATTAAAACCCATTAATTAATTAACTAATAAAATCAATCAAAATCTAAATCATACATGAACTTTAATTAATTTATTGAAAGAATTTAGGGATTGAGACTTAGGCTCCCTTCTTTGTCTCTTTTCTTAAGTCCATTTCATATTGTTGATTAAGGATAATTAAGATTTAATAGATAATTAATGAACTTAATTAATTTTATTCAATCTACTTCCCTAATTAACTCTTGGGTAGCTCTTTAGGTGTTCAATAACTAAAGAGAGAGCTAATGAAATTAATAGTTAGCTCACCTGTGTGAGAAAATCACAAGAGTAGTTAAGTGAGCTTCTTAAGCTTAATTAATTAATAATTATAAGCTAATTGCATTAGGCCCCTTTCGTTTCATAGGAGCATTGCTATTTACTTTTCTATGTGGTTGCATCTCATATTATCTCATAATTTTTTAAATAATTACCTTAAGGTGACATAGGTAAGGATTAATTAAATGATTTAATCCATGCTTAACTTAACCAATTCATAAAATCAACCTAATTGATCTTCATTAAATCAAATTAACTCACACATATGAGAATGGGATTAGGACCAGCAAACCTCTCTCACATTTCATAAATCAAATCAAACATGAAATCAAAAATTGGCTCTAACAAACTCTGGTGTATTTTAAATAAGCTTGTTCAATGTGATTATCCTTAGGAATTAGTTGGATTGAATGAGATTGTATGCTTATGTTTCTTCATTTCTTTCTAATCATATTAAGATATTATATGCCACTTGTAGTCATGCATTCATTCCTTTTAAAAATTAATTAAAAATAAATGATTTCCTTTATGTCAATTTGCATGTGTTAACTTAGTTAAAAATATGTGTGGCTATTATCACTACTAAATCTCAAACATATTTTCAAAAGCTTCTTAATGAATAAGAATATGTGTTGTGACTTTGTTACATATATATATATGAAGTGCATGTGAATATAAACTTAGTGTATGAAGTGAAGTTTCTTTCTTATATTCATATGTTGATTTGAATAACTAAGAATATTAGAGAGTATATTATTTTGGACATCCCAAGGATGCATGGCTTTAAGTAGCCCAAAAGAGGTTCCTACCTCACTCACTAGGTGAAGAACAATAGCGACGTACTTGCTTGATTTCATCCTTATGTATCTGTGATATTAGAATTTAGATAAAGCTTTAATTCATTTATACAAATAAATCAATTAAATTGAATCCAACTTTTGTATAGTTTTCATTTCTATAGTTTCTTGCACATTCACATATATATAAGAATAGTTGGTATATTAGTCTAGACATCCCAAGGATGCATGGCTTTAAGTAGTCCTAAGGAGGTTCATACCTCATTCCCTTGGTGCGAAATAATGGCGTCATACCTACTTAAAAATCTCATATATATATATATATATATATATATATATATATATGTATATGTGACACAACTAGTGGATGAAAGCTATAATTTAATCAAATCAATTCTACTTTTGCATGATTCTCATTCATATAGTTTCTTATACATCCATACATATCTGAGGATAGTGGTATATTAGTCTGGACTTCTCGGGGATGCATGACTTTAAGTAGCCCTAAGGAGGTTCCTACCTCACTCCTTTGGTGTAGAACAATGATGACGTACTTGCTTAAAAATCTTATACATTTATGTTTACATTTGGATAATGAATAAAATCCCCTTTTCTATTAAAAAAACATACATTCATACTTTGTTCAAGTGGTTGAATTGATTAATCATGTAACTTAAATCTCTTTGCTTATACTTTTTCCTAAGAATTTAGATAGAGCTTTAAATTAATATGAAAAAATAATTCAACCAAATGAAACATCAATTCCAAATACATTTCCTTACTTTCAACATTCAAGTATGCTAAGATATAAATTGCATGTATAGATATATTTAGTATTTAACCATATGCATGTTATATATGATGAAAATAAATAAACAAACATGTGTCATGTGATTATTTAACTTCCAAAATCACCAAGTTTTACACACTTATATTATTATGCATGCAATTTTGTTTAATGCAACAAAAAAAATTCTTAAATTTATCAAGCCTTTTTTTATTTTTTATTTATTTTTAAGAAAGCAAGTTATCATAAGTTAATCAAAGAAACTTCTAGCCATAAAAAATAATAAAGATAATTAAGCAAGAAATTAGATTTTGAATTGCACTAATGGCAATGTTGTTTTTAGGGTGAAGAAATTTCTCACTAAGGTGCTCTCTTAATTTTTTTAGGGAGGGGGTGGGGGGTGTGCAAGTTCACACAATCGAAAAATGACTAAAATAAAGTATATAATGGAGCTTATTAATTAAAATTTTATGCCATCACCATAAACTTGCAAGCAATATATATCCTTCCAAGATACTAATATGTATTTAAAATATCATATAAAAAATTAATAAACCTCACAAGTCCAAGAAAAACCCATAAGTTTGAAGACAAGTCCACCACTTGACATGCTCCCTTTGTTGAAGCAAACTTTTGATCGAATTTGCTCATTCCACATTTCTCTCTGATACCAAATTTGATGAAGGTGGACGTTTTTCTTTTGGTGAGATTAATAGAACTTAGGTATTGGAGACGAGGAAAGAAGATATGTTGGATAACTAGCATTCCCACCAATGATTTCTATGGTTTGGCCACGAAACTCTCAAATCAAAAAAATAACTCAAATAATTTGTAATTGCCAAAAGATCTCTTTTCATTGTAGCAAGGGGGGCTATTTATAGTCATTACAAATATCTATCAAAAGATAAGAATTCAAAACATGAAGGGAAAAGTGGGTGGCCACATTAATCTGAAGCAGTAAGCTATCTTATTATTTTATGTCATCCACCCATTTCACATGTTATTTTTTATGTAAATTCAAACACCTCACATGTCATGCTTTGAATTTTTAAATTTAAATTTCAAACTTAGAGTTTCTAGAAAAAAATTAAAATTTACATAAATGAAAAAAAAAAGATGAAAGCATAAAATGGACCTTAGCAGGCAAATAGGTTAAGCCTTATTCTTTCTTGAATTTTCTTGGGCTTTAGCTTGAGATCCTGTAAATGGACCTTGAACTCTAATTTATGGATTCACATGATATTCTACATCATGAAGTGCTCAATACTACTCAAGAATTCATCAGTTAACGCTTTTATGCTCAAATACAATCTATTGTACATCCATGATCGCCCACTACGAATATCCATGAGCTAGGTAAATTGAAAAAATGTGAGAATTTAATTAACATTCTATATTAGTTATATAAGTAGTAATTATTGTATAACTAATAACTAATTTCATGTAATGATTTGAGTGTCTAAGTCATTTGATACAAATTTTTTAACAACTTCTTAGTAGTTAGCTGTAGTAGCCTTTAATCACTAAATTTATTTTTAAAAAAAATTGAAACCAGCACATATCTTGATTTTAAATAAATTCATTAAAAATTCAAAAATATTATAATTAATAATTTTTTACATTAAATTAATTAGAATAATAATAAGGCTTAAATTCTTAAAATAAAATTTACAAAAAAAAATGCAAAATCCAACATGTGTAATTAAAGATCTATAAAAAATAGATATTTTATAATAATATTTAGTAAATTCAAATAAATTTGGATAAGATTTAACCTAAAAATTGTAACAATCCCTCAAAACTTCAAATTCATATTTCTCACAAACTAACAAATGAAATCATAAAAAAATTGCAATAGAAGAAAGAGCGAGCTTGAGGTATACCTTTGATTATATAAAGAAAGTAGAGAAAATAGATGTATTTCAATTGCAAATTGATGGGCACTAGCTTCGATCCTGTTGTTGATCAAGAGAGAGAGAGAGAGAGAGAGAGAGAGAGAGAGAGAGAGAGATTGAGAGGATATGGCATGGACAGGAGGGGAGCGATAGGTTATGTCTCCCTATATGGAGAAAAATAAGAAAAATGGGCTATCAAGATTTTCCCTAATAAAACCTGACCTAAGATAAAATATTACAATAATTAAGCCAATGGGAGTCTTCATACACTGTAGCATTTGTAACTACGTGTCATTGTTAAATAAAAAAATGTGAAGTTCAAACCTCCTATGGGCTAGTAGCCTTACAATCTCCGATATCTAGACTATATACTTGTAAGTATTGTATTGGAATTTATATATATGTAAGTAAAGGAATATGTTAACTTATCATTTTTAATCACTATAAGTTTAAAAAATAATTTAGTTTACATATGTATTTCTCTTTCTATTTTTTCTCTAAAAGTAAAACCACTCATCCACCTATGCATCCAATGGAAAATAAGATTAGGAGTGTTCTCTAAACACTTCAAGTCATTTGGACAAGTGGATTATGATTAATTATAAAATTACTCATTTCAATTAAACTCACATACTCTTTGTTTAATGGAAAATAATTAGGGCATTTTTTCAGTTCTACTATATTCACTAACTTTGGAGAGTATTCATTTGCATTTTTAAGACTTTTTATAATTAGTTATTAATTTCAAAGTTCTCTCCCCATTTTAATTAATTACACAATTAGCAACTCACTTGACTACTTGAATGCGACATCATGGGATTATTTATTTAAACCACATGGTAGTTGACTCAGTAGTGATAGATGTGGTTTTGTCTCGAGCCATCTAATCAAAAATTGAATAGTCAAGATTAAACCCACAATCAATAGAATTAAGTTAGAATAAATCAAGTGTGAATAATAACAACTGTCCATTATAATCATGTGAAACAGATATCTTATGTTTCAACTTAAAGCTCTAGTAAGTGACAGAGATCGTCAACCTCTTACCACTTGATATGAGTTGATTAAGGTTCAATTTCAATTCAAAATAACTCTACTAGGATCTAGGAAGGAAAAGAAATGGATCTCAATAGTTTGATTCACAGAAAACACTGAATAACTTTGCACAAGATTAACACTTTTGAGAGTGTTGCCTGACTAGAGTTAATATTTAGTGGATCTAATGATTAAGGTAGCTTCATCATCCAGAGATAATGTTCTTTTAAGTAGATGGCCACTTGTTTGGCCATCGATTGACCAATGCTCCACTACTGCTCATCAAAGTTTGGTCTAACACTAGCTTCTCATGCTTGAATCGGGTGGTTCTTGATTCATTTATGTTTGTTTAAGTATGCAGAAGGTGTTTGATGAGTTAATTTTAAATTTAATATGGGACTTATAAGGGGTGATGTTGGGGGCATTCAAGTTTAAAACGGTTTGAAGGTAGCTAGGACTAGGTGTAAAAAAAGCTCTTGGACTCCTAGGGGTTGCCTCTTGGATGCTTCTAAAGTTGTATCCTGATTTTTGGGGTATATCTACTTTTCCATATAAACCACCACTTTGGAGTGGTTCAATCTTTTCTTGTCAGCCGGATAGTGGGGGATACTAAAAATGGGCTTAGATTATTAAGGTGGGCCCTCTTTTGTAGTTGGGAAGATCTGAGGCACTAAGGTGAGAGGGGCAAGCCAAAATGGTTGAATTGAGGTTTGCTACCTTGTGGCCATGGATTTTCTTCATCAAAGGTAGGGAAAACTAGCTTCAAGTCACTTAGCTCAATTGGGGTTAAGTCAAGGAGTGTTCAGAATGTTGCTTGGCCTAAAAGGAGGTGAGTGGACTTTATTATTTTAAGATTTTGGTCTTATGTGGGAGGCTTTGTTCACTTGGTTTGGGCTAAACTAAGTTCACCTTGGATTAGGTCATCTTGGGCAGGTGTGGCAGGGTCTAAGGATAAGTAATGTCATGTTTGATTGGGTTTGGACTTCATTTAAATAAGTTTAGCTTAAATTGGATTTAATTAGGTCAAGCTGACCATTTGATCAAATTGGCCTAATGGGATATTGAGTCATGCTTAAATGATGATTTAAAACCTATTAGAGTAATTATTTTGATTCAATTTAGATTATATTGCAACTTGGGTTTATTTAGGCTAAGTTGGTCTATTGGATAATTTACTAAATTGGGTTAAATTGATCATTAAGTTATTTAGAATTGGGATGTGGGGGGGACACCATACAAATCTTAGGAGGTATTTTTTGAAATGATCGAGTATGATATTGAAGAATGATATACTATCTTAAGAGGTACAAATATGACCCTATAATTAATCATCTAATAAAGACTCCTAAGGCTAATAGGTCTACATGTACTAGAGATTATTTCTTTACCTTACATGGATGAAGTAAGACAAAGTATAGTTTAAGCCAAATTATTAAGTTCCCTATTGGGGCAACCTCCCATATTTAATTACATCTTAAAAAATAAAATTTCTAAAGAAACTCTCAATTAAAATAATTAGTGAACATCTCTATGGATTGAAGTTTGATATCGAAGGATTAGTGATCAATGGAAACCAAGTGTGAAAACTCAAAAATGAAGAGTTCTTAATGGAATCTGAAGGAGAATAAAAAGGAAGTGCTCAAGATACTATTAAGCCTAGTGAACACTTCAACCTATCCTATGGTAGTACTTTATATTTTTGAAGTAGAGAATTATGATTATTTAAGCTAACATTTTATTAGAAAGCTAGAAGTTATATTCCAACAATGCAAAAATTTGAAATACCTCTAAGGTGAGGATTTACACCCATCCAAAATGAGGAAAGGGCTACTTCTGAACTTATGGCTAAAGTGCTTTAGCACAAGCTAACAACTCGACTTAATTCTACTCGAGAAAAATGGGATCTATTGGTTCTCTTCTACTAGGGAGGGTGAACATATATTGACTCTTTTAGACTTACAACTACCATGAATGGTTTCCAGGTAACACCTCCTATGAGTTAAAATCATATGGCTATGTCTTATGAATGCAAGATAGTTAACTTTTATAAATTAAAAAGAAGTTTAAGATCCTAAACTCACTCTCTAAGAGCCAACATCATGATTAGTGTATGAATATTGATGTAGAACATCATATGGATCAAGAAATTATAGCTCAAGGTATATTTACAATATCTCAAGCTAAAGGCCAGGAAAATTTGAGAAAGAAGATTGCTTAGCCCATTAGCCTAATAATGCCTATTTTTTATTTTAGTTTTTTTTATTATGTATTTCTTAATTTTCTTATAAAAACTCTAGATCTGAAACTTTAAATTTAAAAATTCAAAGCATGACATGTGGGTGGTTAAATCCACAAAAAAAATAATAGCATGTGAAATGGGTGGATGGCATAAAATAATAAGGGAACTTAATGCTTCATATTAATGTGACCACCTACCTTTTCCTCTATATTTAAATTTTTTTTCTTTTGAAAGATAACTATAATGGACATAAATAGCCCAGATTTCTAGAATTAAATGAGATCTTTTGGTGATTACAAATTGTTTGAGTTATTCTTGGGGTTTGAGAGCTTGGTGGCCAAAGCATGGTAATCCTTAATGGGAACACAAATTATTCAACATATCATTCTTTTCTCACATTCAATACCCAAGGTAATCTATTTTAGTCTTCCTCATACTTCTTAACATCACCTCTAACCAACCACAAAGCCTACTCTCTCTCATAAGCCTACACCTTCATTCGACACAATAATACCTCTACATCACTGATTACAACCTAGTCCTAGTCCTCACACCAAATTATCTTCTTAAATCTTATAATTCTCAATAAACTACTTCATATCAAAAATACATATCTTAACCTAAACCTTAATAAGTATTTTTAACCATTACCTAACTCAAAGTTTATTATTTAAAGTTACATTTCAAATAAGCCTAATTGAGCCCAAACTAGACTAGTTTAAGCACTCCTGTTATCATATTATCCTACACCCTTCATTATCCCACCAAAACTCTAAAATATATATTTAGATATCAATTTAAAGATCCATGGCCATCTAATTACCTCATTCTCACCAAAAAAAGGAGACCACCTCCATCAAATTTGGTCTCATAGCTAAAGCCTAGAATGAGCAAATTTGGTCAAAATGTTTCTTCAACAAAGGAAGCATCTCAAGTGGTGGACTTGCCTTCAATCTTGAAGTTTTCATGAACTTTTAATGTTTATAAATTTTCTTTTTAAAATAGTTAAAATTTATATTAATAGCTTGGAAAGATATATATTGCTTGCAAGTTTATAGTGATAGCATAAAAGTCTAATTAATGATCTCCATTATACAACTAAGTCATTTACGTCAATTATGTGAACTTGCCTAAAAAAAAGTTAAGAGAACACATTAGTAAGGTAGTGCTCCACCCTAAAAATAACCTAACCATTAATGCAAATCAAAACCTATATGTTTTCTTTTACTATTTTTATTAATATTTATATTTCATTTTAGATGTTTCTTGGATTAACTTATGATACCTTGCTTTCTTAAAAAGGAGGCTTGATAGTTTTTAGCATTTTTTCATTGTATTAAAAATAATAATAGAAAATTTGAATGGATAATAATATAAGTATGTTAAACTTGGTGATTTTGGAGGCTAAATTGAAATTTGTCAAAAAGACCTACTCAAACTATACCTATAGGGATAAATGAAGAAGATTCATACCCAAATCATTGAGAAAACAAACCACTTAGAAGACCACCAATTGCTAGAAATTGTGGAAGAGGAGAAAATTATTTCAAGAATATAGAAGACTCTGATGATCCATCTCGAAGAGTCAAAGTAAAAGCTCCAACTTATGATGGTGAACTTGACCCAAATAAATTATTTGATTGGATAGTTTAAATGGATGACTTCTTTGATTGGTATAAAATGGATGATTTTGAAGAGTTACTTTTGCTAAAATAAAATTGATAGAAGATGCTAAAATTTATTGGATAAATACTTTAGCTAAAGAATAAATATTAGGAAGGCAAAATCTCACTTGGATAAAAATAGAAGAAATGCTAAGAGAAAAGTATAAGAAGCTACATAGTTAATTATTAACTTTGACATAAGGTAATCATATTGTAACTGAATACTTGAATATTTTGAAGATCTAGTTTTTATAACTAATTATGCTGATAATGATTAATAATTAGATAATAAATTTAATATTGAACTTAGATTAACATTATAAATGAAGTTGAATGATTTGACCTACAATCTTTAGAGGAAGCATTTCACTATGCCTTATTGTTCGAACAACAAAATAAAATTACTTCCATCTATAAAACTAAAAGTCAAGTACCTTCCACTTCATCTTATAGGTCTATTATTAGACCCACCCGTCCAATTGGCCCAACTCATATGCCTAAAACCTTTATTGATGAGAGCTCTAAGAACACTTTAGAAGTATTATGTTTCAAATGTCATTAAAAGGGTCATATGCAAAATCAATGTAAAACCAAAATCTTATTTTTTAGAAGAAGTTGAATACCCAATAAATGATAACCTAGAAGAAGTTTATGATGACATCCAATTATCTAATAAAAAATTGGAATTAATTGATGACCCTCTAGAAAATATGATGAGGTGTCTTACTGCAATTTAAAATGATATAGATGATTTGAGGAGAAAGAATATTTTTAGCATATAGAAAAGAGATGTAGGTTAGTTATAGATGGTGGAAGTTCTATAAATGTCATTTTAACACACACCATAATTTGAGCCATCTAAAAATTTGAACCTCACCCTAGGCTATTTCATGTTAGCTAGGCAAAACATACATCTCTTCCCATCATCAATCGATGTTTAGTTATAATTAAAATAAGAAGCTATGAGAATCAAATTTGATGTGATATTCTCCCAATGGACATTGCCCATATTCTCTTAAGATGAATTTTGTTGTATGATATGAATGTTATTTACTATGGTAGAGAAAATACTTATATTTTCACACATAATAATAAGATTATTAAACTCCTACTAATAAAGAAAATATAAAAGACACCCTTCATAGCACCCCATAAAACAACTTCTCACTTACAACCTAAGCTTTTATTAAGGAAAATTGTCAAACATTAATTAATTGTCATGGAAAATCTTACTATTATGGCTAATTATACCATTTCTTGTTTACTTGATAAATGCAAAAGAAGTCATACCATACTTTAATGAGACTAACATACTTGTTATGATCTCATCCATTCTCTATGATTTTAAAGATATTACACTCGATGAGCTTCTTGATAAACTACCTCCTCTAAGAGATAATCAACATGTTATTGAGTTCTTATCTAGTTCTCAACTTCCTAATCTTCCACATTATAAGATGAATCCTATCGAGCATGTTAAGATTAAAACGTAAGTTGAGAAATTACTAAAAAGGGTTTTATTCAAGAGAAGATTATCCCTTGTGTAGTCATAACTTTAGTAACTCCAAAAAAAGATAGAACATGGTAAATGTGTGTTGATAGTGGAGTAATAAATAGAATTACTATCAAGTATAGGTTTTCTATTCCCTGATTAGATGATATGTTAGATTTAATCTTATGAGCAATTATTTTTCAAACACTGATCTAAAAAGTAGATATCATTAAATTTCAGATTAGATCAAGAGATGAGTGAAAAATAACTTGATAGACTTTATGAATGGCTTGTCAAATGCTTTCGAATTTTAAATGCTCCTAACACATTCTTTGTGGTGTATTTTGATGATATTCTAGATTTTAGTCCAAGTGAGAATGAGCATCTACAATAGCTACAAAAAAAATCTTTGAAACATTTAGACAAGCGAAATTATACATTAATTTTAAAAAATATTTTTTTTAGAAATTGAGATAATCTTTTTAGGCTTTATTCTATCCACTATTAGACTAAATCATGATCCTTCTAAATTCATAAAGGGCCTTAGAGCAAATTAAAGTTCGTATCACTTCTGCACCAATTCTTAGGCTTCAAAATTTTTCTAAAGCCTTTGAAGTGACATGTGATGCTTCAAGAATTGGAATAGGTAGACTTTTGAGTTAAGAGAATCATTCTAAAATATTCTTTAGTGATAAATTAGATGAAGCAAAATAATAATATTCCACTTATGATAGGGAGTTTTGTGTTGTAATTCAATACTTAAGGCATTAGTGACACTATCTCTTAGATAAAGAATTTACACTTAACTATGATCATCATGCCTTAAAAATTATTAATACTCAACAAAAATTAAGTCATAGGCATGCTAAATGGGTTGAATTTTTATAAGACTACTCTTTTATTCTAAAGCATAAGCATAAAATTGAGAATAAACCTATTGATGCTTTATCCAAAGTAAACTTAATGATTTATTTTTAAAAATTAAGAATCTCAGAATTTGATTGAATTAAAGATGATTACATAGTGTGCCATGACTTTCACCTAATTTATCTTGAACACCTAGATAAACTAATGACTTTATAAGAACCATTATTCATAATAAATAAATAATTATATAATGAAAAATAGCTATGCATTCCTTGATCATGCATTAAATAATTCTTTATCACTGAGCTACATGTTGGAGGTGTAGCTTATCATTTTAGAAATGATAAGATCATATGTTTATTAAAAAAAACTAATTTTACTAGCCTTCATTAAAATGAGATGATCCAAAATTAATAGCTCAATGCTTAATTAGTAAATAAGCTAAAACTAACAAACAAAGGTCTGGATAATACACTGCCTTACTTATTCTTATAAACCTTAGGAAGACCTATTAATGGATTTTATTCTAATTTACTTAGAATAGCTCATGAACATGATAACGTTTTTGTTGTAATGGATAGGTTCTTAAAAAAAACTCATTTTTGTCTTGTTCAAAATAATTGATGCTTCTTATATAGCCAAATTATTACTTAAAGAAATAGTGTGACTCCATGTTCTCCCCTTAACCATTATTTCTGATAAAGATATTAGGTTTGTCTCATTTTTTTGGAAAATATTATAAAAATTATTAGATTCCAAATTAAAATTTTTTATGCCTTTCACCCACAAATTAATAGACAAATTGAAGTGGTCAACCATACCTTGGGAAACTTGCTTAGATGTTTGGTAGGTAAATGTTCAGAAAATTGGGATTTATTTTTACCAACCTCAGAATTTATTTATAATAGTATTATCTCTAGAATTACAAATAAATCACTATTTGAGATAGTTTATGATCAAAATCCAAGATGACCAATATATGTAGTAATATCTACAATTTCATGTATTTTCTGATGCAGTATTCTCATTTGTTAAATACTTTCAAAGCCTACATGAAGATATAAGAAATTAATTTACTATAAATAATAAAAATTATGCTTTTAAGTCAAATCATAATCATTCAATGAAAGAATATAAAGATGGTGATTTTGTATTGATTCACATTCAGCCTAAGCACTATCAAACCACTAATTATAAGAAATTACATGCACAAGTCTATGGTCCTTCTAAAACTCTTAATAAAATTTGAACTAATGCTTGGCAATTTAATTTGCCTACTGATATGTTCATTCATCCAATCATTAATATTGAAGATATTTTATCAAATGAAGAGTTAGCAAACCTCCACTTATTCAGTATAACTATTTAGTAGGAGATATAACACTGTACTTGAAGAAGCCATATTTCTTTGAAGTTAACTATATTATCATGAGGAAGAACCCATTAATCTCACTTCTAAACATCATTTTATAGCTCATTGGAAGAATAAATCACTGGCTAAATACACATAAATGACTCATGCTGATTTAGAGATTTTATCCTCATAATTAGTAGAAGACTTCTTAGATTTCACGGAGCAGAGTTCTATTGCACCCAAGGGAGTTGATGTAGAATATCACGTGGATCAAGAAATTAGAGGTCAAGGTCCATATACAATATCTCAAGCTAAATCTAAAGAAAATTAAAGAAAGAAGAATACTTAGCCCATTAGCTTGTCGAGACCCAGTTTATGATTTCATTTTTTTTTTAAATTATGTAATATTTAATTTTCTTCTAAAAACTCAAGGTTTAAATCTTTGAATTTAAAAATTCAATGCATGACATTTGAAGTGGTTAAATCCATATAAAATAATAGCATCTGAAATAAGTGGATGGCATAAAATAATAAGGTAACTTAATGCTTCACATTAAAGCGTCAACCTACCTTTCCCTACATATTTTAATTTTTTTTAAAAGATGAATATAATGTCTACTAATATCCCCCCTTGTTGGAATCAAAGAAGATCTGTTGATGATTATAAATTATTTGAGTTATTCTTGTGGTTTGAGTGCTTGGAGGCCAAACCTTAGCAATCTTTTATTGGAGGTCTAGTTATCCAACATATCTTTCCTTTCTCATATCCAATACCCAAAATAATTTATTTTAATCTTTCTCATACTTTTGAACACCTCCACCAACCATCCAGTAAGCCTTATACTTTCTCACATAAGCCCACACCTTCATTTAACTCAATAATATCTCTACGTAATTGATTACGACATAGTCCTAGTTCTTACACCATTTTACTATCTTAAATCTTGAAATTCCCATTAAACTTCTTCAGATTAAAAAGAAAACATATCCTAACTTTATCCTTCACAAGTATTTGTATCCATTTACCTCACTGAAAGCTCATTCCTTAAAGTTATATTTTAAATCAGCCTAATTTAGCTCTAACTAGACTAGTTTAGGCATTGCAACTATAATATTATCCTACACTCTTCATTATCCCACCAAAACTATAAAATATATCTTTTGATATCAATCTAATGATCAATGGAAATTTAATTCTCTCAATCTCACCCAATAAATGACATCCACCTCCATCAAATATATCTTATATTAATGCAATAAAAATTATATATTTAATCATTTTGACTTAGGCTTAGGTGGACAAGTATGCCTATATGTTTGATGAAATAAGGTTATGACCAATCTATGAGAAGGGTGTTTATCACTCAAGGGGTTGTTGTCAATGATCTTGCACTCCCTTTATTATACAATGAGTGAAGATCCCTTATATTCAAGGAGAGAAAATAATATGCATACATGATGTTATCCATATTCATCATAGATCTGATATCTAAATTAATTTTATTATTTTTTTATGGCTTCATAATGAGGTTATGAGTTGAATTTATTTTAAGTTCTAGTTTTTATTTTAATTAAATAAAAAATTTAAACTCCTAAAGAGAGCAACAAAATTCAAGCCATACATCAAAATATCTCATTTTAAAAAACATTAAAGCATATAATTTATAGTTTACAACGAAAGTAAACATATCAATCAATTAATCAAATTAAAAATAATAATAAAAGGTTGATGCGGCTAGGTTTTCCTATACACCCTAGAATAAAAAAAATTGGGTTGTCTATCTCAACCCTTATATTGCTTGGATTATAATTACACAAACAAAATTATAGCAAGCTTTGGGTGAGTGGGGGGGAAGGGTGTCTTCATCTTCACTTAAACTCTTAAGTTTTTTATCATTCAACATGATAGGGCTCCCAAGTCTATGCCTTCTGGCCTTTGCTTATCCTAAATCCTCTAGCTCTAATCTTAATATATTATAACACACATACTCAACAAGTAGTCATACATCACATAATGGGACTTAACATCCACAAATGCTAAGCCCACATATCCTAATGGGTTATGCTTAAGGGGCAAGCAACACCTACAAGCAAAAGCATTAAATTTATTTCTATTATTATAATGATCACTTTAATTAAGCACAATCCCCTCTAAAAAATATCATTAGTCTAATAATTAATGTCCTACAATCCAGACCAGTGCCAAATAATCCTAACATACAGTCTAAAATATTATATTACAAAATAAGAAAAATCAATATATTGCAACAGACCATTGACATAACTTAAGTTTAAGATTGGTGACCTATTAATCTAATGTGTGTGTAAAAGCTAATGTGGTATGACAAAGTTAGGCTTTAATGTTTAAGTTATAAATTAAATGAATGGTTTAAGTAATTAACCAAAGGGAGTGATTTCGATTCAAATGACTAGTGATTTAAGAAGTAAAATTTTATTTAAATTGGAATTATTATTTTAAAGAGTATGAAAGTTCTTAAATCTCACTTAGAATAAGACCTATTCCCATTCAATACCCTACCCTAAGGTTAAACTTAAAGATATAATTTATAATGTTTAGTATTCTTTAATGAAGCGTTAAGACTTTTATTAATCATTGAGTTTGAATTAAACTTAAGTTGACTTATATCTTCATGAGGAACACTTAGAGACTAAAAGCATAAGGTGTATCTCACTTAATGATATCTTCCAACCCTTTATCACTTTAATTATTATTATATCACCTTAAATATTTTGTCTTGAAATAATCATCTATTTATTATATCATTTTAGTACTTTATTTCAAAATAATTATGTATTTACTCTATCACTCTAATAATTCATCCTTAAATAATCATTTATTTAATTCAATAATTTACTCCTAAATAATAATGTATTTATTTTATTGCTCTAATATAATTATCTCTTCATTCTATCAATTTAAAATAATTATGTGTTTATTTTATTATTCTAATAATTCATAGGTACATATTTGCTTCATCATTTTAATATTTCTCTTTGAAATTATTATATATTTGTCTTAATAAATAATATTTTTAAGTGATTATATATACCTATCTCATCCTTTTTATAATTCATTTTCTTAAGATAACAACACTTCTTTTAACATGGATATGAGTAAAATAATTTTATATCTTTATGTTGTAAAGTTCAAAATGATCATTTATATTTTTGCATGTGTTTTTTTTAAACAACTATTTATGTATGTTCCATTGTTAAATAAGGGAGAAGGTAAGACCTCATTCGGATCAGTAGCCCTGAGCCTTCGGGTGTCCAAACTATATACCTTGAAAGAATGTACATTACTTATGAATTATGCATAAGGGTTTCATTTATTTCAATTAACTTTAAAGTTAACTTAGATAATAAGAATATTGTTTCTTTATTTAATGGTGATCATATTACTTATACATCATACACTTAAATGATTAAATTTTAAACATAAGTGTGAGTGATTTCAACTTTAAACATGAGTGTCAGAGATTTTAACTTTAAGCATAAGTGTGAGTTAGCCATATATTATAAGGGAAGAGAGGGTATCAAATAGATATCATAACATGACCCACTTAGGTTATTAAACCCTAAGACCTTTCATTTGAAAATAATGTCATTTAAGTCTAATTAAAATTTCTTAATTAGTACATATCATTTATACTTGGTTAAGTCTATTGAGGAAAGACCAAATGATGAAATTTTCCCCTCACACACCCTCTAGTTATTAATTAGATTTAAGGGATGAAATGATGATTTTTATAAATTAATTAAATTTCATAATTATGTTATCCAATTAATACCTAAGTGGCCTTGAAATTAATTACCCACAATTTATAAGCCCAAAAGATATGGGAAAAGTTCTATATATGCACAAAAATAGTAAAAATAAATATCAAAGATCCTAAATTTGGGCTTATAAAATGTGATTAATTATACTAATTAAGATTTTGATAATTATGCAATTACACTCAAGATACCACAAACCAATTGGAGATTTTGATTTCGTTCACTAATTATCACCTAAATGACCCATGAAAGGTTCATTGATAATTTTACAAGTTATAGATTATTAGTTATTAAATTTTTTTTATTATAGGTAAATTAATTAAGTGCCCTATAGTGTGATTTCCATGTGGCCTCTAATGTTAATCATAGATAATTGAAGATCAAAGGCCCACTTAATTCTTTCTATGATTTTTAAAATTAAATAATTAGGATATTTAATAGCCTAAAGTTATGAAAATCATAACCATTAATTAACTAGTCAAATTGACTTGAAATAATTATGGATGCTAGCGAACATCACCAAGAACATTTCCAAATAATCTCAAGTCAAGCAAATGAGCCATTAAGGGTTAAATTAAGAAATACCCTTTCCATTCAAACCCTAATTACTTTTAAATTAATGGATAAAAATTAGGGCTTTTATTCTTAAATTCTCTTTTGTCTAATCTTTTCAAAGAGTATTCATTTTTAAGTTTCAATTTTTTATAATTAATTTTGTTTTTTAAAAGTTTTGAATGATTAATTTTATTTTAACCCTAATTAATGATTTTACATGACAACATTCATTAGCACTTTACACAAGGCAATGGGCCCGATTATTTGAACCATTTGTTGCGGCTATTGACTTAGCGATGTTGGACGCATTTTCATCATGAGCAATTTTTGTCAAATGAATCTGATTAATCATGTGATTTTATTAAGATAAAACTAGGTAAATTTAAATAAATTAATCATACTTTTCTATTCTAATCATGCTAATGGACGATACATGATTTGCCCCTAACCTCCAATGAGAGACAAAGATCGTTCACGGTTTGCCATTTGATTCAAGCCAACCAAGGCTTAAATCATGATGAAATTATCTCCATTAGAATTATAAATCAAAATTAAAGGGTTCTTTATAGGTTGATCTACACTAGAAGGCAAATCACACAACAAAAGGCCAACTCCTAGGGAATTTTCTATAGTTTTGAGAAGATTACCTCACCAGAGCTCAAGAGTCCAACATGTGAGGTAGCTTCTCCTTAAAGAGGCAAAGCCCTCGTGTTAAAGCTTTGAGTTGCTTCCCCATTATTCGTTCCTTAAACCAAACTCCACTGTTGTTCTCCATAGTTAGATTGAAGCTGATGCTCTGATGATCAAATCAAACAAGTCTTGATTCATTCTTTCTTGTGAGGATGTGGGAAAGATATGTAAAAAGTTAATTTATTATTGGTGATTTTTGGGAGAATGTTCGAGTTGAATGGGCAAGAGTCTCACAACTAGGTGCTCGGAAGGCTCTAGGAATAGTTGGGGGCTGTCTCTAAAGAGAATTGGAAAGTGTGTGTTGAGTTTGGAGCCTTAAGGGGGAGTATATTTCCTCCCATGTGAACAACCCAAAGTGAGTGGTTCAACCTTAGATAGCTGCCCAAGTAGTGGGTAGGGTGGATTTGGCTTTAGACTAATTACATGGACTCCCTCTAATGGCTGGAGGAGTTTGGTGGCTAGAGGTGAAGGGGACAAGCCATGGGGAGGAACCAAGGGGCTGACAGTGATGGTGAGCTTTCCCTGATGGCTAGATCAAATAGCCTTGAGTCAGCAGGTCAATTGAGAGTGCAAGGCAAACTAAGGTGTCTACATTGGTCAAAAGGAGGGGTTGGACCTTCTTATTTTGAGTTTTTATCTTATTTGGAACTATTGGTTCACTTGATTTGGGCTAAACTAGTTTCACCATATGTTGAGTCGACTTTGGTAGGTCAAGGGACATGTGAGGATGAGTCATGCCAAGTTTAGTTGGGTTTGGGCATAATTTGGTTGGGTTTGACTCATTTAGATTCATGTAAGTAAACTTAGGTTTAGTTGAGTCAAGTTGACCAATTGACCAAATTAGGCCCAATGAGTGATTGAGTTGTGTTCAAATAATGATTTGGAATATATTTGTGGAATTGATCTAATTTAATTTGAAGTAGATTTTAATTTGGTTCATACAAGATTCATATGGACCAAATGGGTCAAGTTAACCAATTTGATCAAATTGTGGAGTTGAGTCATATTCAATGGTTCATTTGGAGTTGATTTTAGGCTTCAATTTGATTTAATTTAATTTGGTTTGGATTGGGTTTGGGTTCAATTTGACCCTTTAGGTCAATTTGGGCTAACTTGATCAATTTAGCTAGGTTGATCAAATTATCCTCAATTGGCTAGTGAGAAATGTTTAATAATCAAATTGGAACTAATTTCAAGTCTTAATTTAATCCAATTTGATTAGGATCAAGAGTTGGTTTAATTTGACCCTTTAAATCAATTTAGGTCAAGTTGGGTCAAGGTGTTGAATTGTTCTAATGGGGCTCAATTATTGAGTGATGATTAATAATCTTATTGGGATTGATTGCAATAATTAGTTTGGTATAATTTAGTATAAATCAAGATTTAGTTTGATTTGAAATTTTAGATCAAATTGGGTCAAATGGGTTAGGTGCATCAACTAGTCAAATTGACCTACTTGATTTCAATTGGATGTTAGAACATGATCATCAATCATTTTAGAAGTGATTATATAAGTTGGTTTGATTTAATTTGGATTGGATTGAAGATTGGTTCAATTTGACCATTAAGGTCAAATAGGAGCTAGATTAGGTCAAATTACTTAATTGATCAAATTCGATGGCAATTGATTATAAGGAATGTCCAAATATTTGATTAGAATGATTTTGGTGCTTAAGGGTAAAATAGAACTAGATTAAGATAAATTGATTAATTGGTCATGAAGAATGTCCATATGTGTGGTTAAAATGATTTTGGAGCTTTGGGTTGGCTAAATTTGGATTAGATTCAATTGGATTTAATTTTGATCATATATTGTTCAATTTAGTCAACTTGGGCTAGGTGAACCAATTGACCAAATTTAATTTTAATTATACCTTAATCAAGTTCGAATAATGTTTTAAGGCATTTTGGTAAGTTCAACTTAAAATGGTTTGGATGAACTTTAGGTTTAGCCCCTTTAAGCCCAATTGGGTCATATTGGGCTAACTTAGTCAATTGGACAAATTGAACACCAATTGGGTATAGTTTAGAGATTCTTGGGATTTTGGGTAGCATATGATCAATTGGGTTTGATATATGAAGTTTAGCTTAAAGTCAAGGCCATTAGGTCCCACCTAGTCTGAGTCGGGGTTTAGCCCTACGGTTAAGCCTTTTGAGTCTGCTAGGCTTTGGGTTAGTGTCCCCTTAGCTATTAGAAGTGTTTTAGCTCTAAGTGAAAATTCTTAATGCCTAGATCAAGTCTTAGGTCTAAGGAGTCATGATTGTCAACCTTACTAAAGTGAGGTCAACAAGTTCATGTGAGTCAAATTAGACTAAATTAGGTCAATTGACAAAATTGACTAAATTTGTTTCAATTGATCAATGAGTTATATCCAATAATCGATTTAAAGTATTTTAGAATACATTATTTAGTTCAATTTGAATTAGATTGAACTTTATTTTTTGTCAGTAAGGTTCAATTAGGCTAACTTGAGTTAAGGAATTAATTGGAGAAATTGGGCTTCAAACCAAGTTCAAATGGTGTTTCAGATGATTTGGGTAGGTTCAATTTTAAGTGGTTTGAGTTAATTTTGGATTTAGCCCCATTAGGCTCAAATATGTCAAGTTGGGTCAATTAAGCTGTTATGGTTATTGGTTAATTTTAATTTTTAACACTTAGGATAACATGTGGTGGATTGGTTGAAGTTAATTTAAATTTGGCCAATAATAATTAAGGTGACCTAAATGAGCCAAATAGGTTAATTTGGTATAAGTGAGCCAATTTACAAATTTGAAGCCAAGTGTGTTTAGTTTAGGCTTAGTTTGATTATTTTTGAGGTTTAGATTGGTTTGAATTCAACTTGGTTTGTGTATGAAGATTTTGGTTGGTTGGGCTAGGTGGTGTCCAATAGTCCAATGTCTTATCTCTAGGGTTGATTTCTATAAGTTTTTGGGTTTTAGTTTGGACATCCCCTTAGTCACTAGAAGTGTCCTAACTCTAAGTGTGAAAATCCTAGTACTAAGATGAAAACCTATGTCTGAAGAGGATGGATGTCAACTGCACTAAAGTGAGGTTCAATGGGACATCCCAGTGAGGTTCACAGGGACATCCCAATAATGAATGAAATTCATGATAGCTGTGAAGAAAGCTTGCTTAGTAAACAACATTGATAACCATTTGCATCAAGCAAAGCATGGGGTGCTTAGGACCCATTAGAGCTTATTCACATGGACATTCATGGGCCAATGCATATTTCATCCCTTGAGCAAAATATGTACTTCACCATTTTCTTTTATGAGTACAAAAATGACATAGGTCTACTTATTGAGTGAAACATTCCAAGTACTTGACATTTTCAAAAAAAATTAAGATTTATGTGGAAATTCAATGTGGCTACAACTTGAAGACATTAAGAAGTGATAGAGGTAAAGAATATACTTTCAACATGTTCACCAAGTTTTATGAAGAAGAAAGTATTGAGTGACAACTCTTAGTTAGATATGCACCAAAGCAAAATGGTGTATCTAAAAAGAAGAATAAGTGTGTGATGGAAATAGTCGAAACTATGCTAATGAATAAAGGAATTTTAAAAAGCCTTTAGCTAGAAGTTGTATAAACCGTAGTTTACTTACTAAATAGATGTCCAACTAAAGCAATGAAAGATAAAAATAATAACTGAAGTTTCATATAAAATAAAGCCATCTACAAATCATCTTAGTGTTTTTGCTTGTATTTAGTATGTCTACATTTTGAAGAAAAAAGAGTAAGTTGGTTTAAAGGTATAAAAAAAATTTCTAGGTTATAGTACACAATCTAAAGGATACCAAGTTTATAACCTAAAAATAAAGACGATGATCATTAGCCTAGATGTGGAATTTGATGAAGATGTTACATATAACTAGAATATAGAGAAGTTTAGAAGGAGATTTAACTTGCCACCATTAACAAATCAACAAGTTGAAGGGACTAATGATCAACCTCAATAGCCAACTCAAGCACCTACATAAGAGCTTGCTCAAGCTGTAGACTTATCTCCATAGTCCCCATTACAAGAACAAAATTTTGAGTGGATATTTATGAGCAATATAACTTAATAATCTTGAAGCTAAAAGAACATTGAAGAAGCTTCAAACCAAGAAATTTGGAGAAAAGTTTTCAAAGAAAAAAAATAAAGAAGATTAAAAAAATAAGGTATGAAAGCTATTAAACTCTTCACAAGAAAAATAGGTAATCATAGTATAATGGGACTACAAACAAAGCTAAACAAATATGAATCAATACAAAATATAAACAAGACAAGTTACCAAAGGATACTCATAAAAGTTTTGAGTCAACCACAATGAGCTTTAATTGAATAACTTGACATGATATGGTCATTGATAGCAATTTGAACATAAATGAAGTGGAATCAACTAGATGTGAAGTATGTGTTCTTATTTCTACTTAAAAGAGATCTACGTGGAGCGGCCTCTAGAGTTTGTAGCACATTGACAAGAAGACAAAGTTCTCAACATAAAGAAGACTTTATACATGTTAAAGTAAGCCCCAAAAGCCTGTTATAGCTGAATTGACAACTACTTCATAGAGCAAACCTTTGAGAGAAATAAAGTGTGCCAAGACTATACATTAAGCTTCAAGGTGTTAAAGAAATACTCTCATTTTCTCTTTATATATAGATGATAATATTTATATAAGAAATAATAAGAAGATGATCAAACTTTTTAAGAAATATTTGATGAAGATAATCAAGATGACAGATTTAGGTCTAATACACTACTTTCTCATGATAGAAGTTTACAAAAAGCCTTCTAAGGAAGTTTAAAATGAATTGTTGCAAGACAATAACTACTCTATTAAAAAAAAAACTTATGAAGAAGGACAATGTACCAAAAGCTGACATCATTTCTATTAAAGTCTCATTCAAAGTTTACTTTATCTAATAAATACAAGATTAGATATCAATTATGCAATAAGACAACTATCAAGATTCATGCAAAGTCTGAGCCATGTTGACCAAGGTGTAGTTAAGAGAGTCCTTAGATATCTACAAGTAATAATGGACTATAGCATCTGGTATAAATTTGCTCATGGCTCAAGACTACTTATAGTGACTAGGCAAAATCAATGAATTTCATGAAGAGCATATCGATATACATTTACACTAAGCTCTAAAATATTTATTAGAATTAAAGAGGCCAATAATAGTTGCACAATCATTAGCTAGAGTAGCATATATTACTTAGCCAATTTGTAAAAAAAACATTATATATATTTAATTATCATATGTTCCTAGTATGTTTATGAGTTCAATAACCAATAAAACCCCTAAATATGTACCTGGTTTAATAAAAACTAGGATAGTCACCCAATCTAGGTTAAAATTATGCTTAAATTGAACTCAAATTCTATGGACTTCTCAATGACCACTAGAATTAGTAAATGAAAGTGTCCGTGTGATAGAATTATTGTAATGTGGACATTTGATCCATTAATTGGGCTAATTACATCTAAGACAATATACTTGGCCTAAATTAACCCAATTTTCCCAATATGACCAAATTAGCTTTAGTTATTAAAGTAATTAGATTGACTCGACATGTGATATCTTATAAGTATCCTAAAAATTGTCCAAGCATCACTTGGTCCAATTAATCCATTGACCCAAGCCCAATTGACCAAATGAATTAATTTTATTTAGCCCATCCCATTTTTTTTGTACTTGATTGAACCAATCTAATTAGAATAACTCAATGAGTTTGATTGTAGTTAAGGATGTGATGGATAAACTTAACTAATTCATTAATCAATTTGATGAAATTTTAATCAATTTGGACATAAATGTATGATATTTGAATTAAGTTGACCAAATGGACAAATCATTTTTTTTGGGAGAAGTTTAAAAACAGATATTTCAACTAGAAGGTTTGTAAATGGACCAATAGCAGCCATTGTTAAAAGCAACCTCATCTCATGGATTTTTCAAGATTCCAAAAATATTTCCATTGTCCCATTCCTTAAGTTTAGATTAAATCCAATGGTTATCATGGTTAAGCTTAAGTCTCATGGCATTAAAAGAAATCTTCCCCTCAAGAGAGCCAAGATTTGTTTTTCTTATTCCTCAACATTAAGAAATCTCCCTTGGCCTCTTTAAAATCACTTGGTCAAGCAAGATAAAAGAAATCTTTAGGAAGATTTGAACTTTATCAAGCATCAAGCTCATATCTAGCAATTTTATTGGAATCCCATTGCTCATAAGCTCGTGTGGTTAATTGAATCATGTCTCACCCAATTTTTGACTTTCTTATGGTAACTTTAATGAAACCTCCCTACTCAAATTTTGGCCTTGGTCTTCCCATGAGTTTAAATAATGGCATGGCTTAATTAGCAATGCATTCTAGTTTTCTTTGTCCCTTGAAGCATCCTAGTAAAACACTTCACTTAGTTGGGGGAAAGGATGGGGAGGTAGGGGTGGGATTAAGTTAGGAAAGAAGAAATTAATTAGGGTTAACTCGGGCTGCATTAACCAGAGCCCAACTAGAATTTTTGAGTGCAACCTAATGAGAGATTAAAGGTGTTCTCACTATCATTATATCTATTTTTAAATAAAACTACACAATCAAGCGTCGGATTATGGATCCAACATAGTGCAATTTTAATGATTTTTCTTTTCACTTTTCTTTTTATGGGATCTATTAACTTAAACGGTTTGAGTTTTTTATTATTATTACTTTTATTTATGGTAAATCTAGAAAATAATATTAAAATTTAATTATTACTATTTTTCATCATTTTTAGGTTTAAATTATTCTTCGTTATAATTAAACTATAAATAAACTCTCTCTCTCTCTCTCTCTCTCTCTCTCTCTCTCTCTATATATATATATATATATATATATATATATATATATATATATATATATATATATATTAGGGAGGACTTGACGCTAGACATCACATACAAAAAAAATGGAAGTCATTTGATTATAGTGTGAATGTTATAAAATTTAAAATATATTTATTTACTATTCAAAATTAATAATAAGTAAAATATAAATTAAAAATCATGAAATTTTATTTATAATATGAATTCACACTACTATAGAATTTTTTTTATATTTTTTAAAATAATTTGATCCATTAAAATTATTTATAAATAAAATTTTAATTATTTATAATTTTATAAAAATTAATAAATGTTAAAAAAATTGGTAAGAAAATTGCAACATATTTGATATAAATATGAATTATTATAAAATTTATTACAAATTTTTAACATGTCCAATATTTTTGGGTAATTTATGAAGAATAATATGAGTGATTTTTTAATTTAAATAAATTAGTTATGTATCTAAAATAATTTTTTAAATTTATTTTATTATACTAGCAAACTTTTTAGAAATTTCTCTTTATCATTATTATATTAGGATTATACTTAGTAAATTAAAATGTAATGTAATTATTTTTAGTGGTGACATAACACTATATTAATAATGCCTTTTGGGTTATTGTAAGTAATTTGATACTTAATAAATGAGAAGATAAATGATATCAATTTCAAGTTAATGTGCTATGGGTCATCCAAAATAAAATAATAAAACACTAGATATGAGCAACCTTTTTTTTTCATGCATGCATGCATATATAATTTAACACACTTGGATAAAAAAATTCATAACAACCACCAGCACTGTAGTTCTAGAATTGATATTTTTTTTCAGCATATTTTTTATTCATGGGATTAGCTACATCAATCAACTCCATCTACACTAATGTCTATGCAAAAAGATTTGTTACTTTAGTTGGTAATTGTTCATTGGAGAACACACATTTAGGATCACCTTAAAAATATGATATATATCTTTAGTGAAATCATGTTGGTAGTTCAATTCAATAACCATATGTATATCATTCCTCCTACTTGAGTTAATTCCATGATTTTTTCTTTGCCAAAGTTTTAACACCTAGTCAATTTTTTAATTAAGTATGGCCACTACTTTTCATTAGTTCATTATATTTGCTTAATTGAGAAAATCTTATGAACAATTCATGCACACAATAATTTAGTTCATCATAATATAGTTTCACTCTTGTGACTATTCTTAGTCCCTTTTATAAAGTTCATCATCTATTAGGTCATTCAACCAATAATAATTTTGATCAAATTCTTACTTGATTGAGTTATATTAATATGATAAATTCATTCCATAGTTCAGTATTCACACACCATGATTAAACACCATTAGGTTCTAAGTATATAGATGTACTTGGTCATATTCCTTTTTTTCCTTTTTAGTAGATAGTTTCTATTAAATATTACTTTGCACTCTAGACATACGGATTATTTTTCTTTTCATCTTGAACTTATTTATCCTCAAGTGTACAATAGAACACTTGAATCTTATATATCTAAATTGATGGTTTCAACTAATCTTATTCTATTGATGTATATGCAAGCTTACAAAATGATGCCAATACATTTTGTTAATACATCATAATCATGATTATGACTAATTTTTTATTACATTATTATTATTATTATTATTATTATTATTATTATTATTATTATTATTATTATTATTATTATTATTATTATTATTATTATTATTATTATTATTTTGATCACTCTATATAATAATTTTTTAATTATAATCATATCTCAATTTAAAATCCTAATTAACCTAAAACCTAACACCTTGATTCACTATCAAGTGATAAGCCTTAATATGATTAAGCCTTTAGAAATGGATTAGCTCAATAAGTCATCAGGTCATATGATATTACTCTAAGATACATTGACTTTTACACATAATTGACTTTTACACATACTTAGCTTTTGGGATAGTCCACAACCCAGTAGTTTCTTAGTATAATGAGGATGTAGTTAGGTTACTTTAATCTACAAACCCTTTGATTGCTTAGAATGAGGTTGCTTCAATGTGGATAGACTATGCCATTAATTATTATATGTGCTTGTGATATGTTGCCTTGCTTTGATTGTTTTGTCATATTATGATAGAAACATTTTTTGTAGGTACTTAGTGTATGGCCAATACTTCTTTTTTTTAGTTTTACGAAGGCCGTGCATCAAAATATAAATGCTATAGCAATTTGGGATGTTATATTTTTGCCTTATGATGCACTATTTTTGTTGTGTTGTGATGGTTGCATTTAGCCTAGGATATTGTCTTTATTGCACCTTTTTTATAATTTTATATCTAAAAAAGTATAAGTTAAGTTTCTAGACCCATAAAATATTATGATCCTAATGAACTGACACAAAATTTGAGCTAGAGGAAAGACCAAGAGCAAAGCAAAACTAAATTCATACTTTATTACTAAATTTTTTGAGCATTTTGAGTAAAACTCAGCTTCACCTTTTTAATTTTACTTAGAGTATGTTATGTAGATTGCCCAGTCACACTGTTTATTACTTATAACATGACTAGTTAAAATGGTATATGCTAGTGCACATATTGTATAAAGTAATATAATATTGAATAAAGTATCGTTCTCATAAGGTTTGAGTTCTGTTTAATTATATTAAGGTAATTACTAGTGCTTTTTAAGTTTTAATTATTATCCAACTAGGTTAAATATTAAAATTAAACTATATGGTGACTTCAAAAAGTAAATTTCAAATAGTTTTTATATAAAACAAGAGTGTTATTCTTGATAATTAAAATAATACACTAAATTTATGCAATTTTGATGTTTAACCAGATTAAACTAATAGTGGAATTAATTTCTAGAATGTAATGTCAGCCAGGAGCATAAATTCTATATTGTCTATGATAAGATCAATATAACCAAATCAATCCCTTTAATTAGTTTTCTGCCTTGTCCCAATTAAAATTTGATTGGTAGCATTTTTCTTATTTCTCTAGAAATGATCGTGGATCCAAAAAATAAGCATATCATAGATATCTATTCAATACAGCTATTTCTTCCTCTCTACTATTCCTCTAGGATTCTGCTTATGTCTCTAGATCACAACTAGTTTTAACATTATAATTGGCAAGATTATAAATAAATTATGCTCAGAAAAAATCAAAACACATTTATTTAAAAGCACAAATAATTTTTTATATTTTTTCACAAAGACATTTTAATACAAAACAACATTCAAAACATACATAAATTTAAAACACTAAATAACTAATAGCAGTACAAGAAAAGAAGTCCATTAACCAAACTAGGGATAACCAGAGAAAAATGGAAGAGAACTGAGTAAAGTCTTCTATATCCATTTTGTGCTATCTTCTGTCTGCTTCCTGGTGGAGATCTATAGCAACTATTGTGTGCACACTCCATTGTAGACCTTCTTCTTTTTGTCTTCCACTAGAACACACTCACATAACACTAGAGAAAGATAATACCAACACACATATACACAACAATAACATACACACTACATTTGGAGTGTCGCTCTCTAAGTGCCCTCACACTCACTCTCACTCACACTCACAAACTGCTAAAATTCCATTTTCTTTAGAAAATGGATCTTTATTTAAAGCATAGGGTAGTTGCTCTCTCGAATCAAGTACAAAACTACCCAAACTGCTCTCCAAAATTGCTTAAACTGCTCTATCGGGTCGTCGTGCCACGGTGGAGCCTAAGTGTTGAGTGTAGCGCTACGACATTTCTACATGGTTCTCCAATGTTGACTTATTTATTGTCTGACTTAATTTTTGAGTCCACTGGCACTACAATGCTTGAATTATGGTACCTTGGGACTATGGGTTGCTTTCTTGTTAAATCCTTAGTGTTACAGCACTAAAGATTTGGCACCAAGGTACAAAATTCTCTATATTTCTTTTTTTATTTTTTTTTGGGATGAGTGTTGTGGCACAATCTTCTCTATTTTGAACCTTCATTTATGGGCACCATGGTATTGATAAACAATCACCTATGCACTTCTTTCTCTATTTTCCCACCAAATTAGGCCTATTCGAGCATTGTGGCGTTGCTGTTGCAATGCCTAAATGTTGACCCTAATTTTCATTTTTTTACATCCAAAATTTCCTTGCTTCGGTAGAAAATGAACTACAAATAGCATATTTTTTAGAGAAAATAAACAAAATGGTACCCCAAAATATGTAAAATTTTCATACAAATTGTGCTAATCATAGAATCACAATATAGTGCTTGTTTATTTTTACCTTTGTTATTGTCATTATTTTTGCTTTATTATTGCACTATGATTGGTTAGGATCATAAACCATTTCACACTAGGCTCTTATGATAAAGTATATTTTACCATCATCAATAAAATGCTAAACAACCTTAAAATTAACTAGGAAAATGTTTTGAAATTAAAATCATGCCTCACTCTCAAGCTAAATTTTAAAATTACTTTTGATCTCATTTATCTCCTAGAGGAGGTGTAAGATATAGCTGACCAACAATCAAAACCCCAAAGCACTAGTGCACAATTATAACATGGCCAAATCAAGCTTTCATTAGTTATCTCCACTAAAGAAGATAACTTGCATGGCATGCATATCCATTACAATATAGCCTTAGGTAGGCATGGTTTTAATTACACCTAGGGAATCTTAGTATGCTAAGTAGTGGTAGCATGACCCATATAGGATTATAAGCCCAAAATCGAGTAACTTAGTTGCATAATTTTTTTTTCTTTTTAAAGGTATTTCTCTTTCTATGTAGAGATTATAAGTCTTAAACCTTTCTAACCTTGCTCTAAAAAAACATCTATCTAGAAAATCTTTTATTATCTTTTCCTGGTTCATTTCTGTTTCTATGTAGAGATTATAAGTTCTAAACCTTTCAAACCTTATTGTTAAAAAAACATCTATTTAAAAAATCTTTATTATATTTTCCATGTTTGAATTCATGGGGACAACTTTAGATGGTGCAATTCATAGTTTTTAACAAAATGTCTCACAGTTGGGTTGGGTCACTACCTTTCCAAGCTAAATGATCTAAGGCTTGATAGCCTAGGATGATGGATCCATGAAATTCAAACTGAAGCTATATTTACCTCTTCATTAATCTCTTTTGCACAACTAATAATCCCTTCAGCTCATCATACTCCTTGTCAGGTCTTTGGTGACTTAGAGACTATTATCACATAGGCCTTTTATATCTTGGGTCGTCACCGCCGTTGGGTGATTCACCTTCTCTTGTGACACCTAGCATATAGTTCATTCTATTGATATAATAATAATTTGAATAACTAGTTTTCCTTGGAAGAGTTATAATAATAAAATGAAAATAAAGACTATTTTCAAGATTTTCTCATGGAGGTGTCTTTGAGTGAAATTAACTAAAAGAAGAGCCTAGTCTCTCTAGGAGATCGGATAACTCACACACTCTTGATTTCTTTGATTAACTTCATGGCATGTTGGTGAATGAATATTTATCACAATTTTAGATGAAAGATGAAAATCTCTCTTGGATCCTCTTCTCATCTCCTCTTGTGAAATATTTGATCCATGGACTATGCCACCATATTAATACATTTTTCTCCACACACCAAAATACTACTATTATAGCAAATTAGCTATAGCAATGGCAAAAGGTTTATATTTCATGGCAAAACTAAATATATTGACATTAAGTGTCATTTTAATTAGAGAAGCTAAAAGAAACAAAGAGATTAAACTCAAGTATCGCAAGACTAAAGAATAATTTGTAGACATATTCATAAAGACACTTCCATGAGAGAGAATGTGCTACTATGCGAGATGATTAGAGATATCAAAATTGATATCCATGAGTGATAAAATTTGATGCATAATTCTCCACTTTTCTAGTGAAGAATTCAGGATATTTGTAATAAACAAAAAGACTTTAAAGTATAGTTCTCTAAAAAGAGTAGCTGATATAAAGAAGAAGGTTCTAGGATATTTGTAATAAATAAGAAGATTCTAGAGTATACTTTTGTAGAAACAGCTATAAAATTATAGAAGTCACAAGAGTTAGTTGTTCATATCTATAAATACGAAGGCCATATTGTTATAAGCCAAACTTAAAATTAAGCAAAATCTATTAATTAAATTTTTCACCCTTTTTTCAAGAGCTAATTTCTCCACCAAATCCCCCCATCCAAAATCATTATAGCCTTATGTTTATTTATCGATCTATCTTCTTTCAAAACTTTCCATCAAAGTTGAGCAATGGTAAGAATTTTTCAATCTAAGGCAATTTATAGCTTATAAATTCTAATGTATTATTATAATTTATTAATTACAGAACCTCCATTTCACCGGCAATTCTGCTCTTAACGTTGAAGTTCAGTTCCCTGATGACAACTGTCGAACAACAAAAACTAATATACAAATCTACACTTCATGGCCATTTTCATTCAAGATTTCAAGAGAACGGTATATGATATTTGCTGGGATTGAAGACAACTCTTTCTCGCATGTCTAATTTTCAAGCTTTTTTCTTATTTGTCTTCATTTTTATATTTTATATTTGTCTCTATTATGTGGAATGCTTTAGAATTTAGAAGCATAATAATAAAATTTTCAGTTCAAAATTAATAATTTTCAGTTTAGAATAAATGTAATGTCTTCATTTTTATATTTTATATTTGTCTCTATTATGTGGAATGCTTTAGAATTTAGAAGCATAATAATAAAATTTTCAGTTCAAAATTAATAATATTATGGGCTCAATGCCTTATATGAATTTAAAAAGAATGTTATAAAAGAAATACATTGTAAAAGGAATGCAATATATTTGGATTAGTTTAACTTATTTGGTTGAAAATTCTATAAATACATAAAATTTCTTTTTTTTTTGTTTGACAAAATAAATGTAATGTAAAGTATTTTTGAGATTATCGGTGGCAGTTTAGAATAAATGTAGATTTGTATATTAGTTTTTATAAACTGAATGCAGTGTAAAAAGAATACATTATAAAAGAAATATATTGTAAAAGGAATGCAATATATTTGGATTAGTTTAACATGTTTGGTTAAAAATTCTATAAATACATAAAATTCTTTTTTTTTGTTTGACAAAATAAATGTAATCCAATATTTTCATTTTTCAAGCTTTTCTTTTTGTCGTTGACATTGTGAAGAATATTTCTCTCTATAAATCATTTCTCTTTTTTTTGATATTAGTCTTTTTTTTATTTATATTTTGAAGCTTTATTTTCCTTTTGAACATTTGTCTTTAAATTTTGAATTATAATACTTTATGCATCTTCAAATAATTTTTAATTCCTAAATTTCATTCTGGTTTTCTATCCCGATATTCTATATCTCTGTATAATTTATTTTCCATTATATATATCTCTATGTAGAACCAATTGCCACTCATCGATGACATTACACCATCTCAAGTAAATTAGAATAAAGTATAATTTAAAAGTCTAAAGAGAAAACACAACACCATTTTCAAATTTATAAAAGATAATAATGTATTATAAGGAATGTGAAGGGGTTTTATTAATATTATTAAACTAGAGGTCGAATGTCATGCAGGTCAAATCTAACTCTGTATTTGATACAGCTACTAATTCCATGTGTTCTGTGTTGGAGCCAAATTGATGAATTGACCAAAATCTCCCATCTGAAAGTATTTTATTTTATTTTATTAGTTTTTTTATAGTTATTTTTATGATAAACTCACACACCTATATTAATTATCTAGACCAATTCATGTTTGCTTTTTTAATAAAATCTACTATGATTGCTTCTCTCAAATTATATAAAAATGATTAAAGGTTACACAATTTTTAATGCAAAAAAAAAAGAAAAAACTTTGGATAATTTAGAGAGAAAAAATATTCTGATTATATGTACATATTTGTTAAAGTTTAGGCAAGATATATAATGTTTGTTCATATTTTTCTTATGAAAAATGTGCACAATTTACAATTAGAAGAAAAGTCAAGTCTAAAATATATTGGCCACTTTGGGTTCAAAGATAGAATTAATGTTGATTATAGATTTGAACAACCATGAGACCAATTAGATATATATTTACTATCTCTTTTAAGAAAATGTTTTACATTTGTCATGAGTGTATCTGACATAACACTCAAAAAATCATCTAATTAAAAAGAATTTCACGACAATAATTTAATTCAAAACTTCTAAAATTAAATTTGTTAACATCAAACTACAATTTTAATGAATTTAGTATCAAATTGATTGTTTCAATGAGAACTTATTAAAATTTAAAAAAAAAAAAACTTTAATTAGTATCTAAATAATTCTCGATTAAGCACGAAAAATGTAATTAAAATTTTATAATAGTATTTGAGAAATAAATAATTTATGAATCTTGAGTTCTTACACTCAAAATGAGTATCTCAAAAAAAAAATGAGATGCATCTAAGATCTCTTTTTTCTAATGTCATTAACGCACTTAAATACATAAATTTAATTTACAATCAAAAGATTCAATAAAGATTAGTTTGGTTAAATATTTGAAGATTTTAGTAAAATAAAATAATAAAATCTATAAATATTCTGAAGTATAGCTTGTACCTAGATGTAAAAGTCTAATCATAGAGTTCTTCCCAAAGATTGACATTGATTATCACCAAGAACTATTACTTGACTATAATCACCCAACAATAGTTAACTAATAATAGTCCCCAAAAAACAATTGTTTGACAACAATCGTAAGACCACTACTGCTCAACATTAGCAACCCAACTACTATGACAAAATAATAATCACCCAATTACTATTGCTCATAACCATAGTCATCTAACAATCATCACCCATCATAGTCATTCAACCATCTTTTACATATGTTTATTCCACCCAATTAAGTTTCATGTCTGCATTTCATGACTGCCATCACTCGATCACAGACACCCAATCACCATCATACTTCTTATTTTAGAACTAGCCCAACTACTATCTCTCAACCACCATTACTTGATTGTCAAATATTTTTAATATATGTTAATGTAAAAAAGCATTAATGCTACTTGTTAATAATAACATTAGTGTATGCAATTGCTAAGAAGACCAATGCACACAATTACTAAAAAGGTTGTTGCATATTATCAATCATAAACTGATGCTCAAGGGTGAGCAAGCAATTATTAAAAAGTGAAATAATACATGTGAATACAACAAGGGTGAGCAACCACAGCTCAGTAGGTTACTTGAAATCTACTACAGTTTTCAATACACAAAATAAAAAAGAATAGATATTTGCCAAAAAAAACATTTTATAAACAATTAAATGTGCCTTAAATGAATTAAAATAATATTTCTACATGCACATGCAGTAATATAAAAACTAATATCTATTGTAAGGATACATCAAGCAATAGTGTAAGCAACATGATAACAATAATAAATAACAACAACAAGCTTTTATCCCATTAAGTGGGGTTGGCTACATGAATCCTTTGTCTCCATTGTGTCTTATTATGTGCCAAATTCTCATTTAATTCAAGTATACTAGGGTCATTTTTTATACATCTTAACCAAGTCTTTTTAAGTCAACCTCTACCTTTCTTAACATAAGGCAAATCTAATGCATCTACTCTCCCGGTCATGGACATTTTATGTGGCCAAACCATCTAAGATGACTCTCTCTAATCTTATCTACCACTGTAAGCAACAAGATATACAAAATAAAACAAGATAATATGAAATAATAATTATTATTTTTATTTATACTACTTCAAAAATTTTTCTTCACCACTTATACCTCCACTTGTTCATATTTTCCCTTTGCCTTTTATATCTGGACTTCTACTTATACCTCAACTTATTCACATTTGTTCAATCATATAAAATTCACAAATGGGTAGTTCTATAGGTGCACCAACACTTATAACTTCACTTGAATGCACATAAAACATTCATCTAGCCACCTTCACTTCCTCACCCATTTTGTACATATACTTGGATACTTAAGCATTGAATATTAACATTTTAAACATATATATACATCATCACATATTTTCTAGAAACATGTAAATATTAATAAATACAACTAATAATAGCAATTACTGGGTTTTTTATGTGCATATCAATAATCAAATTTATAAAATCATTTATATGTAATATCTAGTAAAATATTTTAAAGCATTTCTTATTTTGAAGCAATTTTTGAAATGCTCAATATAGTCACAAAATACACAAAATACTATACAACACAAAATACTCAATGAAAATTTAATTTTTCTATGTCAATATATCTAACACGGTTCATTCTACAACATATTAAAAATTAAAAGGTGAAAAGTTTATAAATCTCTGTAGATTTGAGTTTGTCTGAAATTCAACCAAATAAAATGTTAAAGTACACCTAACTACATTTTCAAATTCAATGATTGTCTTCTATTCTTTCTCTCTTTCTCTCCTCTAAAAGTCATAAATGGAAAATGTAGAAATATGATTCTATATTATTTTGATATATATATATATATATATATATATATATATATATATATATATATATATATATATATATATATAATATATATATATATATATATGTTTTATATATATATATTTTAAAGACATGTGGTAATTATTGATTATTTTATATTAACACTTTTAATATAAACTCTTTTAACTCTTGAATTCCACAACTCAAAATTATGAACATAGTGGTGAAAATAGTTTAATGAACATGAGATAATAACAAAAACTTCAAACTTTACAATGAGAACAAATTTTATAAGAAGTAAATTCAAATAAAATTATTTATTTTCATACTTATGATGCTCAAAAATAAATAAAATATATCTTTTATAAATCAAAAGTGTTAGAATGTGGTAATAGTTTGTGGATTGCATATACATCAAAAAAAATTAATTAAAATAGTTAGGTAAAATTCAACATGTCAATTTTGTCTAATCAAATATAAAAATCTATAAATAAACTAAACATAAAATTAACTCAAAACTCAAATAAAATTAGCGACACAAAGCAAATATCAAGTCTCATAGGTATATTGTAGAATATTTGTTGATCTAAACTCCTTAAGAAAATGTCATCCTTGGCATTCCTTAATTAGCTAATTTGTTAAATAAATGATATACTGTCATATCTACTTATTTTTTTCCAAATGGATTCTTTCTAATATACTAAACTTTGACTAGATCTATTCTTCCTCAATTGTCTCACATCATGCCAAAATACAATCTTTCTCTCTATAAGTCAATTAGATTTTATCTCAACCTCACTTTGAACTCTATGATCAACATTAGTAACCCACTTTCTTAATATAAATACTAAGATGTGCATATGAATATAATTAGGTAGAAATAATCTATAAACATATTGGCCAACTCTCTAACCACTTGAAGTCCATAAATCTATATACCTTCTCTACAATATACTTTGCCCTTCATAGATTACTTTTTAGAAATACAAAATCACCCACCTGAAATTTGACTACTCAATGTTTGGGATCAAAATACTTTTTTTATCTATCTTAAGCTACTTTAAACATATCTCATCAATTTGATCTTATGGCATCATGCCTCAATATCAATCTTCTCTTATCCACTTGATCCAAGATAATTGCCATGTACCTCCTACCATATAATGCCTCATAGAACATACCAATACTTGATTTGAAGTATTGTTATAAAACTTCAGTCAAATGTATATGATCCTCCCAATCTCTCTCAAAGTCTAGTGCACATAATCTCATAGATCATCCAACACAATAATCTTCTTTACATTTATCTAGATGAAAAGCTATATTGAATTTCTAGTCAAACCTTCTTAAATACCGCCATAACCTAAAAAAAATTTACCATCATCAATGAAATTTATGGTATTCCATGCAACCTAACAATCTCATGAATATATAAATGTGCCAACTTATAAATATGTCTACCTCATAGGAATATCTTCATATTTGATCAACTACAACCCATATTGCATGACCTTATCTTGACTTTGAAAAATGCATAACAAAATCTATAGTGACCTCCTCCCATTTCCACTCAGGAATAGATAATGTTTGTAATAAACAACGTGGTCTTTGATACTTTGATTTTACTATTCAACATGTCTCACTTTTTAAAACAAACTCTATAAGTTTATGCTTCAACCCAGGCCACCAAAATATTGGCTTCATATCATGATACATCTTATTAATTCTTGGGTGAATAGTCTATCTAGAATAAAGGGCCTCATGTGATATCTCTCTTCTCAAACAACCACTAGTAGGAACCCAAAGTCGACATCCATAAGATAATACCTCATGATTATCAACATGTGACTCAGCTCTTCGCTTTGATTGAGTTAGATCAATTAATCTCATATACTCATAATCAATTTTTTGAGCTTCCTTAATCATCTCTTGTAAATAAACATGAAGAATCATTTGTGATAGAATCTTGTATCCACATCCTTAAAAATAACTTCATGTTCAAATATCAAACTCTTGAATTAGTGCTTTTATTAGTAATCATATAAGTTGCAACACCAATGGACTTTCTACTTAAAGTATCAACAACCATGTTAGCCTTTCCAAGTCAATATAAAATGCTCAAGTCAAAATCTTTTATCAACTCTAATCACCTCCTTTGCCTTAAGTTCAATTCCTTTTAGGTGAAGATGTACTTCACGCTCTGATGATTTGTATAAATTTTACATTTTACTTCATACAAATAATATCTCTAGATTTTTCATGCAAATACAATAACCATGAACTCTAAATCATTAGTATGATAATTTTTCTCATGTAGCTTTAATTATTTGGATGTATAAGCAATAACACTCTCAATCTACTCCACCAAACCTTGCAAAGAAGCATTAGTATACACTAGAAAATCTCTACATTAGATGAATTGTAATATTAAAGCAATCCTTTAGCTTTTAGAAATTGCCCTCACATTTTGATGTCCAATAAAAAGGAATTATTTTTTGAGCCAATTTTATTAAAGAAATTATAATTTTTAAATATCCTTTAAAAACTTTCTATAAAACCCTACCATTTCGAAGAAGCTACAAACCTCTAACATAGTAGTTGGTCTAGGACAATCAATTTCTACTTGAACCATCTAGGGATCAATAGAAATGTTGCTACCACCCACAACATGGCTTAAAAAAAATTAAAAGCACTTAACCAAAACTGACACTTTGAAAACTTAACATATAATTGATGTTATCTCAATATCTTTAACACCAATCTCAAATGAGTAGCATGATCATCCTCATTTGAATACTAATATATAAATAATGAAATAATAACAAATGATCTAGATATGTAAACACATTCATAATCCATAAATATACATTAGTCACACTAAAAACATAACTAAACTTAATGCCCATATATTGAAAGTTGTCTTCCACATCCTCCTACTTATCTAATGATATATAGACCTTAAATCTATCTTTAAAAATATAGATGCACCTTCATGATAAAAAAAATCATTAATTATACAAACTATTTCTTGATAGTCACATTATTCAATTCTCTATATCAATCATGCATTTTCCATAATCTCTTACAAATAACATATGTCACAATGGAGATACACTATCTAACATAGCCTCTATCCATCTAAAATTATGAATGTAATTTTTTCATTCTATAGCCTTCATAATAAATACTAGGCACTACCTCAATACAAAATTCCATTTTCTCAAAAATTAATCACTCCAAAAAAATAATCCATAAATTCCCTCTCCATAAAAACATCTTCAATAGCAATTGGAGTTTTACTCCCATCTCTTACACAAGAAAGAAATATGTCATTTCCCTTATTCCATCATTTATCAATCTATAGGGGTAATGTCATTTTCCTAAAATGAAAATAAAATACTTCACCAATATGGCTACTCTATTTCGATTATAATTAATACAAGCTCTATATCTACTCAACCAATTCACATCCAAGTTAATATCAAAATCAATCAAAGTTAATATAGTCAGCTCAGACTACAACTTTCTATCTGTAATCTCAATATCACAAATTTAAGCATAGCAATAAAAATCTCTATGTAAAAGAAATATAAAGAATAAGGCAATAATGTAATTCTATAAGAAATCTTTAATATAAAAAATTGCACTAATAGTAAAATCTATTTATTATAAATGAAAGTTGTACTTATCACTACATCTTTCTATTATCTCTTTTCAATCAACTAAAAAATAGATTCTTTGACTCTATCCTACTATTTCATATAAATCTCCCACAATCTATATTTCACTAAAAGCTCTTGATGATATCTTATCTGTCTAACAAATCTTTGATCTACTCAAACATCAATATAATGCTCTAATATTGAGCTATCCATGGCAAATTGACACTTGAAACACTAGAAAAATAAATACACCATGATGCTTCTACCACATAATTACATATTACATATAAACATGGACTCTGTAAAACTTATAGCACTCATAGATCATATATTTATATGCTTCATCTTACTATAATTTAGAAGACTATCCAAATCTATTTTGGTCATATGAAATGTTATTGAGTCAATTTTTAAATCATTCTCTATCAATCTTTTCCTCTCAATTGCTCATTAAAATTCTAAAAATGGAACTATGAATGCTTCAAATTGTCCCTTCTCTAAAAAAATGATAACATCTTTTAACAATATAAAATATTTGAAGAGAATTAAATCACCTCTATATTACCATCTTGTTTTAAAATCCCAAACAAGATTCATGGTATTATCTAACTAATACACAAACATCTTTATCAATAAACAACTGTGACCTACATCTTTCTTAAAAATTTCTTTTCTACTTGCTAGCCTCATTAGCCTCACCACATAAAATCTTCTTAGGGTAATAGTTTTATATATGAAAAGATTTATTAATATGAGTGTTAGATTGTTAATAAATTATTGTGTTAAAATGGTGGCTTCAATCTCTCAACAAAACTATAAATGTCTATCTCCTCCTCTGAAAAGACATTATTTTAGCATCACCCATTAATACAAAATTATGCATAATGTCATTAAATACATGCCATAGTTTCAAAATACTTTTAACTTGACTACAACTTTAATCATCTATCACATCCTGATCTTGATTCATGATATCTCAATGCATTGATATACATGTAATAATCTAATACATATACAAGAATGGTAAAAGAAAATAACATGATATGATTTCTACACATTAATCATTATGACCCTAGTTATGAATCAACTCTTTCAAATTAATTACTCTAACATTTTTTAGTATTTAAACCCAAATAAACCATCATATCAATTAATCATGTTGAAATGTAATAATAAAATTAAATACCCAAGATCTATTAAAAGGAATTTTTCTTTAATTCCAAAAGTAGAGACTACCATCATCAAAATATTATAAAACAAAATTATCATATCATGATATCATGATCATACATTAAATCATAATCATGCATGATTTTTTTAAAACAAAACATGTAATTTATCAAAAGTATATCTTAAGTAAGAACATATTAGGCTCTATAGTAACCAAAAGCTTCTACTTGTAAGTCTTATTTTGAAATATTGTAAAATATAACAATGGTGAATAACCATAGCAGTAGTACTCAATGTGATAATTTTAATTAAAATAGAAAATAATAGATATTTACCAAAAAAATTTCATTTATAAATAATAAAATGTGCCAAATGAATTAAAATAATATTTCAATGGGTCATATGTTATATCTATCAAATTGTTAGTATAAAACTAATATCTATTGTAAGTATATATCAAGCTATAATATAAACAACATGATGTATAAATAAGCATGAAATAAAATTCTTTTTTATTTAGACTACTTCAAATTTTCTTATACCTCAATTGGTGTATTTCCCTTTTATTAATCCACTTCTACTTATACCTTCACTTATTCATATATTCAAAAGTATAAAATGCACAAATAGATAATTTATAGGTGCACAAATAATATAAAGACTTGAATTTTCTACAATCAAGACCATTACACTTACCCATTTTGCACATATTCTTTGATACTTAAATTGAATATTATCATTATTATATATATATACATCATAAAACATATTTAAATATGTAAATATTAGTCATTCATTAATAGTAATTATAAGTAAATTTGTGTGTATATCAACAATCATAATTTACAATTATTTATATAATGTCCAAAAAATAATTTAAAGCACTTATTTTTTATAGTAATTTTTTTTTGTTAATATGCTAATAAAATACATAAAATATTATACAACAAAAAATACTCAAATGAATTTTTTTTTATGTCAATATGTCAAGTGTAGTTCATTTGACAACATACTAAAAGTTACACAATAAAAATTTTGTAACTTTTTGTCGATTTGTGATTGTGCAAAATCCAAATAAATAAAATGCCAAAAACACACACACACAAACTATGAAATTAAATCTAAAGGAAAATAGTAGACTACCAAGAGTTAGATAATTTTCTAATTAATGATGAACAAAATTGGCTCTAACTACCACACTTTCTTTCTCCTCCTCTCTTTCTCTAGCTCTCTATCCAAAGTCACAACCAAATTGACAAGATGTGGGAAAATATAATTTTTGGTTTATATTTATATATAATATATTTTTATTTTGTGGTTGTGTATACATTCATATATGTTTAAGAATAGCAAGTATATAATCTAGACATCTCGGGAATAGATTTAAGTTACAAGGTCATTGATTATCTCACTTTCTTAGTTTAAATAATGGCATGTACACTTAGAACTTTTATACATGTGTATGTGCATTTGGTAAGGAATAAAATCCTCTTTTCTACCAAAATATATGCATTAATAATCATTCAAGTATCAAAATGTGTTGCATGTATATGTATATTAAGTCCTAAATCATATGCATGTTATTGATGATGAAAAATAATAGTGTAACATATTCCATGTGATGGTAATTCAATTGCATTAATCTTAAGATGCCTTTCATGTTGAATAAGATTCTTTAAGATTAACCCAAACATAGGATTAATAATATATTTAACAAATCATTCACTAAAAGAAACTAAGTCATAATAATATGCTTTAGAAAATAACATAAGTTAGGGATGAAAGAGGTTAAGCCCATTTCTTCTCTTTACAATGCTTAGTAGCTAAGTAAATATCAAAGGAAACAAAAGAAAACATAAATTAAAATCCATTAATTCCTTAAACAACTTAAAATAAAACCATCCACATGTTTAACTTAAAAAATTCCAAACTTTAGCTAATTGCAATTTCAAAGCATAACTAAGACATACCACACTAAGCCTAAGCACACACATTAGAATGATAAGTCACCACTTCTAGCTTTAGGTTAGAATAGTATATGTAATGATTTTGTGTTTTATTTTATTATGTATTTTTTTTAGATTGGATGTTAGGATTGTGGTTCGTAGATTGGATGTTAGGCTATTACTATAGGGGATTATGCTAATGGGGTTGATAAAATAAATATAGATGCTTCTACTTGTAGGTTGCTCAAGCCTCTAAACATAATCCATGATTAGAACAGGTGGGCATTACATGTGTATGCTAAATCTAAATTACAAAATATAACCTTGATGTATGTCTTTGCTAACATTTATTTTGCAAGTGTAGTTAGATTTTACTTTTTCATAAACATGTAATTTTGGTATATGAATTAGATTAGTGCTATGGGGTTTAGGATGAAATTTAGAAGGCATAGTCTTGGGAGGCCTTATGAAGCCTTGGAGCATAATCAAATCAAGAGGAAAAAAGGAAAAAAAAATAAAGAATAAAGAAATGAAAAAAGAATGAAGTAAATCAAGGAATGAAGACCCCCATAGCATCTAATTTAATTTAAATTGTCATTATTATTTTGTAATTTGGGTTGTATAATGGTAGAACCTGATATCCAATTTTCTCTCTTTAGGTGTCTGATTTATGCATGGGTCTTTTATTCTCTTATGAAATCTATACATGAATGATTGTTATTATATTTAGGTTTTGCAATAGAATTGTATCTTCTTCATAGTTTCTTAAATTTGATGTTTGAATGTGTGGCCTGGATGCAGTAGGCTCTTAGGATAAAATTAATTTTCTACCTAATTAATAACTCATAATTAAATTTTAAAATAACTTTCATCCTCACTTTAAAGCCTAAGATATAATCAAGACAATTAAAATATTTAGCCACTCCTTAGCTAAATGTTGAATGTCTAACATCATGCATACCTTATTATTTCACTATTAAAATAATGAGGGCCTCCATTCTTGCACTTTAAAAATGCTTGCTGAACCCTCATGATGGAGATCTCCCTTTTTCTCTCTAATTTGGGAAATAATTGAATTCCATCATGCTTTTAGGCATAAAATATGCCAAGCCTTTGTCCAAAAGATTGTGTCAAAATGATATAAAAATTTGCAAAAATTTTCATTTAGACTATCATATACTCATGTTAGTCATGATCTAGTCTTTTAGGGAGTGAGTTTAAGACTCTAGTCTCTTTCTAAATTAAATAACAAGCCCAACAATCATGCAATTTATGTCCTATATGGTTTTGAATCGTAGAAGGTGTTAGATGGCAATCACTCCAAATGATTGTAAATCCAAAAGAGACGGATAAGTTTATCCTCCCTTATGAAGGTAAACTCCTATGTCCCCTTTTAGCTTAGAATTAGGTTGTGCTTCTAGCTTGTGCCAAAGCTTCCTAGATTTAGAATTCGAGGTTGCTTGTTTCCCTTGGGCCATAGCATAAATTCTCACCTCTTAGTCATTTCCATAATCTTGTGTTGATGGATAATAAGTCCTAGTATTCTGATGAAACTTCAAATAAAATTAAAACAAACTCCCTCTTTCAAACATATAAAGCCTCACCATAGGATAGATTGGAGTGTTCACTAGGCTTCCTACTATCATGAATGCTCACTACTTATCTTCCTTTGGGTTCCAAAAAAATTCTTTCAAAATTGAACGCCCCCAATTGTTTTTCTAAAAATAACCAATTCATTGATAGCCTAACCTTGAAATCTTTGGAGATAGCTAATTGACTACTTTAATCGAGAGTATTCTTAGGAAATCTTCTTTCCTAAGATGTAATTAACTATGGAGGCTTGCCTCCATAGGGAACTAAAGAACTTAGCATAACCTACTTTACTTTTTCATGTAAAGTAGGAGAAAGATCTCTGGTACATATGAAGACCCATCATACCTTAGTAGTCCTTATTTGGTGATTAGATCCATTGTAGGGTAATCTTTTTATCTTTTGAGATAGTACATCATACCTCAATATCGTACCCAATTACTTCAATAAGTACCCCCTAAGATCTATGTGGTGTCCACCCAGCATCCGAAATAAAACACCACAATGCTTTAGGGTTTATAGTTATGCTATAAAAATGTTTACTTATTTTTAAGAAGTTTAATCACACCTATTAAACACTATAATATGACTAGATCTTATTACAAAAAATCATAAACTAAGAATTCTTACTTGATTTAAGTGGACATTTATAATGTAAAAATATAAAAAAATACATATAATATAGATTTAAAAAGTAGAAGAAATATGTTGTAAAAATTATAAAATTTATATATGAAAAACATAAGTTAATCACTCACTAAAGTAACTAGTTGGTAGAGATCACCAACCCTCTTTCCATCTTGAGTTTCAAAACAACATCTTAGACTACCTTTTTATTTGAGTAGCCAAATATATATAAGTTTTACAACAAGATAATGTAAACATGATAAAAGAGAGGGAAGAGAGGAGGGCTAGCCAAGAATGTGGATGCGGAGGGATTGATTACACATGTGCAACCACTAAGAACCACCCTCCAAAATAGTAATGGGTGGCCATTCTTTAGCAAAAAATTATTAATTGATAAATTTAATTATAAATTCGTTTTTTCTCATAATTTTACATAATATTCCCTTCTATATTTAAGACACTAAATTTCAAATTCAAAAATTTGTATTTGAAAATTTAAACATTCAAAATTTGATATCCACATTTTGAACTTTCAAATAAATTACCAACAATATTATAAAAAATGGCCTAACATAGCAAAGTATAGATAGATCAATGACATATAAAATGTTAAATAATTTATCAACAACATTTCCTCTTAAACTGAGCCTTTACTCACTTGATTAGCATCTTGTGCAGTCAAGTTTAACATAGAAGCTTTCATGTCTACTCATACAATTGTATGATTTTAACCTTAACAAAATGGGTTGTTGAAGAAATAAAAACATCAACCTAGTAAAAAGAGAAAAGAAATCAAATCTAAGTGATTCAACTTAAAAGGTTTTTGTTCAGTATAGTAAAGAGTAGTATCTGCAATGCAAAGGGAAAGTGAAGATCTTTTAATTTCTATCTCCACCTCTCTTGTTATATAAACTTCAATAACATAACATTTACTAGAAGTGTTTTCCAAAGTCCCTTCCTAAGTGAAGGTAAAGTATAAATAATTACCATAAATTAACCTTGATGTTGTAAATAGTTATTTAGATTGATCAATTTTCTTAGTAATAAGAGTAGTTCTTGTAGTGGCTTTAGAGTAGCTAAAAATAAATGCCTAAGCTTGGGTAGCCTAATTTATAGGTGATATGGAAAAGATATTTTTAGAGACAACCATATGCCATAATGAGATGAAAGTTGACTTGGACAAGAATTAGGCATTAACTATATCAAGATGACAACTTTATTAAATTTCTTTAGCTAAGTAAACAATCTTAGCAACTTTAGATAGGGCCTAGTTTGGCTATATGCCTCATGTATCTTATAGCAAGAAAGTAATGGACGAGATTTTATACATTCATTATTTAGTCCAATATGTACCCTCTCTTATGGAAACCAAAATGATATCACTATAGATCCAATTTCCATTCTAAGTGGAGAAATTTCTTGTACTTAAATTTGTTATAATGAAATTCTTGATCTTGTACTCAATTTTTTTTCTTTTTTTAACTTTCTTATTATTTTTTCTTATTTAATGTGTTAATTAGGCTATATATTTCCCATATAAACTTTTGTAATCTTCAATGTGTGGTGAATGTGGAATAAGCCAAAATCAAAAGAGACAAGCTTTTAAGAGTTAAAAGGAAGAAATATCGAGACCTTGGAAAACAGAAAAAACAAAACTCTCATTATATACAAAAAATTAGATGACATGAAATTTTGAACAAAAATAATGATCAAGATAACTCAAAAAAGAGTTCCAAGATCCACTTTGAAGGTACAGATATCAGTAGGATCTATCGTTTGAAGAAACCCACCAAACATGAGGGCAAAGCCATCAACTCCTTATCCAGTTAATAAAGACATTTTATCTAAACAATGAAAAAACTACTTTATCTTGTATAGTTGATAAGAGAAAGATTGATATAAGGGATCATATTATATACTTTGAATCGTACTTATTGTACTTTCTATTAGAGGAACCTCCATGATTTATTGCATTATTTTATCACCTGCTTTTAGCACAGAATGATGAACATTAATGATTTGAAACTTGTAGTCTAGTCAAGACTAAGTTCTTTGTTTAAGAGATTAAAGAAATTATTTAAAGAATATTTCTTATTAAATTTTTATTTTAAAAAATGTGGCACTTGACATTGAATGATCAATGCTCAAATTTTGTAGTTTTTTTTTCCTAAGCAACTTGCAATTCAAATATTTGTTAAATTATTATTATATATAAGAGATTTGAAAATGTTATATATGGAAATTTTGTATTCAAAAAGTTGTTTTTTTATTTTTCATTCACCTTACATGCTTTTAAAAAGGATTATGCATTCAATGTATCAAGAATATCCTCGTTAATAAACTTAAGAAGTTTTTAGCAATTTATAAAAACTCCAACCCTAGAATGTGACTCCACCTTTGTGACTAAGATTTAAATTGAGCAACAAGTGAGTTTATTTTACTTGGTAAGCCCAGCTAGTTACATTATGAAGACATAGTTCTAATAGAAGGATCAACCTAATTCAAGGTGATGGTTAGATTTGATGGCATTGATAGAAAAAAGTATTTTGAGTTTGATTGGAATATAATTTTATTATCTAAGTTTTATCCTTGTATATAATTGGTATAGAATAGCAATACAAAAGAAAGATATCAAAGGGGAATGATAGTGTGTCATGACCTGACAATCTTTTAAATGATATACTCTTTAACTAAAAGTTAGATAATGAACATAAAAGAAAAAATAGGGTCATTTAATTACAAAAGGGTACATTTGTTTCATTTATAAAAAAGTTGATTACAAGATACAATACATATGATAAGTTAATATTATTGAAATATCAAATGAAAATTTTAAGTCATGAATCATGATTGGATGGGTGTTTTCTATCTATATTTTCAAGAGATGAGTGTCCATCATTTTCAACATTAAAACTCTTCTCCTATTTTAAGCAATTCAAGTTTTTATTAGTGCTCTAGTAGAAGAAGCTTAATTTCACCATGAATAATTTACTACACCATGGTTTACCAACATGTCTATTCTTAAAACTTGTTCATTATTTCATCTTTATACTCAATAAGATTGATAAACTTTTTTTTTAACGTACATGTATGCCAAATACAATGTTTAAGCATGTTCTTTCTTAGGTAATTCAAATTTTGCTAAAAGGCATCCACTGTTATAATATTGTTATGTAACTTGACAATTTTTTACCATAAAAAGATTAGATATTGATAATATTTTTATTTACTTCTTTATATACTTTGATGTCTTCATAAACTTCTTACTTAAAATCTCTAATATAACTCTTTATTATATACTAAAAAAAATTAATTGCTTTAATCGCAAGTTATCTTCAACAAGTCTCGTTAACTCACCTTTTCGACAATTTTCTTTGTAATTATTACTTTGTATGAATTCACTTAGGAGAATGTACTTTACCAAGATAATTTGTGGCATGTGTAAATCTTTAGCATGAATCTTTCCCAAATGATTATAAAGATAATTTGAAAAGTCAATAAACATAATGCCAAAGGATATCGAGTGTAACTTATTTTTGGGCATCATAAGATCTATTGTCTCATCAATTATAACTCACCTTTTCTTATACTAAAAAAATTGATAATTATGGTGATTAAAATGTGAAAGGACAACATGCAAATTTTTGGTGTACTTATTTAGTGATCGAAGACAACATCAAAAAATAATATACTACATCAGAAAGTAAAGATATCACCCTATGATAGATTCAATCACTTAATAAGGACTCCTGAGGCTAATGGGTTGACATATACCATAGTTTTTCTTCAACCTTTTATGGATGAAATAAGATAGGGTCCATTTTAAGCTAAGTTATAAGTTTCAGGGTAAACCCTATAGTTAATTACATCGAAGGAGGCATATCCTGAGAAAACTCGGATTAAAGTAGTATGCCTTTATGGATTTCAAAGCGAATCAAATGATAAGTTTAGTTTAGTTTTTTTTTTTTGAAGGAAAGAAAAATTTTCATTGACCAATTGTAATACATGTAATCCAAAATAATCAAAACAAGATTGTTTTACATAAGTTTAGCTTTGATATAAGGTAATTCCAAATTATCACTATTCACCAAAAAAACCAATTATGGGTCTATATAAAGATGCAAAAATATTGAGAAGAAGCATTATGGTTGGCTAACAAATCTGCAGGCCTGTTGCCCTCCCTATGCAAACAAGAGATGATAACATTTAATTCTCTTAGTAGTTTTCGCAAGACTTTAATCTCACTAATGATGAACCGAGAAATATAATTTTATTTGTTCTGTTTTAGTATATTGACAAGTGTCATGGAGTCAGATTCAATCCAGTACTTTTTATTAGGTGAATAGAAACTATCTTGAGTGCAAAAAGATAGGCTGCAACTTCAACATGCAGTGCAGACAAGGCAGGCATGAAAAAATGCCTTAAGTATTCACTATTCTAAAAATTCCTCCAATATTAGCATGTTTAGTTTTAGGATCAATGCTTCCATCTATGTTTATCTTGATTATTCCATGGGATGGTTTGTTCTAGAGAATAATTTCCCATCTATGTTTAGGGTTGTCAACAAAAAGTCCTATCCTTCCAACAAAATAAGTCTTTTGAATTGATCCATTATGTATGGCTTTGTATAAGTAAGTTCTAATATTTCATTTGACAACAACTATTATTATTTTGCTCTTATTATGCTTAATCTCATTTCTAGCCATCCATAGGAACTATATGATAACACAAAAGCATGATATTGATACTCAATTTATTCTTGGGCTACCAACTAGCTATTAATTCATATATAAAATAAGCCTTGTAATTCATGTCAATTTGGAATAGAGTAGCAAATACCTCTCATATCTGTGTAATAAATTTATAGCTTATAAAGCAATATGGAATGCTTTCTTCTTCCTCCTTGCATAGTAAACATATTGAAGGTAGTCTTTGGCCTTTAATCTTGTGCATGTCATCCATTAGTATGAGGTTGTGAAATAATCTCCAACAATAGATGGAGATCGATGGTTTAATTGCTGAGTTCCAAATAACATTACCCCATGGCTATTTTTCAGATGTGTCCCACCATTTCCTATATATAATATTAGTAATGGATGTTGCATTAGATTGACCTTTAATGATGAGCTTGTTCTTTCTATTATTTACCATTAGTAGATTGCTTTACATATATGTTATGGATGTTGCTCTCAATTTGAGTTCATTCCAATGTGAATCTATCCAAACACGAGATCTGTTATAAGTATTTTGGTCTCCTTCAATTTTCCATCTAACAAGAGCATCATCCCAAGTCCAATGATCATTCTAGAAGTTTATATTTTGCCCCTAGATCCTAATATCAAGTCTTAAGCCTTTCTTTGTGTTGTAACATGTGTTTCCAAATTAAAGAGTCTAATTTCCTTACTTTTATTATCAATGGATAAGTTTTCTAGCAGTACTTATGATAGATATATTCAACCCATAAGGTATTTCTTTCTCTAAATCTGATCCATAATTTGATTGTGTTGCATTTAATATTATCTTTTATCATTTTAAGCCCCAAACCTCCATTACAAGTTAGTTTTCATAACTTCTTTCTGCTAGCCCAGTGAATTGATTTTTGCTCGGGGCTCCAAATGAATCTATTAACCATCCTTTCAATTCTCTTCTAAATTATTTTAGGGATATGTTGCATTTGGGTAGTGTATAGTAGAATGGAGTTGAGGATTATTCTCACCCATGTGATCCTTCAACCAAATGAGAGCATGGAATTCTCCTAAGATTGTATTTTTCCTCGTATTTTGTCAAAGAGGTCATGAAATAGTGAGGAAGTAAGTTTTCCTTTGTTAAGTAGGATGCCAAGGTATTGAAATGGAAATGTTGTGTGATTGAATCCTATCTTCTCTTTGATCTAGTTTATTTTACTTTGGTTGATTCCCTTCCCTGTCACAAAAAACACTTGTTAACATTAAGTTTCATACCTTATGATAGTGTAAATTCCTTGATGATTGCCATCTATGTATTGATGGAATTCCTACTCCCACTATAGAAATGTAATAAATCATCAACAAATGCCGAGTGTGTGATCCTTAGATTACTTGAATTTTGAAAGATAAACTCTTTCTTGGATTCTGCTATAATATTTAATTTTTTGGAGAGAAGGTCCAAAGCTAAAATGAAGAGGGAAGAGGAGAGAGGATCTCCCTATTTGACACCCCTATTGGATTGGAAGAAGCCATGTAATTGCCGATTAAGAAAAATCTTATAGTGGCTTAGAGTGAAAAGTCTTTGTATTAGAATGCAAAGTCATCAAAAATAACATCTCTCCTTAAGAGATGTAAGTATGAACCACTAGTTAATTATGTCAAAGGCTTTTTGAAAGTCAAGTTTCATGGTGATATTTCTTTCTCTATCAATGTCCTCGGTGTGTTCCTAGGCTAGGAGTATGTTGTCTGTGATATTTCTACCATTTATAAAGGCTTCTTAGTTTGGGGAGATGAGAATTTGTAGCAGATTTTGAATCTTATTTGTAACGATCTTACTAATAATTTTGTTGATAACAAGGGTTAAGTATATGGGTCTAAATTCATCCCAAGTTTGATGATCTTTATCTTTACGAATCAAGACAACAAGAAGAATTAGTGGATATTATGTCCTTTAAAGAAGTTTTGTATGGCATTAGTGACATCCTTACCCACAATGTTCCATGTCTTTTGATAAAAGAGGGTTGTAAAACCATCTGGTCTAGCTACTTCATTTCCATCCATTGAGTTAAGAGCAATTAGAAGCTCATCTTCCATTGGTACTGAAACAAGCTTCTCATTGTTGATCAATTCTCTTTCAGTCCGAGGGAAATGCTGATCAAACTAGAGGGTTATATTGTCTTCATGCAGCTACTTGAGTAGGTTGGAAAAATAGTGCATACAATCTTTCATGATACCTTCGTGCTTTTGAATCCATCTCCCATTGTTACCTTTAATTCTTATTATTTATTTTCCTTCTCTTTTCTTCTTAATACAAGCATGGAAGTATTTTGAGTTCTTATCTCCATGGAGGAAGATATTTGATGAAGGTTTTTTTGTCTAAGAAGGTCCTCTTCTTTATCAATATATCCTTGCAAGGTTGTTTGTAATTGCTCTAATTGAGTCTCATGTTCCTGGGCATTCAGATTGTCCATTTTAGCCAATTCATTCTCAATGTTATTGATCTGCACTTCAGTGGATTTGATAAGGGAATGGATGTTTCCAAAGACTTCCTTGTTCCACTTCCTACAATTATATTTTTATGCAATGACTATAATTTAATCTAGGGATTGCCATGCTCCACCCCATTCCAAGCTTTCCATATGCAATTGTTGAACTCAGGATGCAAAGTGCACATATTTAGAAATCTAAACTAAACATGTTTCAATTTTTTTAATGGGTTGAAGCTGATTAGAGTTGGGCAGTGATTAGAGGTAATTCTAATAATGTGGTGTACTTCCATTATGTTAAAGTGAGAGTTCCAGACTGAGCTAACAAGGATTCTATCAAGCCTCTCATAAACCCTGCCTCTTCTCTACGTGAAATAATATCATTAAAACATGCATCAAATAGGTTGGCTTCTACAATGTTTTCAATAAATTTAGTAATTACTGAGAGGTTAGGCCTCCTTCCTCCCTTGTTTTTAGTATGGCTTGCAATCATGTTAAGGTCTCCACAAACCAACCAAGGGTCAGATGTATGATGTCCTACCAAAGTTTTTTTCTATGTTGTCTATTACAGGCAATGCATATGATGGTAGCAAAAGTATTTGCATTGGTATTCTCTATATGAATATGAATGTATTGAGTGGTATCAAGGAGGATTTGAATCTGAAAATTAGATTTCTAGAATAGCTAGATTTTATTACTAGTATTAGAATGGATGGAGAATTGGGGAATCTTCATTGTATTTTGGTGAGGTTTTGGGTGTTTTCCAAAGGTTTTAGTATAGCAAAGAATTCAAGTTTGTGGTATCTTACAATGCTTTTTAGGCATTGGCCTTGTCAATTCCTCTAATATTCCAAAGCATTATGTCTAACATAAGTGAGGAGGTTTGCCCCTAGTGGGTCATTTTGTAGACCCTTCTCCCATTAAGGAATCCTCATCTCTTGAGTTTTTAGTTAATAATAGTTTCTTTAATTCTTTGATGCCTTTTGGTTGAGTTTTATGTGCTTGTGGACATGCCACTCCTCCACAACAGCATTGAGTATGTCCTCATATGGTTCACCTTCAGAATTCTCTTCTTGTGAGAGTGTATCATTCTCTTCCTCACTAGTCATGACTGGGGTTACCAAAGATTGTGGGTGTTGCTACCTAAGGTTATGTTGGTACCTTGAATCAGTTAGAAGAAGTTTTTAATTATTCCTTTCAGTAATTATATTGGCTGTGGAATCACTGTACTCAATGGTGTTATTGTTGAGTGTATGTGTACTACTATTATTTTTTTAGATTTTATCATCAGTGGAAATCTTCTAATTTTATTCTCCATATGGATGGTGCAGTTAGGGATCTATTTCTCCATAGTTAGTGTTATCAGGTGGTTGTAGATGATTATAAGTCTCGAAGTGTTCTCCTGGTTTATTATATGGCATGTTTATTTATGTGTTTACTATTAGTATTCCATGCTTTGATTATTGTAATGTTGATGGGAGTTGGGGTTCTTTTTCCCCTAATGGTTGCTTCCAATTTTGTATCCTTATATCTCTTACTTCAGTGTGTGCAACAAAGCAATTCTCAAGCTTGTGGCCAAACATTATGCATTTCCCATAGTATAGAGGCTTCTATTCTATTTCCACCTTTTGATAGTATCCATTTGCTTTTGTTCAAATCTAGATCTCCTCACTATAGCTAGCAATGATATCAATTTCTATAAGGGTCCTTGCAGCAGATGGTCTAGTAAGATTGAAGGTTGGAGTGTCCAGCTTTGGGTCCAAAGATGAAAACTGTGGAGTAAAAGATATATTTATTGAATATATGGAGTTTTATCCCGTGGTGTTTGATCCAAATAGGGAAATAGGTGGTTCAATACGTAATCAAAAGAAGGGGTCTATTTAAGAAATTTAATAGGGGCATTTTCAATATGGTATAGAGAAAACTTAGCACAGTCTTCCTCTTTGAAGAGCTTTATCATTATGTGTCTTTATCCATCTTAGGGTGTTTGTAGGTAAATTTGCTAACTAGAGTGAATCTAAAAGGGTTCAGCAAAGGTCCAGGTCTTAGGTTTAGATAAGATGAGAGCAGGTTTACTTCTTTACTAGAGGCTTTTCTAAAAAAAGAAGAGCTAAAATCATCTAAATACTAATCATGGTAGCTTTATAGGAACAACAATATGTTGGGGTCAGAGCTACCCTCTAGCCACCAACCACCACATTAGCATATGAGGGAGGGTCCATTGTGCAAAAAAAGAAAAGAAACTAGGAAGCAATAGCCCTACAAAATCAATGGAACAATAACTTGAGAGGAGGAGAAGTCATACCTGAGAGCAACAACAAAGATAAGTTTAATTTGAAAATCAATTAGGATAGGGCAAGTAGGAACAATTTTGAATGGAATTTAGAAGGAGATTAATAGAAAAATTTATGACACCACATAGGGTTTGGGAATTTCTTATTTGGATGATCAAATGAGTCATTAAGAAGTAAACATATTATCTTCAAATATTAACATGTTATCCTATATTGGATTTGATTATTTAATAAAAAAACTCTTAAGGCTAATGGGTCTTTCATGTATCAGAGTATTTTTCCCTAAACTACATTGGAAGTAGAACAAAATTTATTTTAAACTAGGCTCATGGTTCCCTATAAAGGTAAGCCCTCATAGTTAATTACATCTAAGAAGGAGGATCTCTTCCTAAGCACTATTAATAAAATAAGTTATAATTTCTATGGATTTCTAAGTTAGTTTCAAAGAAATGATATTTTAGAACTTTAATTGGGAAAGATCTAAAATGGAAAGACTTATTTTGGAAGTCAAAGTAATGAAGTAGGGAATGCCTGTTGATACTGGGATGTTCAGTATGCATTTCAACTATCCTATCATTGAGCTTTAAATTTTGAATTTAATTTATATTTTGAGTTAACATTTTCATAGAAATCTATGACTTAAAATCTGCATAAAATAGAAATGCTTTAGGTTGAAGACTTACGAGGAGGATTCTTCAAAACCTAAGTCTATAAGTACATTTCACACAAGTCAAATGCTCGACCTAGTTTTGCTTTTCAGAATTATTGATCATTCCACTCATTTGAGGGAGGAAACCTATCCCTAACTCTTTTGGACTTATAACCCACCTAGAAGTGCTACCATCTAACACCACCTAAGTGCATTTTAAATCCATGATGTCAAGTCTCATGTATGCAACAATGTTAGGGTGTTGTCTTTTTAAAAACGAATCTAAGAACCTAGATCACTCCCAAATCCCTAAGATCATGTAGGGTATGAAACATACTTAACTAAGGCACATTTTTTAGCTTTTAAAAATTTTGACTCATGATTCATTTAAAGTCTTGGCTATGCATTTTATTCCTAAATGGTATGTAATTAGAAGTGGTCAAGGGCCAAATCAATAAGAAAATTAGACTTCCCAAGAAGGTGATCATCCTCTCAAGTTAGATGCCCTTTATGTTCAATGGGTAAAGTGCCCAATTTAAGAGTTGAGAGCAATATGATAGTATGGTTCTTAAGACCTAATTATTCATAGTTAATTTTTAAGTTATTCCTAGGCTTTATTTTATATGAAGTTTCATGTTTCTTTATTTTTTTTTGTATTTGAGTTGATTAGATTTAAATTGGGTAGAAAATTTAGTTTCCATAGGAGCCTAATCGTCCAGGCATTCATCATAGAAAACATAGCACAGAAAGAAACCTAGAAAAGTTAGTTGATTCTATTGATCACCTAAAATAAATCAAGCCAATTTTAAATTAAAAAAGGCCAATGCGACTAGGAACCACTGTACACCCCAGAAGAAAGAGAAAATAGATAGTCGAGCTCTGCCATTATACAGCCCAGCCTAGAACTAAAGTTTAGATCTATAGGTCTTCTTTACAAGATTGTCTCCTCCTTTAGGAACCTCCATTGGACTTCATAGGGGAGCTTTGCTAGTATGGTTAGCTCCTACTAATCCTAAACCCTATAAATCCTAACATAATTCTAAGTCTAAGCTCAAATTTTACATTTCAAATTTAAAAATAAATCCTAATCCCTACAAAATAGATGTTAGAAAAATACAAACATTACATAATAATTATATTTTATAAATATATGGGTTGAGCATTAGTTGTTTGCCAAGCCCACCCATCCTATTGTGCTATGCTTAGGAACTATAAGAAAGCATCAATTTTAGAATTTATTTATGATGGAAATCCCTTTTAGTACAGTTCCTAGCAAAAGACAATGTTAATTCTAAAAATAATGTCATACTATCCAAACTAACGATAATCAATCCTAGCCATCCAATCTAAATTAGTACACCACAAAATAATAAAAAGGCATTCCACATCATATCACCATAAAATATCATAGAATATCACAGAACAACCTAACTTAAGTCTAGGGTCCATGAACTAATGATCTAGCGTGTGAAGAATGGGGGTTTATGTAGCAAGGCATTGCTAGGCCTTTTTAATTATAAGTTTCAAAATGGATTTCCAATTTATAATTTAATTTGAACTTTTTAGACTTTTTAATTTTTATAATTTATTTTATAGGTATGTGTCATTCTTATACCAGATATTTGAGATATTAAGACCTCTTATGGACCAATAGCCATGTAATCTCGGGTGTACATACTACATACCATATGATACTAATTATGAAAACTTTTTATTTTAATTCTTATTATTTATTTTATTTTTAAAATTAGTTTATTTACTAAGGGTGGTTTAACTTTAAGTGATTTAATGATTTAAAATTTCATTTCCATTTTAGGTGCATTTTATGTTAAAGTAAGATTAGGTTTTTAAGAATGAAGAATACAATATGTTTCATTTTAGGTTGAACCCATTCTATTCATCATCCTAAGCCTAATAGAATAAAGCCTTCATCCTAAGATGAAGGTTCATTCTAGATGTCTAACTAAGATCCTAAAGTATATTATTAATTCTTCTTAAATTCATTTAGATGATTTGATTTGAATTAAGTTTATAATTTGAATTCTTTTGAAATTTGATTCTTCCTCTAATTTCTTTTTGATTTAATTAACTTTTCATTCCTTTTGTTAATGTTCTTTTTTAATATTTATTTTTGTTTAATGTATGTTCATTATATTAATTAAACATATTTACGTTAATGTGTTTCATTATTTTTCCATTTTGTCTATTAGTATTGTTATGTTTAGTTTTAGGTTAAACCTTTATGTTTGATTTCATTTAACTTTATTTTTATCTTTCATCTTTATATTTCATTACGTTATAGTTTACTTATTATATTTAGATGTATTTAACATGTTTAGTTTTCAAGTTGATTTCATTTGTTCATTTTGTTGATGTTTATTAACTTAAGTAAATTTCAACTCAATCTTAAGTTTAATATTATTCAATTAACCCATTTGCATCATTTGCATCATTTTGAATTGATTATGTAAATTTATTATTATTTTATCTCTCTTATTTCAATTCATTTATTTCATTAGTTTTTCTAATACTTATTAATGAACTTAGATTAAGATAGTTAATTCCAAGTTATTTATTATGGAATAGTTCAATTCATTTCAAACAACTTAATAGTGATGATGATTATGTTATTTAATTCTTAATAGTTCAATTCTTTTATTTCATTCTTTTTATCATATCTCATAAAAGTTTAAGGAAGGGTTATTATTATGTTATGTGAATAAACTTTACCTTATGTTACTTTAACTTTTATGTCATTTTAAGTTCAAATAGTTTTTAATCTTTCACACTTACATTTGTAGCCATTTTATTCTTAATTTAAATAGCTAATGTATTTATATGTTGATAGATTATAAAGTTTAGAGGTTAGTGAACTTCATAATTTAGTTTAATAGTGGGTTTATCATGATTTGATTGGTTATTAATTTTGGAATGTAATTAAATTCCACATTTTAACCTATTCACAATCCTTAACTTTTGTTTAATTAGATTCCTTTACTTTCATATTGCTTAGACATTTTTATTCAAGTGTTTAGATGTTAAATATGTTGTTTTTTTGTCTATATTATGGATTTTTATAATTTTTTATTTATTTTTATTTATCATTTCTTTTAAATTGACGTAGAGACTTGGAAATTCAAGAATTCCCAATCTAGAGGTCAATTGGGTTTGAAATTTTTTATGGCAAGTAGGGTTCCATCCAATTTGATTTCCCTATAAGTTTACTTTAATGAGATGCATAACTTGGGATTAATTAAGGCTTTAATTATTTCATTAAAACTTAAATTAAGCCTAATTTAATGAGGATCATTTATGGGTTTTCTTATTCCCCTCTATAAGATGCTTCCATAGAGGGTTTATTAATAATTTTTGAAGTTTTGGTTAATTTATTTAAGTTCAAGTTAATTAATTAAATTAATTAATTCAATTAAATGCCAAATTAAGTTATTTTGTGATTCATTAGGTTTCAGTGAGTTTCATTGATATATTTAAATTTATTGGGGTGTGTTATGATGGTTTAAAATGATTTGATCATTTTCCATAATTTATTTCATTTAATATTAATTTATTTTTACAATATAAGGGTTTAGGGTTTGAAATTTACTATTTTATGATTTACTTTGAATAAAAGCTAGAGAATTTTTCTTAAGATGTGTTTTAGTCTCAATTTTAATTCCCAAAAGTTTCATTTCAATTGAGTTAATGGTTTTGGATTTATTTAAGTTTGAAAATTTTTGTTTAAACCTAAATTGACATAAAATAACCACATAAAAATTGGTGCTTTTAGGTTTAATGGATACCTCTTGATTTTTGAAGCTATATTTTATTTTCTATGATTTTTTAAATTGTGTGATATTTTTTCTTAATTTTTTAAAACAAAAATCCCCAATTTTTTGCTTTAGCCTCGATAAATCCACTTGGATCCAACGTGGCATCACTTTACACACAGCGCCACAGTATTTGTCAATGTGGGATCCATGTGGATCCCATTAAAAGCGGCATCCAAATTCATCCCTACTATCTGATCTTTGATCGAACGGCCATAATTCCTTGTGATTTTCTTTTGGGGTTAAATCAAATGATCCATCTAAATCGAACCATTCATTCCAAGAAGGAATCGGTGAAGATTTTATATCCTTTGATGGAGATAAATGTCGAGAGCCGTCTATCAATTCAAGCCAATTTTCTGTGATCCAATCATTGAAATTTTTCAATTTTGATTCTAAAACCTTCAATGAATGAAATCAATGGATCTATGTGGTTTGATCTCACTTGAGATCAAACTTGTTTCAAAAAGTCCCAAAATTGAAAGCTCAAGAGGAGGCTTTAACCTGCCTCAACTCAGATGATCTATGGTGATGGAGCTTACTCAACAACTCAGAAATGATGTTATGAGGTTGTGGAAAGAAGGAATTAGATTCTCTCCTTGTGGATTGCCTCCTAGACCAAGCTCAACCTTTCGTCATTCTCTGGCCTCCTAGTAGCAAAGGATTGAGGGAAGATTCTAATCAACTTCATGTAAGGTGGGAAAGATGGTGGAATGATCACTTTGGCTCAAGAGCATGTCTATGGTGTTTTTCCATTAGAGGTCGAGCCTCTTATGGCATTTTTTTCTTTGGTTGGCCATGGCTAATTGATGTCCTTAGAGACAAGCTCTAAGAATCATCTATTTTTAACAACGTCAAGGATGAAGAGGTGGGATCCTGAGGGGGTGAGTGTATTGGAGAAGCTTTCCTTGTCTCCATGCAATCCCTCTTTGCCATGGCATATTCCATCATTTTGGCTTGACTTAGATTTAATTAGGCTGCTCAAAATTGGCTGCCAATCATCCTAAATTCAATTTTATATGGGTTTAAGTGCACTTTAAGGGATTGGGTTTGAACTTGGGTTCAATTCCTTATCTCCAAGAATCATCAATTGTTTAACAAATGTCTAAGGTTGAAGAGGTGGGATGCTAAGGGGGTGAGTGTATTAGAGAAGCTTTTCTTGTCCCCATGCAATCCCTCTTTTCTTTGGCACATTCCATCATTTTGGCTTGACTTGGATTTAATTAGACTACTTAAAATTGGCTATCAATCATCCTAAATTCAATTTTGAATGGGTTTGAGTGCATTCTAAGGGATTGGGTTTAAACTTGGGTTCAATTATGCCATTTATAGAATTTTTTATTTAGGCTAATCTAACTTAGTCCACTAAATAGATTAGCATTAGATCAATGCTTATATCAATTCAACTCTTTGTGATGTTCCCAACTAAAGGATTAAATAGGATTTGCAAATATTTATTGGTTTATTCCATGTTATATCAATTATAGTTCAAGTGAATTTGGATTGGATTGGATTGAGTAAAATGGCTTATTTCGCTTACTTACAATGTATTTTCTTTTCAATTATGTTGATCCAAGGATTTGGAATGCATTGGATCAATCAATATCATTCACTTAAGGTTTAAAACCCAAATTTGTCCATCTTGCTCTTATGGGCTAAGCTTGGGTTAGGTTTTGATTCATTTAGGTCAAATGGCAGTTTTAGGTTAAATTGGGCTCAATGATGAGTTGATTTCTATTTAATAGTCATTCCTAAATGATTTTTAAAAGTAATTTGGGTTTTTTTGATTTGATTTGGATTTAAATCTAATATGGTCCATTTAGGCTCATTTAGGTCAAATGAACTATTTAGCCTAATTAAGGCCTTATTGGATTTATATTCTTTTAAATTCATATTAAAATATAAATATTTTAACATTTAAATTATTTGGAATAATTTTATTTGATCAAATTTTGCTGCCTAAGTGGGCTAGGCTTGCCATGGACCAAAGAGAGGTGAGTTAACTCACATCCCTTACAAACTAAAACCCAAAAGATCCAAGGAATGCAATCAGCCTAAATCCAAAGATTGAGCCACCTCCCAAGCCTTCCTCCACTCAAACTAAGCCACATGGACTTTATGGGAAAACTGGTGCCTGGTGGTTGGCCTACCAAAATGGTATATAATCCTCCATCCATCACAAGCAATTGAGGGATAACCCCCTCAATTCTCAAGGAAAAGAGATCCATTCACATCATCCGAGCTTCCAAGAGAGATTTTGAACTCCCTAGTGAGCTCCCAAGCATTCCCAAGGCCTCCCTCATTAGAATTTCCCCTTTCTAAGTGAAGCTGAAATAGGGCAAGCATCCACTGACCCAAACTCCACCAATTCTCCACTTGGATCAAATTCCTCTTGCACACACCATCCGCACCTCTCAATTCCAATAAACCTTCCCACGAGCTCTAAGCCCACCGTGAGGTTAGAGTTCAATCGAACTAAGCATCCAAAGCATGGGAGTTGGCCTTCTAAGTGATCCACATGGAATTGATTCATCGCTCAATAGGGCTTTGTCTCAACCATACTAAGCTTCCTCAAGTGTAGCAGGTCTCTTAGCTCGATGAGGTAACACCATTAAAATTGAGGTTCCTCAATTTTTGTAGCTTTCAAAGGAAATGTGAATGCCACATGATCATAGCTATTGGAATGTCTTAGATCCTTCATGCGATAGTGTGGGTTCCATTTGGAGCCAATGGAGCTTAGGTGAGCTTGGATCGTGTGGGCAATGGTGGATGTGCTCTATCTCTTATCACCTACAGGGAGATAAATTATGCACTGTTCATTCCACATGATCAAAATGAACAATTGTAGTTAAATCTGATAGATCTGATCAAATGGCGCACAAGAAAGTGCATCCCGCTGTCGGCTGACTAAGTGGCAGATGTGACAACTTAAATAGCCAATCCTATGATGCCATGTGGAAAGCACGCTGCATCAGTGCACCACATGGTGTCGATGGGATTAGGCTTAATAAAATAATCCATTTTAAGGCAAAAATTTCATAAATTCACAATAAATTATAGAAAAATCCCAAAAATATAAATAAAGGCTCATTTTAAAGATATTTCAGAGAGGAATCCACTAAAATTATCCTTAATTGATTTTTAGTATTAATCAAAGCTTCATTAGGGTTTAAGTGGAAACTTAATTAGCCTAATTACTCAATAATTAATTAACTAATTAACCTTAAACTTTTTGAGATTGTTTAAGGGGATGACCTCTGCCTCCCCTAATTTTCTTGGGATTTATTCGTTGATTAATTGAGAAAATTGATTGATTAAGCCCTAAGTACCTTCTTAAATTGATTAAGTGTTAATTAAGCATGTGAATAGTAATCAATTAGTTGATTGGGATTCTTAACCATTGCCTAATAGTGAATAGCTTATGGAATTAGGTTGGGACCTCTTCCCTAAACCCCTCTCATTTTATTTAAGAAATAGTAAGTAAGGATTAATTAACTAATTAATTGCTTAATTAGTTAAATTAAGGTTTAAGTCACATCAAATCTTATTTAATTGAATGAGGGGGCTCATGGAATTAGGTTGGGACCTCTTTCCCAACCTTTTTCCCCTTGAGACCATTTAATTTGAAGGAAAATTAGTCAAATTTGGCAAATTAAGTAAGATAAATTGATTAATTGATTAATGACTCTAATAATATCGATCTTGATTAATTAATTCATGGGTAGATCTTTAAGTTTTAATAGCATAAAGAGAGTTAATGAAATTATGATTTACCTATGTGTGGGAATAAAAGCAATTAAATAAGTTTCTTAAGATACTTAACCAATAATTGTGAGCTAATTGCATTAAGCCCTTTCATTTCATAGAACCATTGCTAATTTACTTTTCAATCCATTTGCATATCATATTAGCTCACAATTATTTGGATAATTACATTACAACAACATAGGAAAGGGTTAATTAATGAACTCAATGCATATGATAACTTAATTAATCCATAAAATCAACTTAATCATATCTCATTAAACCAATCTAACTTATAAACATGGGGATGGGTTAGGGCTAGCAAACTCCTTCTCACATTCCTTAAGTCAAATTGAACATGAAATCAAAATTACATTAAAGAACTTTGGTTTATTTTAAGTAGTTTGATTTGGAATGTTTGTCATTAGAAATTAGTTAGATTGAATGAATTATATGTTTATATTTGGTTATTCCTTTCCAATCATGCTACATATTGTATGTTGTTTAATTCCATGCATTCATTCCTTTTTTTCAAAAATTAATTAAATCAAATGGTTTTCCTTTATGTACGCTTGCATGTGTTGATTTAATTTAATATATGTGTGGCTATTATCACTACTAAATTCAAATGTATTTTTCAAAATCTTATAAATGAATAGTAATACATGTTGGGGTGTTAGTTATAAATATATAGGATATGCATGTGATTATACCTTAAGTGTATGAAGTGAAGTCTCTTTCCTTTATTCACATCTTGATTTACATAAGCATGAATGTAATTGATATATACCCTGGACATCCCAGGAATACGAGGCTTTAAGTAGCCCCAAGGAGGTTATTTGATTACCTCACTTCCCTAGTTTAATAATAGAGCATACTCATTTGATTTCACTCTTATGCATCTTTAAAATAAGAATTTAAATAGAGCTTCAAGTCATATATCTAAATAATCTCATTAAAGAAAATATAATCTTTGCATGACTTTCACCTTCTTAATTATAAATACATGTGTATGTATTTAAGAAAAATGGGTATATAGTCTAGACATCTCGGGAATACGAAGCTTTAAGTAGCCCTAAGGAGGTCATTTGAGTACCTCACTTCCCTTGTTTAATAATGACACGTACTTATTTATATCTTTTATACATGCATGTGTGAATTTGAATAGAGGATGATAATCCCCTTTTTTTATTTAAAATACATTCATTTATACTTTAGTCATCAATTCATTAATCATATAATTTAGAGCTTACTTTCTTATATTCTTACATAAAAAATTACATATGATTGAATGTAATGGGTATATAGTTTGGACATCCAGGGAATACGACGCTTTAAGTAGCCCCAAAAAGGTCTTTTGATTACCTCACTTCCCTATTAACAATGACACGTACCTATTTAATTTCATCCATATGTATGTATAAGAATTTAGATAGAGCTTTAAACTAATATGATTAAATAATTCAATCACATAAAAGAATATGAAATTCCACATACACATACATTCATCAATTAAGTGTGTTATATGTATAGATACACTTAGGATTAAATCATATGCATGATATTTGTGATGGAAATTAATGATTTGATATGTGTCATATGTTAGTAATTCAACTAAATTAATCTTGAGATGCCTTACATGTTCAATGGAATTACTTAAAGTGGACCTAAACTTAGGATTAACTAATTCATTTAATTAGTCATTCACTAAAGAGAATTAATCCAAATTAATATGCTCTAGAAAGAGACCTAAGGTAGAGATAAAAGAGGGCAATCCTCTTTCTTCTCTTTATAACACTTAGTTGCTAAGTGTAATCATATGAAACAAAAAGAGAACATAAACTAAAATTCTCAAATCCATTAAATAACTTCAAGTGAAACCAACCGCTTATATTCAATGGTAGTCTTCATTTATAAAATCATAACAATGCTTCATTAAGAGTTACCACACAAGCCTTAACACACATAAGAACTAAATCACCACTTCTAGCTTTATGTTAGGGATGATACATGGTATGATGTATATTTTATTTTGTGATGTATTGTTTTAGATTGGATGTTATGTGTAGACTGGATGTTGGCGATATTAGTCTAATCATATTTTCGCGGATTATACTTAAGGGGTGCCTAAAATAAATATAAATGCTCACTCTTTAAGCATAATCCAAGTTAAGAGGTGGGCTTGGTTACCCATGTTGTGCTAAGATGAAATTATAAATATAACTGCTTGGGTTGAATGTGTGTTTAGCAAATACTTATTTTGCAGGTATTATTAGATTTACTTTTCTTATTTTTAATATAATTTTATATTAGGAATTATGATTAGTGTTATGGGGGATAAGGGTGAGCATTGGCTAGAAGTCTTGTCTAGGGAGGCCATGTGATTCCTTTGAAGTGGACCAAATCAAATAGAGATATGAAGATGAAAGCATGAAGAATGAAGACCCTCATAACATTCTTTGTAAATGAAAATTATTCTTTCATATTAAGTTATGGGGAGCTCGCTACTTATTTTCTTTTTTTGGGTTGTACGATGGTACCTGACTGCACCAGCCTCTTATTCTTTTGTGTTTGATTTATAAAATCAATTGATGTTATGTTTAAATTATGCATTAGAAATAGCATGCTATTCTTAGTTTCTTACATGATTGATGTCTTAATGTGTGGTCTGGATGCGATTAGGCTCTTAGAAAAAAAATAAATCTTTTACCCAACTACAACTCATAACTAAAGTTTTAAATAATTCATAACTTCACATAAAGCCTAGGCATAATCGAGATAATTAAAAGATTTAACAACCCCTTAGCTGAATGTTGTATGTTTCACACCATGCATCATCTTGATTCACTTTTGCAAAATGAGGGCCTCTATCCTTACACATATAGCTTTGAGAGAGAAACCCCTACGTGAGTTTCACCCTCTTCTCTCTGATTTAGCCCATAAGTTACTTCATCATGCACTTAGGCATACAAAATCCCAAAGCCTTTGTCAAAATAAATTGTCCAAAATCAAATAAAATTTAAAAATTTTCACTTTAAACAAAGCCATTATTCATACCACTCATCTCTAGTCTCTTAGGGAGTGGGTTTAAGGACTTTAGTCTCTTTATAAATAAATAATATCCCAACTATCTTGCAAAATCATGAGACTTGACCACATGGATTTAAAGTGTAGGAGGAGGGCTACCACTCTGCTATAAGTCCAAAGAATCGTGATTTATCCTCTCTTATGGAGGTGAATCTTATACCCATTTTTGCTTAGATTTAGGTCATACTTTAGCTCTTGCTAAAGCTCTCTAGATTTAGGATCTGAGGTTGTTATTTTTTTTGAGCTATAAGCATAAATCATCACCTCAGGAATTTCCACAACCTTGTGTTGGTGGATTATAAGCCATAGCAATCTAATAAAAATTCAACTCTGATAAATAAATCTCTTCGATTTCAAATATATAAGCCCAATTATAGGGTAAACTAGAATGCTCACTAGGTTTCTAGTATCATAAACATTCCCTACTCATGTCGGTTGGCTTCCAAAATAAGCCTCTCCATTTAATCTATCTCAACTGATTTTCCAGTATAACTAATTTGTTGATAATCAATCTTCAAAATCTTTGGAGACAATAATTGCCTACTCTAATCAAGAGTATTCCTAAGGAATTCACCTTCCTTAGGATGTAATTAACTATGGAGGCTTTCCCCCATAGAGAACTTTAAAACCTAGTTTAATATAAACCCTGCTTTATTCATCCATGTAAAGTAGGGGAAAAATCTCTTATACATTTGAAGACCCATCAAGCCTTAGGAGTCCTTATTAGGTGATTAGGTTCATTGAAGGGTGATATCCCTATCTTTTGAGATAGTATATCATAGCTTAATATCATACCCAATCACTTCAATAAGTACCCCTCATCTTAAGTGTCCCCATATCTAAAAATGAACACCATGATTTTTCTCAAAGCTGGGATGGTTCCTCTCCCCATCTCTAGTAGACTATTATTGTCTCCAAGCATCAAATGTGGACTTATATTTTATATAAGCCCCAAGACTACCTTTCTTTTCGTTGGCACTTAACTTATTTCATCCTTAAGCAAAGCAAGCCAACATCCCTTAGGTTTTAGGACCTCACTCCATGTAGGTGTCAAAACCCTATCTCCCAATAGATAAAAATAAATCATCAACAAAGGAAATGACTAAAATTAGAACCTCTTTACTACTAGCTTAGTGAGGCAAGGTTCATCCCATACTTAAGAAAATTATAATAAAATTCAAACTAAATAAGTAATGTCATTTGCAAAAAATTTCAAAAAGCACTTTTTCTAAATGAAATTATGCACTTCACATCACATAAAGTTTGCAAAATATAAAATTTATAAATCTTTTTTCAAAATAATAAAGACAACCAAACCTCATTTAGCATACTTAAACTTGTTAAATGAGGATCCTTTTTCAAAAAATATACATTATTAAAACATTTTCATTTCAAATAAATTTTTCAAAAGCACATTTTCAAAATAAATTAAAACAATTAACTCCATTTAACATAGCCATACTTGTTAAATGAGAGTTTCTTTTGAAACCAAAATCAATATAATTGAACTCCATTTAACACATTCATATGTTGTTAAATTGGAGTCCCCTTTTCAAACTAAACCAAAACATGAACTTAATATACTCAAATTTATTAAGTGAAGGTTCCATTTTTCTAAACAAAATTAAAATAAGCAAAATATAATTGAATTCCATTTAACATACCCACATTTGTTAAATGAGAAATCCACTTCCCAAAATCAAATTAAAACCAAAAACATCCAAAATATATTTTTGAATTCCATTTAACATACCCATATTTGTTAAATGAGAATTCAATCTTCAAAACAAACCCACATATAAAACAAACAAACAAAAAAGTAAGTTATATCCTAACACCCAAATTTGTTAAGCATGGAGCTCACTTCCGAAACATCAAAATACAAACCCATATATTTGAACTCTTTTTGACATACCATATTTGTCAAATAAGAGTTACCCTACTTTTTTAAAATAAGAATCAAATCAACACATTTCAAACACATATATAGTGAACTCCATTTAATATACTTAAATTTATTAAATGAGATTTCCCCAAATCATATCAAATCAATACATATATCAACAAACAATAAACATAAATCAAACATATTTGGCCTCGACTTAACATACCTAAATTTGTTAAGAGCCCCAATTTCAAATCAAATCAACATATATCACACACATAACAAACAATCATAAAACAAAGTTGTTTTCACAAAATTTTCAAACATATAATTGAAAGTCTTTTAGCATACCTAAATTTATTAAGTAAAGGTTGTCCAAATCAAATCTTCAAACAAAACATACAATATATCTCTCCAAATATTTGAACCCTGCTCAACATACTTAAATTTGTTGACTATGGGTTCTAAATCAAAATTATGGCAAAGTCTCTCCTCAAATATCAAAAATCTCTCCAAAATTCAATGAACTCCACTTAGCATACCTAAATTTGTTATGTGTGGGTTCAAATTCCAAATCCAATCTAGAAGTCAATGATTGAAAACAAATATCAAAGCAAGGGCGGCTCAATTATGTTTCAACAAATGTAGTGATTTTAGCGTCGCTTTTTTTTTCACCTTGAGTCAGTACAATCAAGATGTCTTCCAGCAGGTTCATCTTCTCTTTCCCATCAGGTGTGGATCTGACCTTGGATCAGGCCATACACACCTCAACAACTACTCAACTGATCTAGTTTGGTCGTGGCTTTGAGGTCATCTGAGTTACTTGTGAGGGGTCAACCCTCACAGCTATTAGCAAGGGGAGGTGGTAGGATAGACGTCACTTCCGTGCATGTCCAGTTAGTTGTCCCCACCATAACTCCAGTAAGGGCTACTACCTCCTCTTTGGTCACCCCAAAGGGGATAGCTATCTTGGCCTCCGAGATAGTCACCCCTACCTTTGAGGTGGGTTCCAGCTCTCGCTATTCCTTGCTCATGCGTACTCAGCACCGTAACAAAAATAGAAAGATCAAGCGGCACTATGCGCAAGTAGCAAGGGAGATCGATGTTGCCTCCCACATCGCTGAGGATGGTTCTCCTTGTGTGACCTCTCCACTCTTGAGTGGCAGCAGGCTTCATCCCCCTTTAAGCCTTGGATGGAGAGGAGGACTATAGGAGGATCATTGCATCACCTCCACCACCAAAGACACTTTGAGGTACCACTGGGGAGGGAGAAAGCCTTATGTCAACCTTAGGAAAGTTCTTCACTAGCTTGCCAGCTTACAAATGCTCAAATTCTAGAGCATTGTTTGATTTGAGGTCCATGATTCTGTGAGTGTCGGATCGATACATAGGGAGAGAGTCACTGAGGCTTGAGTATCAGCTTAAGCAGGAAAGAGGGAGAGGAGGAGGTACTCCAGGCAGTCTATGGCCTCTGCCCTAATAAACTTCCCTGATCATCACCCTATCAGGGTTGATCATTCAGATAGTATTGTTCTCATGGGCATAATTTGATACAATAGAGATCTCTCGCTAAGTGGTTAATGTCTTTTCCATCACACCGCTCCACTCATCGTCCACCATCACCTGTTCAGCTTACACTATCTATCACCCCTGTCAAGCTTTAGAAGCCCCCATCTGGGGAAAGACCATCTCCACTGGTGATCTAGCTATGGCCTAAGGACCCCGCTCCATTCGTTCCACCTATTGAGGTGAGATCAAGCTCTCTTGCTCGATCCTCGCCAGGTTAGAAAGGAGTGGTGACCCAAAAGTGTGGTTGCACCAGCCTCTACCATAGTCGAGGGAGAGAGGGAGGGGACACGACACCCCCATGGCGGTTGAGCCATCTATTGAGTGCACCATGCATTTAGTATATTCAATCGATAGAGCATATACCGGGCCGATAGCCGCCTACATTCGGTAGAGCCGTGTGATAGATGACCGCTCTTTAGATGACATCATACAAGACTACCACATTATAGTTAAGTAGATTATTGGCAGTAATCACTCAGATCAGGAGGAGAATAGAGTCTGCTTTGATCCTGATGAAGAAGACATGTTGGATGACATAGTCGAGGTCCATATGATCGACACACGAGGGTCCTTACAGCTAGATTAACATAGCCAGGAAGGTATCGTGTTCGAGGAAGGTGACACTTCTCACTCAACTAAACACCTCCTCCACCAACTCAAGTAGAAGGATGATCTTATATTTAGGATGAAGTAGAAGGTAGAGGAGTTGATGATAGTGGTCTTAGCATTGCAGAACTCAGCTCCAATCTCACAGCCTTCTCTTATGGTAGATAACTAGCCAGAGTTGGTACATACTTTAGACCATCTTAGGTGCACTCCTGCAGATGATGATGCTGGTAGTTTGCATAGGAAGGTCACAGATGGCACCTCCATGCATGAGAAGGAAATTAAACATATGGTAGGAACAACAGGTGAAGGAAGCGATGGTGCATGCCAGGGGGAGCTCATCCATTCCAAAGGGTAGACCATACCTGGAGGAATTTGATGTAGTTCAATATCCCAAGAGTTTTGTGTTGCCTTCCTTCATGATCTTTGATGATGGGAACTCATAATAGCATATTGCACATTTTAGGGTCAACTATTGCAACACATGGGACACATGCTGTTTTAGACTCTTTATCAACTTAGTAGAGATTGCATTTGATTAGTATGCTAAACTGCCCAATGGTTCAGTGAATACTTTTGTTGAGTTAGAGAACCTCTTCATTAAGAGGTTTACTGGAGCTCAGCAAAGAGTGATTGTAGGTAACCTCATTATAGTAAAGCAAATCCCAATGAGTTCCTTGCTGATTATATTCTCAAGTGGCACAACCTCAGCATGGAATACGAGCTACAGCTGTTCGAATAGCATGCCATTGAGATTCTTCTCAAGAATATTTATGGCCTAGTCGCCTTCATACTTAAGAGCTTTACCATCAAAACATTCGAGAAACTAATCAACAAGGTGGCTAGTCTATAAGAGGAAGCCAAATAGTTACCCCTTTCTTGACTAATCATCTCTACCAAGCCGTAAGGTGTTGAGAAGCCGTGACAATTATGTTAGTGGATAGAGGGAAGCAGCCACTAGAGTCTAAAGAGAGACCCATCCTCGAGAGCCTCCTTTCCACCTCCTCCTATCACCATCATACCTGCCACCATACCACCACAATGGCCATTTCCACCACCTCAGTAGCCTACCCAAATACCGGTATCCACCATCAGGTAGCTACTTTCCACATACTCTTGTTGAAAACTTTATTAAACCATACTCTTCCAAGAGGGAGGTGGTCAAGAAGGTCTTCAAGAATCTCTTGAAGAAGCCTAATTTTTAGCTACCTGAGCCTAAGAAGCCAAAGGAAGCGGACAGGAGTGATGATCCTAACTACTACCCCTACTACCGCATGTTAGGCCATGTCTTAGAGGATTGCATTACCTTCAAGGATTGGCTTGAGTGCAGCTTCAAGTCAAGAGCTATTATTATTCTTAAAGAATATTTAGTAGAACAACCATTTGGTTCCATTAGAGTAATCATTGGGGATACATCCAATCCTCCCAAGATAAAAGAAGGTCGGGATATTTCTTTATCCCAAACCTCTAAGAAAATTATTTCTAAAATCAAGAAACTTTCTTTACAGGTACCTGAAGAAGTTTAAACCTCCAACACTAAGGAAGGTTTTCCAGTTGTGAGGGATAACTCAGGGAAGGTGAAAGCCTAATAGTAGCAGCAGTAGTAGTAGCATACACTTGCCTGAGATAGATCTGTATCGCAACCACCATCAGAGTCCAACACTCCTTCCACCATTGTAGCTAGTACCACCTCTACCAGCTCCTCCACTTCTAGCAGGAGCATTGTATCAATGGATGATGGCACCAAACCCCTTATCCCACTTACTTTACTTGATTTTTACCATATAGTGCTCCCAAAAATTAAAGAAATCAATGAATAAATCCAATTTTTCTTACATCTTTTCTAATTCTAATGTTCTTGTCAATTTTATTCTAATTGAAAGCACTCCAAGTCAAAAATAATAACTCAAATAATTTTGATCATTTCCAATCTGATTCAGAAATGGACTTTCCTTTTTTAAGTCACTCGGGTTCACCTCTTGAGATTGATTTGGAGTCACTGGACTTTGACAATCCTTTAGGAGAAGCTATAAGTATACTCGATGAGTAGGTATAACTTACTAAAAACCTCATTTCAAGAAGTCACTAAACTCAACCTCTAAAGTGGCAAACTTCTACCTCATAGGGTTGCACCTTAAGATGAGGGTAAATAGGTTATTGGTTTTAGTGACTAGGTAAGCCCTCCACAAGATGCACCATTTATGGATATGCTTATAGAGGATCAGTTCAAAGTTGACTACAATGTTTTGACTCATCTTAAAAGTTTTTAACTAAGTTAAGCATATATGATGCCCTTGTCTTAACCAAAGAGATGAGGTAATCTCTAATCGAAGCCTTGCTTGATCTGGAGGTATGCTTAGCTCAGCTATCAGCTAATAAAGAGGAAACATGTTATTCAAAGGAGCTACATTCAGTGATGAAGACCTACTTCTAGGAATGATCGAGCACAACCATCCCCTTTACATTACAGTGGATACTGATAGATTTAGACTATCTAGAGTTTTGCTTGACTAGGGAGCATCAGTCTACATTATGAGATTAAGAACCCTCACCTACTTAAGGATTGATATCTCTAAACTCTATACAGAGGGGATGATGTTGAAAGGATTCAATGAACAAAAGAGGGCCGGCTATAGTGTGTGCCCAGATAGATGATTGAGGCTAAGTTTCACATAATAGACTCAGATACATCTTTCAATGCTTTGCTTAGGAGACCGTTGATACATAGGAACAACATGGTTACATCCTCTTTACATTAGTGCATTAAGTTTCTAAAAGGTGAAATCGAGTATTGTGTCAAAGGAGATCTGAAGCCCTTTGCAATTCATAAGGTCGAGATATATGAGAATGTGGCCTACTACCTCACTGAGAAATAAAAATTCTACTTTCATGAATTTAGTTAAAATCCCAATGTAATGAAAAAGAAAAAAAGAAAAAAAAAGAAATAGAAAAAGGAAAGAAAAGGGAGTGAGAAATAGACTTTAGGGAGGAAGTGGACCATGAGATTAGATTCCACCCATAGTTAGTTACTCCATTCAAACAAGTGGGGAGGATGACTTGACCTCCACCAAGATGAGGAAGAGGCAAGTCTAATGGGGGTCCCCAAGGTGGAAGGTCTCATACTTACCACCCACCAAAAAATTTATCCCAACTACCAAGAGTGAACCTACTATCCTCATAGACTTAGAATCTAGTTTAGATGATGAGTCTTATGTGATTAGCACACTGACCAGCTCTTCTCGATAGTAGATTCCATTGGAGGTGAAACTCAATCCAGACAGTGATGAAGATCAGATTACCAAGCAAAGCATAAGTGTATCCAAGTCCTCATTATATGAAACTGTTAGGCATCAGTTGGGAACCTTTACTCTAATCCCACTTTCCCTATAAAAAATTGAGGGTTTGGTAGTTAAGGAGGCCCCTAAATCATGTGTAGTTATGAAGATTCAGAGGTTCTATCCTAGAGCATCATCCTCAAGTTAAGAAGTTGATGTAGAACTTGAGGATGATTCATATAAAGAATTAATAGAATTACCTTTTGAATGGTACTCACCTTGTGTTCATAACTTAGCAAAGAAAGGTTTAATTCTGCATGCATGGTCTAACCACAGGTCAGACTACTTTGAAAGGCTATGAAACAACAAGTACAAAATCTATTAAGGGTGACTAGGCTTGTACAATAGTCGATAATGATGATTCTTGCTTGGTCATCAATCATTTAGAATCGATATGTTCTTTTTAAATCACATTAACTCATATGAGGAGGTGTGCATAAAAACTTTAAATGATCTAAATGATTTCCAGGGCATGGATGCACCACCATAATTCAAAGAAGAAATCAATTCAACCATTAACGAGCTCAAAGAATTCAACTTGAGAACTGAAGACAACCCGACTGACGTACATCAATTATTTATTGAACAAAATTGAAACCAATGACTTAGTTAAGCTACTCATTGAGTTTAAGGATTGCTTTGCAAGGAGTTATGAAGATATGCCTGGATTGTCTCCTTACGAGGTAGTCAATAAGCTAGCAATACAACTTGATGTTAACCCTATCAAGCAAGCTCCTAGGCACATGTGTTTAGACATTGAGCAACATATCATTTCTAAAGTAAATGAAATTGATCGATGATGGTTTCATCTGAGAGGAAAAACAACTCACCTGGTTGGGTATTGTCATCTTAGTTAAGAAGAAGAATGGACAAATTTGCATATGCGGTGATTTTAGGGATCTTAATAAGGCAAGTCCAAAAGATGAATTTTCATTATCAATACTAGAACTGATGGTGGGCATTGCCTCATCCCATGTAATCTTCTCCTTTATGGATGGTTCATCTAGATATAATAAATAAAGATGGGACCTAAAGATGAAAGAAATAATGCCTTTAGAACCCCAATTAGAATTTATTGCAACAAAGTCATGTCTTTCAGCCTTAAAAATACTGGTGTCACATACCAACGGGCCATGACTCGAATCTTCTATGAACTCATTCATCACCAAGTAGAATGCTACATCGATAATCTCACGGTCAAAAGCAGAAAAAAGGAAAAGCATCTCTTTAACTTGAGAGTAATTTTAGAGCGATTAAGATAATATAACCTCAAAATGAACCCATTGAAGTGTGCATTGGGAGTAGCTTCAAAGAGGTTTCTTGGGATCATTGTCCAACACTACAGAATTGAAATTGACCCGAAGAAGAATAAAATGATATTAGAAATGTCACCCTCTAAAAGTCTAATTCAACTCAGATCATTCCAAGGAAAATTTGTGTATCTAAGACTCTTTATATCCAACTTATCAAGTAGATGCCAACCATTTTTAGCATCGGTCAAGAAGGATGCCAAGTTTAAGTGGGATGACCAAGGGATGCCTTTGAAAGCATCAAGATCTCCATGATCCTAGCCACCCCTACCCCAGGCAAGCCACTTATACTCTACACTGTTACATTAGATGACTCCATTGGCCCTTTGTTAGCCCAAACCAATGATGAGGGGAAAGAGAACACACTCTACTATATCATCCATCATATAATCCCTACTGAAGCCAATTATCAACCCATTGAGAAGAATTATCTATCTTTAATCTTTACATCTCAAAAGCTATGACATTATATGCTTTTTCATAAAGTAAACTTGATTTCTAGAATCAATCCACTGTAATATCTCATGACATGATTAACACTATATAGACAGTTGGCATGATGGTCCATGATTTTATTGTAGTTTGATATCACTTTCACATTCCTCCAGATGGTGAAAGGACATGCACTTAATTTCTTAGCGACACCCACTTCCCCTTCTCTACCTTGATGATCTCCCTGATAAGAAAATCATGAACATAAGGGATACAAACATTCTCCACTGGGAGATGTACTTTGATGGTGCGGCTTCCTCTCAAAGAGGAGAAGAACCATAATCTACTCTTCTAGGAAAGGCAAGGATAGAATCCAACTTACTGTGATGATGAGATTCTTATATCTATATCTAATCCTTACATTGAATATGCACGATTATTATGGAGTTAGCCATCGCCAGCATCCGTAACATCAATATCTTTGAGGATTCCTAACTAGTGGTCAACAAATCGCTAGATCTTATAAGGTTCTCAAGCCCAGCCTCCATCACTACCACAAGTATACCATGGAGTTATTGGCCCAAATCCTAGAGGTTATCACCTACAAGATTCCTTAAGAAGAAAATGCCATAGTAGATGGCTAAGCTAAGCTTGCCAAGAAGTTGACATGTCTGAATGATGAGTTTATATTAATAGAGGTCCATAATAGTCAAGTCCTACCTTTTATTGATACTAAACTCATAAAAAATATTCTCTTGAAGGGGTGGTTGCCATTCCCAAAAAGGACGAAGAACTAGATTGGAGGCAACTCTTCATTGATTACCTAAGCAAAGGCAAACTACTCGAAGAGAAGTCCTAAGCACATCAAATGAAGCAAAGGGCACTTTCCTATGCCTCGTGGATGGTGTCTTATACCGACGGTCCTTCAAACATATGTGATTATGTTGTTTAGACAAGTACGAAGCCCATAAGATTGTGACCAAGGTACATTCAGGATTATGCAGAGCTCACGAATCTGGTCCCAAGATGAAAGCTAAAATTAAGAGACTTGGATACTATTGACCATGGATGAGAATCAATTGCATGGATGTAGCTAAGTGATGCCACCAATGCCAAGTACACGGACTGCTCTTACACCAACTGCCCTACATTCTACATCCAACTTTGGCCTCCTGTCCATTAGAGTGTTGGGGTACTAACTGTGGTGTTTATTTTTGAATGTGTTCAGGTGGACACCGCACAGATTATAGTGGGTACTTATTAAAGTGATTGGGTGTGACATTAATGAATGATGTCCTATCTCGAAAGATAGAAATATCACCTTACAATGAACCTAATCACCTAATAAGAACTCCTAAGGTATGATGGCTCTTCGTATGTACCATAGATTCTTCTCCTACTTTACATGAAAAGATAATGTAGGGCTTATTATAAATTGGGTTCTTAAGTTTCTTATGGAGGAAAGCCTCCATAGTTAATTACATCCTAAGAGATGAGATATCCTAAGAAATGGGATCTCCTAAGAAAACTCTCAATTAAAGTAGTTAATTATTTTCTCCAAAGATTTCAAGTTTAAGATTATCAAAGAATTGGTTATTTTGGAAAATCAAGTAGGATTATTATTGACCTTATTTTTAGGATGAGCTCTCAACCCCTCCATTTTATACATAGGACTCCTCTTAGACTTTAAGAGATCCTTAGTCTTAAGACATATCTAGTGATTAGGTGGACACTCAACCTAGCCTAGAGACTTAGAAGAGTTAACTATAGAAATTGGTCATGCCTTAGGGGTGTTAGGAAAAGTTGCCTACCCTATAGCTTGAACCACATTCCTAACTTCCTTCTTTTAAGTTAAACTCCAAATCAAATCAACATCAAACCTAAATCAATTCCAGCTTAATTGATTTTTTGCAAACCCAAATCAATGTTAAATGATTGAAACCCATGATTGAAACTTATGATTGAAAACCCAAATCAAAAATCTGTCCCTTCATCCCTCTTAAGGACTTAGACTAAATCAAATCTAAATCAATTCAAATTCATGAAATTTTATCACAACTCATTTATATTCTCATTTATATTCACATATATAAATAAAATATAAATTCAAATTAATCGAATCAAACCCAAAATTTAAATCCAAATCACTTCAAATTCATGAATATTTCTCATAACCCATTTATATTCTCATTTATATTAATATATATGAAATATAAATTCAAACAACAAAACTCAAATTCAAACCAAAAGCCTTTCAAGTTAAAATCTTGAACTTAGCCAAATCAATTTCAAATCAAGCCAAACTCTTGATTTTTCTTCATGATTCAATCAATCCTTCAATCATGAATTCAAATATAAACACAAACTTCAATCATCAAACCAAAACTTAATTCAAAAATCAAACCCAACTCAAACTCATGTTCACCCTTGAACTTTAACTTTGTCAAAATGAATCAAAACACATTAAACTTCAAACCACTTACAAATGGATTTATATTTAATCATAAGTCCATATGTGAGTTCAATCAAACTCAAATCAAGCTTTGACCAAGCCATTTGAACTACTTAGCTCACTTGACCCAAAGTGATCAAAAGTACCCCTTATGAGCCAAATTATAATCCTAACCAAATTATATTGAACTAAGCCCATCTAAGCCTCTCATCATGATCAACAATCATCATGAGATGATCATTCACTCAAATTGGGTCAAACCAAGTCAAACATGATGGTTGACCAAGTCAACACTTAGCCAAAATCCACCATAGGCCAAATTGATTGAAACCATTTAACAAAACTCAATCATGATAAATGTTTGAACTTGACCAAGTCAACATTTGAGCCTAACCTAGCCTAATTGACCATGAACCCAACTTGACCTAAAAGGTCAAATTGAGCCAAAATAAAACATAAACCAAATTGATTGGAAACAAAGGTTCCAATTCATTTCATATGACCAATCAAACATGAACCAACCCATGACCAAACCCAAATAGGTCAAATGGGTCAAATTGGTCAACTTGACATATTTGACATAAATGAACTCAATTGAATCAAAACCAAATATAAACCAAATAGAATCAAGCCAAAGCCACAAAAATATTTCAAATGGTCATATAAACTTATTGACCTTGACCCAATTTGACCAATTGTTCAACTTGTTGTCCCAAGTTGATTACTGACATAAATAGGTCAACATGAACCAAATCATATCAAACCAACTCCAAATTCATTGAAACTTGGCCCAACCCATTTTTTAATCATACCAAAGATGCCCAAACTGAAATCAAGGTTAAATGACCATTTTACCCCTAGGCCATAGGGTAACCCAAAATCAAAACCACTTGGAATTTGGTAAATTCATTTCCATGGGCACTTGGCATCCTCTTAGTGGACCAAATGGTCAGTAATGGACCTAGTGCACATGACCTAATGGTTTTGGGTCAACCAAACCCAACCCAAACCAAAAATTGAGCACCTCCTTTGAAAATTGCCACATTGAATCCTCCCTCCACCTTATTTGAGCACATTGCTACCTCACCACTCTTCATCTAGCCAAAACTAAATTCAAAGACACCTCTAATAGCTTAATAAACCCATTGCATAAGCTCAATTAGATCAAAATGGCAAGTGAAGGCATGATCGTTCGATCCTTCAAGGGGGAGATATGCTCCCCCTAATATGATTTCATTGGCACATTCCATAATTCGATTGAGCAAGAGGAAGCTAGAGAAGTCATTTCCCAGCCTCCCTAAGCTATAAAGAATTTCCTAAATTCCATCTTCTTGGTTTTCATAGCTTGAAAACAAGGGAACTCCACTGAAAATCCAACTTAGGCTACACTCAATATAAACCTAATTCTCTTTGGAAGCTCAATTAGGGAGCTCGATCGAACTTGCCTAAGCTCTTTCCTAAGTTCCAAAGGAAAGGGAAGACCATTCTTGATCAAGACTGAGCTAAAGATATGGTGGAGTTGGCCTCTAGAAGGATCTTCAATACCTCCAAACATAAACAAAGCTTTGTCTCCACTAGACGAAGCTTCTCCAAGATAATCAAGCACCGGTGATCACCTTCGACGATATTAGTCATTAAATTGAGCACATTTTCAATATTGTTTGGAGCTTTGTGAAGTGGATTTTTACCCCATGAGATTCTATCCATTAGATGTGTTTGTCTTTGTGCTTAGATGGTGTGGGTAAGTTTTGGGATTAATCAGAGGTCAATCGAGCTTGGATCATCCCCTAGAAGATGAGGGATGTCCTCTCCCATAGGGAAATACATGGATAGATCATGGGTCGTCCATCCTCACATTTTGGATGGACGATCATGATGAAAACATGTAGGATCCCACATTTCATCCTTTAGAACCATGACTTTAAAACCTCGATCCTTGATGACGGGTGAGAAAGAATACTACCGCGGCACATGATGTGACAACTTTAATATCGAATCCCATCATGCCACATGGAAAGCGCATGCCACCTTAGCAGCCCACGTGATGCTGATGGGATTAAACATTTAATTTGGCTATTAAATTACATAATTAATTATGGGAACTTCCTAAATTCATAACTAAGCTTAGCAAAATCAGAAAAAATATGAAATAAATTGCATTGGATAGATAATTGAACATAGAATATTCTAAAAATGATTTCAATGGATTTTGAATAGTGCCTTTCTCTATATTTGGGTTTTATTGAGAATTTTTTTTGTACATTCTAATTACTCAACTGATTAATCCCAAACTTCTTGTGCATAATTAGTGGATTGACTCCTATCTCTTTTAATTTTCTTGGGATTTATTAATGGTTTAATTAGAGGAATTGCTAGTTCATTCTTTGATCACTCCATTAATGTAATTAAGCTTAATTAAGAGTATAGTGATCTAACCCTCTGATTGAGTCATTTAAGTTTTGATTAAGTGAATATGAGGTTTAGGGAATAATTTGGGGTACTTTCCTTAAGATATTCCCTAAACCCCCTTTATTCCTTAATCTAACCTTAATTAAGGGTTAATTCACATATTACCCCCCTTAATTAATTTCATAAAATTCTAAAATTTTCCATAACTCAATTAATTAATCTTAGGTAGATGCTTAGGTGTTCAAGATCCTAAGTACAATTATGGAAATCAAAACTCAACTCACATGTCTGAGAGGTGTTATGAAATTACTTAAATAAACTCTTTAGCTTAATTAATCCATAATCATGAGTCAATTGCATTAGGTACCTTTCTTTCCTAGGTGCATTACTGATTTTAATTTCTTATGTGATTTTATATCATTGGCTCATAATTATTTGATTAACTAAGGTGGTGTAGGTAAAGGGGTAATTAACACACTTAATTCATACATAACTAATCCCCAGAATAAACTAAATCATCTCACATTTTAAATTAAATCAAACTCATCCTTTCAAATAAATTTGCTTTAAGCTTTCTTCATAACATTGTCTTTATGAATTAATTAGGGTGAATGTATTTACATGCTTTCATCACTTTTGGTTTTTTCTTGAAATGCTAAATGTGTATGTCATATGAGCTTCATGCATTCATGCTTTTCTAAAATCAAATTTAAAATGAAATGCTTTCTTTATGTCACATTGCATGTTTTGGCTAAAGTAAAAGATATGAATGGCTATTATCACTACTAAATCAAAAACTATTTTTAAAATCTATAAATCAAACACCTAAAACTAAAAGTGTGCTACGTATAATTATTTATAATCTTGCATGTGGATATAAATATGAAGATGTGCATAGTGTAGCTCTCCTTCTCCTTTCTTTTAGCATAGTTTTGGAGTGGATTTGCAAAAGTGTATTGTTCATTTGAAAGGAACACAGCACTTGCCTAACCCTATTCCTATCCATTCCTATGCTATTACCTAAGAAGGACATCCAAACTTATACATATAAATTTCATACAAAAATAACAAACAAATACAAACTTTTTGCATCTTTTATTTCTTTTTCTTTTTTGTGTATTTTGTATTTAAGAAAAGTGGTATATTAGTTTGGACAACCAGCATTGTGAGGCTTTAAGTATCCCTAAGTAGGTCTTGTACCTTATACTGGTGGTAACAATGGCATCAGACTCACTTATGCCTTTCATACACATATGCATGTGAATAATGGATAAAAGAAACCCTCTTTTCTTAATGAAAATCATGCATCATAAAGCATTCAATTTTCTTAAGTAACATTTCTTAGCATTCATCATAAAGTGTTCTAAACATTTCTATTTGTATGCATGTAGATATGCTTAGGATTCATCCATATGAATGTTATACATGTTGGGAAAGAAATGAAGTGTGTGTTTTGTGATATTAATTCACTTTACTTAATCTTAAAATGCCTTTCTTTTGAATAGGTTTTGTTTGAAAATCTAAACTTAGGATTAATTAAAACACATAATAAAGCATTCACTAAACAAAATCAAATATTAATCTACTTTAGAAAATACTTAAGGTAGGGAAGGAAAGAGAAATTCTCTTCTCTTTTCTCTTTCTTTAAAACTTAGTAATTAATTGTAGGATTCATTCAAACCTAAACAAAGCATCAAATAAAATCAACCCAAACCAACTAAACATTTAAATGAAACCACCCATCTAAGTTGAACATCTTCGCACTTAGAAAATCTAAACCTTAAAGCCATAGCTAAGCATACCATACAAACCTTTTAAAGCACAAACATTAGGTTTGGTCACCACTTCTAGCTTTAGGTTAGGGCAGTGCATGGCTTGATGTTTGCTTTTTTTTGTGATGTATTATTTCTAGTCTAGATATTAGGGTGTACGTGCATAGAATGAATGGTAAGGAAATCTTAATCTAACCATTATTTTCTGTAGGGGATTGTGCTTAAGGGGCATTATAATAAAAATATAAATGCTTTTGATGTGTTGGTACTTATATCCCTTAGTATAATCCAATAGGCCAGGTGGACTTGGTTACCCATGTGTAGGATACTAAGTCCAATATACATACTTGGGATTTGTATGGTTTGTTTAGTTAATCTCTATTTTGTAGGTGTTAATTAGATTTACTTTTCATTTTCATGTAATTTTTGCAATTATGATTTTGGAATGAATGTTATGGGGGATTAGGATCAGCATTGGTCATATGATTACATCTTATGTACCATGTGAAGCCTTTGGTGCATCCAACTTCCAACCATCCAAATGAAGGAACCAAAAGAAGAAATAAGAAAGAAGAAAGAAGAAAGAAAAAAGGAAGACCACTATAACATGAATTTCCTTACTTAATTGTAAATTAATTCATTTGTAATCTGGGTTGTATAAGGGTAGAGCTCGACTACCCAATTTATTTTTGGGTTTGTGCAATGGTTCTCAACCATAAATGGTCTTTTATTCTTTTGCATTAGCTTTATAAAATGTTTGATGTTTCGCTTAGCTTGCGCATTAAGATGGCATGTTTTTCCTAGTTTCTTCCTTGCTTTGATGTATGGCCTGGATGACAATTAGACTCTTAGAAAAAAAATAAATTTTCTACCAAATTAATCATCTCAAAATTAAAAATAAATAACTCATAACTTCATTTAAAGACTAAGTTAAAAAAAATTAAGATAAAAGAATTAGCAACCCCTTAGCTGGATGAGTATTTCTTTTTTACCATCATGCATAAAAGCATATTATTACACTCTTGATTGGAGGGCTTTCACCTTTGCCAGAGAAACTTGGTTTGACCTTTGAGAGCCATGGTGGAAACACACCTCTCCCATCTCGCTGATTTTTGGCCCATAATCTTACTTCTCATGCATTAGGCATATGAATCCTATAAGCCTAAGTCAAATGATTGTCCAAAAATGAAAGTAAAAATGTAATATGTTTTGTATTAGATCAAGGTTATTTTTCATGCCCTTACATGATATAGTCTCTTAGAGAGTGAGTTTAAGCACTTAGTCTCTTTCTAAAATAAATAACAACCTAGCTATCTTGCATAAAGCATATGACTTTCCTACATGAATTTAAAATCATAGGAGGAGTATGTTGGCGGCCTCCCCGAGGTTGTTGTAAGTCCAAGCAGTCGGGTGTTTTGTCCTCTCTTGTAGAGACAAACCAAATACCTATTTTTCATCTTAGATTTAGGTTGTGCTTTTGGATCTCTCCAAAGCTCCATAGATTTAGATTCTGAGATTGATTCTCCCTTCTATGGGACATAAGCATAAATCCTCACCTCTCAGGCATTTCCATAATCTTCTATTATGGAATTATAAGTCCTAGCATTCTAATAAAAATTCAACTCAAATAAAATAACTCAATTTCAAAAATATAAAGCCTTGCCATAAGATAGTTTGAGATTCTTGCTAGGTTACCTAGCATCGTGAGCATCTCCTACTTATCTTTCTTTGGCTTTGATAATAACTCTTTCTCTCTCTTTGATCAATCATATTTAATCTTCTAAAATAAACTAATTGATTGATATTCCTACCTATTAAAATCTTTATAGATAACGATCATTTATCTTAATCGAGAGTATTCCTAAGGAATCCTTTTCCTTAAGATGTAATTAACTATGGGCTTGCTCTGGGAACTTACGAACTTTAAAATAAACCTACTTTACTTTTCATGCAAAGTAGGGAAGAATCTCTCATACATATGCATACCCATTATCCTTAGGAGTCCTTATTGAGGTGATTAGGTCCATTGTAGAGTGGTGACTTTTATCTTTCGAGATATTACACCTTTCCTCAATGACATACCCGATCACCTTCAATAAGAACATTTGCGGATCTGCGTGGTGTCAAAATGCATAAAAAGGAGTATATCTCTATCTTCATTTTATTCCGCATAGATTGAAGATGGAAGTATACATTCTTTAGAAATTATATATATAAATTTTACCATAATTGTTAATTGGAAGACTTATTTTGGAATCCAAAGGAAAATAAGTAGGAAGTGCTCATGATACTAGGAAGCCTAGTGAGCACTCTAACTTATCCTATGATGTGGCTTTATATTTCTAAAAGTGAAGAGGTTTATTTCATTTAAGTTGAAATTTTTTTAGATTTCTAGGGCTTATAATCCATCAACACAAGGTTGTGAAAAGTCCTAAGAGGTGAGAAAATATGCTCATAGCTCAAAGGAAATAGCAACCTCAAATCCTAAATCAACGGAGCTTTAATACAAGTTAAAGCATGACTTAAATATAAGCAAAATGGGACATAAGGTCAATTCCATAAGAGAAGATAGACCCGTTCGACTCTTTTAGACTTACTACTGCTTAGAGTGGCAGCCAGCTAACACCTCCTATGATTCAAAATCATATAGGCTAGTCTTATATAATTGCAAGATGGTTAGGCTTGTTATTTAATTTAGAAAAAATTAAAGTCCTAAACCCACTCCCTAAGAGACTATAGCTTGAGTGGTATGAGCATATGACTTAGCCTAAAAATGCAAAATCTTTTCAAATTTTATGATATTTTGACACATTCATTTACACAAAGGCTTTGGGATTTCATATGCCTAAATTCATGATGAAATTTGGTTATTGGACAAATCAAGAGAGAAAGAAGGTGAAGCTCCATCATATGGGGTTGCTCTTATAAGTCAAGTGGTCCCTAAATTGCAAGAAAAGAGGCCTTCATTTTGCAAGAGTTATCAAAGATTCCATGCATGATGTGAGACATACAACATACAATTAAGGAGTTGCTAAATCTTTTAATTATATTGATTATAATCCTATGCTTTAAATTAGGTTGAAAGTTATTTAGAATTTGATTCTAAGTTATTAGTTGGGATAGAAAAATTAGTTTTATCCTAAGAGCCTACCATGTCCAAGCCACATATTAATACATTAATCATAAAGAAACTAAGAAAAAACATGCAATCCTGATGTGCAAGCTAAACACAACATCAAGTCTTTTATAGACTACCACAAAAGAATAAAAGGCTAGTGCAGCCAGGTACCATCGTACACTCCAAAAAAGAGAAAAGATGGGTAGCTGAGATCTACCCTTATACAGCCCAAAACATAAAATAATAATTACAATTAGAAATAAATATAGGCTGTGGGGATCATCACTTATTCATGTCTTCCTCCCTCCCTCTTTTGATTGGATTGAGCTCCAAAAGGCATCACAGAGCACCCCAGGACTAGGCCTTCTAGTCATTGCTTATCTTATACCCCATAGCACTAATCCTAATTCCTATTGCAAAAATTACATTTTATGGAAAGTAAATCTAACTATACCTGCAAAATATAGATTAACTAAACATACATACAATCTCAAGCAATTATATTTAATAATTTGGACTTAGCACCATGCACATGGGTAAGTAAACCCACCTGTCCTAATTTGGATTATGCTTAAGGGCATCAGAAACCTACAAAGAGAACATTTATATTTATTTTTGAGCAACCCCTTAAGCATAATCCCCTGAAAAAAATAAGATTAGGCTAATAATGGCCTAACATCTGGTCTAAAATATTACATAATAAAATAAAACATAACATCACACATACACCATCCTAACTTAGAGCTAGAAGTGGTGTCTTAGTTTTAATGTGCGTGCTTTGCCTTTGTTTGGTATGTCTTAGGTAAGCATTAGAGTTATGATTTCTAAATTTGGAAATTGTTTAAGTTAACATGAAGGGTGGTTTCATTTCAAATTGTTTAGTTTATTTATGAATTTTAATTTCTATTTTATTTTATTCCATTTGGCTTACACTAAGCACATGAGTGTTATAAAGAGATAAAGAGGCCCAACCTAAACCACTTTCTAAAGCATATTGACATGATTTAGTTTTCATTAGTGAATGGCTTATTAAACATTTTCATTAATCCTAGATTTTGGTTGACCTTAAATAATCCTATTCAATATAAAAGGCATCTTAAGATTAATGTGGTTGGATTATTATCACATAGAATATGTTGAGTCATTCATTTCCATCACTTATAACATGCATATGACTTGACACATAGCATACCTCTACATACGACATATTTTGGCATACTTAAATGACTATGAATGCAAACATAGTGAAAAAAGGGTATTTTCATTCTCTAATCACATACACATACATATGTATAAAAGATGTAAGCAAGTACATGTCATTGTTAACCAAGAAAGTGAGATAATCAAATCACCTCCTTGGGGCTACTTAAAGCCTCGTATTCCTGGGATGCCTAGACTATATACTTGATATCTTAAATACATACAAATGTATATATAATTACAAGGATGGAAATCATGCAAGAGATTGTATTTTATTTAATTGAATTATTTATGCTAAAATTAAAGCTCTATCCAAATTCTAATGCACATATACATACAAATGAAATTAAATAAGTACATTTCTTTATTAAACCAGGTAAGTGAGATAATCAAATGACCTCCTTGGGGCTACTTTAAGCTTCGTATTCCCTGGATTTTCATATACTTATTATCATTCAAACATATGTAGATTTACATACATGAACATAGAAAGAAATATTTACATTCACATGTTATACATTTTGGTGATTTGAGTAATTATGAATGCATATATTTTTAATAGAAATAGGATCTTCATTCCTTATTCACATACACATACACATATATAAAAGATATAACTAAGTATGTGTCATTGTTAACTAGGAAAATGAGATAATCAATTTACCTCCTTGGGGATACTTAAAGCCTCGTAGTCCCAGGATGTCCAAACTATATACTTACTATCTTAAATATATATAAATTTATACAAAATTAGAGGAATCAAAATCATGTAAGATTATGTTTTATTTTATTTAATTATTTATGCATATAAGTTAAAGTTCTATCCAAATTCTAATACCGAAATACAAAAGAATGAAATTAAATAAGTACATGCCTTTGTTAACCAGGGAAGTGAGGTAATCAAACAACCTCCTTGGGGCTACTTAAAGTCTCGTATTCTCGGGATGTCCAAACCATATACTCATTAGCATTCAAACACATGTAATTCTATATAAGAACTTAAGAAAGAGAGCTTCACATTCACATGCTTAAGCTATAAACACATGCAAGTCATATATGTATTCATAACTATTATCATTCCAAACATTGTTATTAATTTATAAACTTTGGAAAATAGATTTGGATTTATCAGTGATAATAGCCACACATATAATTAAACTAAGCCAACACATGCAAGCTGACATAAATAAATTCCATTTAATTGATTTAAATTTGGAAAAGATGAATGCATGAGATCACATGGCATACAACATTTAAAGTGATTGGAGAGGAATATACAAACATAAACATATGATTCATTCAACTACCCTAATTCTTAAGGATAATCACAACAGATAAAACTTATTTAAAGAAAACCAAAGCTTCTTATTAATTTGATTTTTTGGATTTGGATTAGACTTAAAAAGAAGAAAAGTCATTTGTTATTTTAAATCACATTCCCATGTTGGTGATCTTAATTAGTTTAAGGAGAGGTAATTAGATAAATTTTAAGAATTAATTAAGTTGGATAATTAAGCAAATCATTTAATTACCCTTTCCTATGCTTCTTTAATTTGAATAATCTTTTAATCATGAGCTAGAAATAATATGATTATGAGTAAGAATAAAATTGTAATGCTCTTAAAGAACCTAATGCAATTGGCTCATGAGTATGGTTTAATTAAGTTAAAGAATTTCATAAAGTACTTTTATGATTTTCCCATATTTATGGGTTATTCATAATTTTCTTAAGGGTCTTTATATTATTAAACAGATAAAGAGGAAGCCTTAGTTTGATTATTAATTAACTGAAGCGACTAACATTTTAATTTGATTTTATTTAAGTCATTAATTGATTAATTAAGCACTTAATTAAACCTCACATTAAATAACTCTCATTAATGAAGTGGACTTTGAAGAATAATTAGGAATGAAACCCTTATCACTCTCCCTCAACCCCTCCTTATTAATTAGTGATTAATAGAGCCAAGTTAGTTAATTTTTATTATTTAGGTTCTAATTAATCATTAAATTGGTTAAAGGGGAAATTAAGGTTTGAATTATCAATCCCCCTAATTACCTAGGCAATAAATTCCAAAAAAATCATGAGAGGTAGAGGTCATCCCATTAAATCAACACTCCAACTTTGGAAACAATTGCCCAAGTAATTAGGGCTCAATTAAGCTAATTAAGAAATTATTCAAACCCTAATTAAGCCTTAACCACTATTCAAAATCAAATAGAATTATTTTTTATAAAATCTTCTCGATTTTACCTTTCCAATGAGTATTTATTTGTATTTCTTGGATTTATTTTAATAATTATTTATGAATTTATGAAATTTCAACCAATAAAATGAATTATTAAGCTAATAACCCCAATTTATCGTGCCATGCATCACGACGTGCAATGCTTTTCATGGCGCGCAGGATTGGTTATTTAAATCATCTGACATAGCGTTAATGTGGAGGCAATGGACGCTCTTTCATCCCCGCTATCCGATCTAAGATCAGATGGTGGGGATCAAACCCATGGTTTTTATAGGATTAAAATCATATTAAATCTAGTGAATAATCATGGGCATCCATTCCAACCATGCAGAACAGATGGTGGATGACCATCATCCCCCGAGGAAGGAAAGACAGACACTGTCCACCTTCCTCTGCCCTATCCAAGCTCTTCAGAGCTCGTGAGACATCAGAATCAATCCCTAAACATTCACAAAGGAGATCTAAAGAGATCCTACAATGAAATTCAAACGAAATCATAATTTCTTTCAAAAAGGCCCATAAAAAATTTGGAAAATCTCTATTTGCCAAAAAATACCTCGTTGAACCTTAGGACCGATGGTGAACCGGTCGAGGTAGCTTTGCCTTGAAGAGGTGAAGCATTACTAAGGACACAGCACCTTGACTCCTCTTCAGTAGCTCTGTGGACCAACCGTCATCAAAAAGCTCACCAAAGTTGGTCTAAGAGGGTCTCAGAACCGCCGGGAAGGTTCATTTTGCCTCAGAGCTGAATGTGTGAAAAGAGTTAATTGGAAAACAGTTGTAGTTTGGTGGAGTTGGAAGGAGCTAAGCCTCGAGATGGCTCGGTTTCATCATTGTCAGTGGTCGGGATGCCTTGAAAACTCAGGAATCACTTAGGGGATTTCGTTTCTAAGTGCTCATGCTTTTTGATAGCTCAATCCTTCCATTCAAATGGAATGAGGGGGAGTATACCGCTTCCCTCCTCCAATCTAATGGTTGTGATCCTCTTTGTCATTTGTAGGCGTTCATCCACCATAGGCTATCATGAGTGGCAAGAGGGAGCTGAGGTGGCTTAGTTTGAGTGGCCAAGGGAGGAGGTGGTTGTCCTTAGCTGAGGTAGCTCGATTTGGCTTTCCAAGTGTTCTAATGGGGATCTATGGGTTAACTCACCTCCAATTGGCTCATGGTTGACCCAAATAGCTTTGGGTCAGGTGAGCCAGTGGTCTTTCTATCCATTTGGAGCTTAGGGTTGTCGCCAAGGAGAGTGGGTTTGACCTAAAATAGTTTTGTCTCACGTGGGGGCTTACCCATTGGGTAATGGGTCAATTTTGGTTCAATTCGGGTCAGGTTAGATTTGGGCTGATCCAAGGGTGGGTCATGCCAAGTTTTAATGGGTTTGGACTTGGTTTGAATGGGTTTGGCTCAATTTGACCCCTGTAGGTCAAATTGGGGTAAGTTGGGTCAAGTTGACCAATTGGTCAAATTGGGCCAAACTAAGGGTTGAGTCAAGTCAAATGAGTATTTGGGATGTTCTGGTTCAATTGGTTTGGCTTATTTGATGGTCAAGTCATGTTTAAGGATTGATTTTAGGTTGGTATGAATCATTGGATTCAATTGATTTAGAATAGGATGAGGTTTGATTCATTTGGCTCATGCAAGTTAATTGGGTTAATTAGGTTAAATGACCAAATTAACTTGATTTGGCCCAATTTATTACAATTGATCAATCAAGGATGATTAATAATCTTTATAGGATGTTTTGCGTGATTTGGTTCAATCCAATTTGGGTTGGATTGAGATTTAGTTCAAATAGGTCCTTTTGGGTCAAGAGAGCCTACGTGGGTCAATTGACTTGATTTGATTGTATTGTTTGCAATTAAGCCATCCAAGATTATCAACAATCATCATGGAGAAGATTTAAAGGGTTGATCCAATATAATTTAGGTTGGATTGGAGTTTGGTTTAATTTGGTTAAATTAGTCACTTTGGGTCAACTGGACCCATCTGGATAATTGAATTGGATTAGGTTTGATTTAAGTTGAATTGAGTTTGATAATTTATTTGGAATTCATTGATGGCTTTGATTGCAATTGGTTTGGGTTTAATTAGATTTTGCTCACTTAGGCCCTTTAGGTCAAATGGGTTAACTTAGGTTAATTGAACTGGTTTTGGTTTGATTAGTTTGATTATAGTTTTGGGTATGTTTGGAATGATGATTGAAGGATTGACTTGTTTATGAGACATATCAATTGAGTTAGTTTAGTTGAAGGGATTTTAGGTAAGTCCATAGGGTTGAATCATGGATTTAAGTTTAGATCATATTGGTTTTGATTTTGGTTTGGGGATTTCGATATGAATTGGAATTCAATTGAGTTTGGTTTTATTTGAGGTTGGATTTTGGCTAAGGAAATGGGCATGGGTTTAGTTAAGCTATAGGCTAAGTAAGTTTCCTTAGATCCTGAGGCATAACAAAACCTAATGCAAATCCTTCTAAGTCTCTAAGTTTAGGTTAAGTGTCCACTTAGCCATTATGAGTGTTTTATGACTAAAGAGCTCTTAGTGACTAGAGGACTCCTAGATCTATGATGAGAAGATTGAATCCTCACTCCAAAAGTGAGGTCAACATTTACATAGTGGGTCTAATTGATCCTCCTTCTTTCAAGGGTCATCGATTTATCCTAGCTATTACAGACTACTTTTACAAGTGGGTGGAGGTGATTCCACTCAAGGAGGTCAAAGCTCAACATGTGCTCTATTTTTTCAGGAACCATATCGTATATAGATTTAGGGTACCCCACCAAATTATATTAGATAATGATACTGCATTCAACATCACCAAAATCAACAACTTCTCCACAGACACAACATAGATTAAAGATACTCTTCCATCTACTACGTGCGGCCGAATGGTTTAGCAAAAGCTTTCAACAAAACTCTCATCCAAATACTCAAGAAGATGCTTGACGACAATAAATAATAGTGGAATAAGCAGTTAGTTGAAGCTTTGTGGGCCTACTACACCGCCTACAGAACTCCAACTCAATCTACTCCTTTCTCCTTAATGTATGAGTCCAAAGTTGTTCTACTATTAGAAGTCCAACTGCCATCACTAAGGATAATTGTGGGTAGCAAGATTACAACTGAGCAAAAAGTCAAGTTGCGATTAGAAGAACTCAAAGGTTTGTAGGAGAAATGCTTGTGAGCATGCCAAAATCTCAAGTTGTGCAAAGAAAAAATGATTCAAGCTCTTAACAAGTTGGTCTGCCCTACAGCTTTTCAAGTAAGAGAGTTTATTTTAGTTCTAAGGAGATCAATTATTACCTGTCACAGGATGGGAGGTAAGTTTGAACCCACTTGGGAAGGCTCTTTTACCATAGAGAAAGCCTACCAAGAGGATCCTATCAACTTATCAACCATAAAGGGGAGTGCCTAATGCTTCAAATCAACAGGCTCTACCTTAAGAAATATAACCCATAAAATAATGCCTAAAAATAATTTCATCAATAAAACTTCATTTCAAATCAAAATCTCCCCAAATTGAAAGCATTTCCCTTTGCAGATCTTTGTGTTGTATTTGGGTAGGTGTAAGAGAACTGAGCGATATCATATCCCTCATTAACACAACACAAACACAAATCCTTTGTCTCGAGCTACTTTGAGTTGAGATAACACCCACAGTGGCCCTCACTTAGTGCTCTAGGTCGGGTTTGATTCACTACCTAGCTAGTGTATCTCCCCAGTGGTCTCTTATTTATGAGGATGTGAGTCCCTATGCTTTCTTCCTGGCTTAACCACTGCACACCAATGAGCACCAAGTGAGGTATGTCTTACTGCATGACTGATAAGCTACCTTCATTTTGGCTTCATTTAAGAAGATGTGAGTCCTTATACTTTCTTCTTGAACTAACCACCGTGCACTAATTAAGTCTAAGTTTATCTTTGAGGATTAGTAAGACTCCAAGCAACTACTTTCCTCTGGATACTTCAAGTTTGGGTTTAGTCCCTCTTTGTAACTTTCCACTTAGAAGTCACCCTAGGTTAGATAGTACCTATCTAGCCGATGATAGACTATCACGATGATTAGTTCTGCTTAGGAAGATGTAAGTCTCCAATGCTTTCTTCCTAGATTGATTATCGCACATCGATGGGCACCGTAGGTTGGTTGGTGTTTGCTTTGCTAACAATGACCCACCTAGTGGATACACACTCAAGTAGATGTAAGTCCCTATGCTTTCTTCTCCAGCCACCATATACCTATAGGCTTTCCTTTTTAGGGATCAGAATAATGCCCCTAGCGACACCACCCATATGGGTGTTCTATTTGGATCATATCCTTTGCACCCCATTTAGACACTACCCAGGTTACTAATGGATTAGATAGTCCCCCTTTTCCAGTAGCCACCCCCATGATTAGAAGTTACTACTACGTATGTCCCTTTAGTAAAATCTAAGATAGGCCGAAGCCCCTATGGCTCCTTCTTAATGTGTTCTCTCAAAAATCGGTAGTGTCCACACAAACAAACAAACAAAGTAAAATAAAATTGCTTAGGAGAATGCTCTAGAGGCATTTTTCCCAAGCAGACAACCTATCTTTTAAGGCGGTGTCAGCAAAACTCCCTATAGGAATCGCCTTGACTACTCTTTACTTGAGATAAGATCCTTAATGGCTCTCACTAAGTAGTCATCCTAAGTTAGCTCTGATTGGTTGTGCCATCAACAAGTCACCTAGTAGCTGATTCCACTTTGGAAGATGTAAGTTCCCACACTTTATTCCTAACACAGTTATTGCACACCAAAAGAACCCTTAAGTCGGATAGTCCTACCCTTCGGCCGATAGACTACCCCATTGAATTGGTAAATCTATGATAGGCCCAAGCTTGCATAGCCCTTCCTAGTGTGATCCATAGCACATTGATAGGGTCCAAATCATATTAAATCAAAATAAACCAAATTAAATCAAACCAAAATAAATCAAATTAAATAAATCCAAATTCAAACTTACTTCCCTAGTGAAGTAAAGTCTCAACCAAAAAATCAAATTGACCTCTTCAGTGAAGTTAAACCAAATCAATAAACAAATCAATCCAAACATATTCAATCTTGATCCCCAAAAAATTCTAACTGTATCCCTAATAGATCCCCTTCATAAATTAAATCAAATCAAAATAAACTCAAACAAATTTAATTAAATCTATATCCTCAATGGATTCCTCCCAAACTAAATCAAACAAGTCAAACCACAATCCTTGGTTTTCCCCATTATTCCCTTAGCATTACTTAATCTACAATCAAATCTAATTCATGTACGATTCCCTAGTAGATCTCTCTTCATGTCCTTAACATGAAACCAATCTTAAACCCATTTAAATCAAATCCTCTTGGCTCTTTTATACCCTTGGCATGAGATGAGTTGCATTCACTAAGATCATGATTCTATCCACCTTTTGGTTTAGGTATAGATAATCGTTATTAGTGCTTGCAATTTTTTTGGACACTGTTAATCACCTCGGTCAATGCTAATAAGTGCAGTGTTCCTTATTAGTTATAGCATACCTATTGGGGGTCCTTTTGTTGACCTCACTTTTAGAGTGAGGATTCAATATTCTCATATTAGATTTAGGAGTCTTCTAGACACTATGACTTCATTAATCATAAGACACTTCTAGTGGTTAGGTAGACACTTAACCTAAACCTATGGATTTAGGAGGATTCATCATAGGATTAGGCTATGACTTAGGACTAAGGAAACCTACCTACATTATGACCCAACCATGACTTATGCATAGCCTTAAGTCTAGAACCAAACCTCAAATCAAACCAATACTAATTGAATCCAATCTCATATCCAAACTCCAAGACAAAATTGAACCCATCTTAACCCTATGATTTAATCCTTTGGATTTGACCCAAACCTCCTTTCAATCAAACCAAACTTAAGTGATTTTCTTAAACAATTCAAAACCCTCATTCCAAACTCTACAACCAAGCCTATTAAACCTATTAGCCAAGACCAATACAATTAACCCAAGTTAACCCATTTGAATCCAAAATGTCCAAATGAGAAAAAAAATTAAACCTAAATCAATTACAATCAAAGCCATTAATCTTCCCTAAACAAATTATCAAACTCAATTCAACCCAAAATCAACTCAGCTAACACTTTAGGCTAACTTGACCCAAAGTGACCTAAAGTACCCATTTGAACTAAACTCCATTCCAACCCAAATTGGATTGAACCAACCTATCCAAAGACTCCTACAATGGTTATTAATCACCCTTGATTGATCAATTGCAATCAATTGGGTCAATCAAACTCAATTTGGTTATTTGATCAAGTTGAACCAATTAGCTCACATAAGCCAAATTGAACTAAATCTCATCTTACATCAAATTGATTGAAACCAATGATTCTAATCAACCCTAAATTGATCCTTGAACATGGCTTGACCATCAATTAAGCCAAGCCAAACCCAATTGGCCCCTTTGAACTAAGTTGACCCAAATTGAACAAAATCAAATTCTAATCCAAATTTATTACAACAAATTATTCAAATTTCATTTCAAATTGACTATTGTACATGATTAAAGCCTCCATTGAACCCAATTTGATCAATTGAACCTAATTGGCCCATTTAGCCCAAATTGACCTAAAGGGTCAAATTGGTCTAAAACATTCAAAATCCAAATTAATTGAAATCAAAGCTTACAATCATCTTTGAATGATCAATTGAACCTAAACGAACACCTAACCTAAGCCAATTTGGCTAATTTGACTAAATTGGTCAACTTAGCCATTTGGCCCATATGAGTCAAATTCAAATCTAATACAAACAAAATCAAACCAATTGCTCCTAAACATCTCAAATCATCATTTGAACTTGTCCCAAGCCTTGGTTTGACCTAATTTGACTAATTTGTCAACCAAACCCAACCTAGCCCAATTTGACCTATATGGGTCAAATTGAGCCAAACCACTCAAACCAACCCCAAAACTTGCCATCACCCATCCTTGGGTAACCATGGGTCAGCCTAAATCATACCCAATCTAAGTCCAATCCTATTTGACCCATTACCCAATGGGTAAAACTCTTCAAATGGGATAAAACTCATTCTTGGATGGTCAAACCCACTCTCAGCCACCCTAAGCTCCAAATAGACATGAAGACCATTAACTCACATAACCCAAACTTTTTTGGATCAGCCATGAACCAAGTGAAGGTGAGCTAACCCACTTCCTCTCATTGACACATATAGAAAACCAAGGATAGCCACCTCTTGGCGACTCTCCACTCCTCCACTCAAAGCTAGCTAGCTCCGATTCTACCACTCACTGCTTGATTACACAAATTGCGAGAGCATCCTAGCCATCAAATTTAAGGAGGGAAGGCATATAATCCCCCTCATTTCAATTTAAAATTATACATTGAGCATTCTCAAAGCTTTGGCAACTCAAGATGAGTCTCCCAAAACTTCCCCAGAGTTCTTAAAGCTTCCTCATCATTGATGACAAAGAAACTAAGCTGAACAAAGCACTTGCTCCATCCTCCTCCATCAAATCTCTACCAATTTCAAATTAATTTCACCCACACCTTCCCCTAGCTCATGCGAGGTAAAATGAATAATTCCCCTATCGATTGAGCATTGGAGACCACTCCAAACCAAACTCTGATGAGTTTTCTAGTGACGCTTGATCCATAGAGCCATCAACGAGGAGGCAAGGCATGAGCTTCTCAAGAGTGCTTCATCTCTTCAGATAAAGCTACCTGGTGGTTATAGATCCACGAGCTTTGGTGAGGATAAATTCTAATAAACCATCAATTTTCTAAATTTTCTTTGGCCTTTGTGAAAGACATCATGTTCTTGTATGATTTCCACCATTGGACCCCTCTAGATCTCTTCCCTAAAGTTTTTGGAGTCAATCTTTAGGTCTCTTGAGGTCCAGTGACTCAGATCGAGCGGGGGTGGGTGAACAGTGTCTGTCCTCCATCGTTGGGGGGATGAAGGATCTCCACCGTACATTCTGTATGATTGGAATGGACGGTCGTGATTAATCCATTAGATTTAACCCAATTTAATCATATAGGAACCGCGAGATTATTCCCCATCGCCTGATCTTAGAACAAATGATGAGGACAAAAGCGCATCTGCCACCGCCACATCAGTGACGCATCAAAATGCTTAAGTGGCCATTCTTATGCCGCCATGCGGAAATCACTGCCACGTCAGCAGCCCATGTGGCACCGACAAGATTAGGGAATAATTAGGTTTAAAAATTGTAATTAATTAGATGAAACTTCATAAATTTATAACTAATTGTAACAAAATCCAAAAAAATGTAAATAAATACATTTTAAAAAGGCCAAACATATGATAATTTAATAAAAATGATTCCATTTTGTTTTGAATTGTGATTAAAGCTTAATTAGAGTTTGAATGCTTTTTAATTAGCTTAATTAAACTCTAATTACTTGGGCAATTAATCCCAAATTTGGTATGATGATTTAATAGGATGACCTCTACCTCCCATGATTTTCTTGGGATTTGTTGGATATGTAATTAAGAAAATTTAAAATTCAAACCATAATTACTCTATTAATTAATTAAATGATTAATTAAGGTTTTAAATAATAATATTTAATTAATTAAAGTTTTTAATCATTAATTAATAGTGGGATGATGAGGGTGAGTGATTAGAACCCTTTCCTAATTACTTTTCTAAATGTTTTCATTAAAGAGAGTTAATTAATACATGGCCCAATTAAGAAATTAATTAATTAATTAATGGCCAAATAAAATCAAATTAAATTGTTAATCCAGATAATCAACATCTAAATTAAGGGTTCCTCTTTATGTGTTCAATAACATAAAGACCTTTTAGAAACTATGATTAGACCATAAATGTAGAAAATCATAAGAGTACTTAATTAGATTCTTTAGCTTAATTAATCTCTAATCAAGAGAAAATTGTATTAGGTCCTTTAGGAGCATTGCAATTTTATTTTTCTCATATTCATATCATTTGTGGCTCATGATTAAATGATTAATTAAAGTAAAGAAGCATAGGAAATGATAATTAAATGGATTGCTTAATGATTTTACTTAATTATCTTTTTTAAACATATTAAATCACCAATATGGGATGGAAAATAGCAAATGATCTCCCCTCTTTAAGTTCAAATAAAATCCAAAATAAAATTAATAAGAAGCTTTGGTTTTCTTTAAAAGATTTTATTTAATACAATTGTCCTTAAAAATTAGTGTAGAATGAATCATGTGGAGATGTTTAGCTATTCCTCTTCAATCATTTTAAATGTTGTATGTCATGTGATCTCATGCATTCATGCTTTCAAAAATCAAATAATCAAATGAATTTACTTATGTAAAATTGCATGTGTTGACTTAAACTTATTATATGTGTGGCTATTATCACTAATAAATTCAAAATTATTTTCCAAAAGTTATAACTTGATAATGAAATATGGAATGATATTAGCTATTAATATATACATATGACTTGCATGTTTATAGCTTAAGCATTTGAAGTTTGGCTTTCTTTGTTGCATTCATGTATGAATTTACATGTGTTTGAATTATAGCAAGTATCTAGTCTAGATATCCAGGGAATATGAGGTTTTATGTAGCCCTAAGGAGGTCATTTGATTACCTCACTTCTCTGGTTTAATAAGGGCACCTACTTGTTAGACTTCAATCCCATGTATCTTTATATTAGAATTTGGTTAAAGCTTTATGCTTCACCTGCATAAATAATTCAATTAAGTAAAATATAATATTTTGCATGGTTTTCATTCTACTAATCATGTATACATTCATATGTATTTAAGATTGCAAGTATATAGTCTAGATATTTTGATAATACGAGAGGTCATTTGATTACTTCACTTCTCTAGTTTAAATAACAATATATATTCACTTACATCTTTTATACATGTATATGTGTATTTAATTAAGAATGAAAATCTTCTTTTCTATTAAAAATACATGCATCTATAATCACTTAAGTATATAAAATTACATTACATGTAAAGGTAGTGCTCTCTTTCCTATGTTCATATATGGATTTGCATATGTTTGAATGATGGTAAGGATATAGTCTGGATATCCTAGGAATACAAAGCTTAAGTAGCCCCAAGGATGTCATTTGATTACCTCATTTCCCTAGTTTTACAATGGCATGTACTTATTTAATTTCATTCCTATGTACATTTGTATTAGAATTTTGATAGAGCTTTAATTTACATGCAAAAATAATTCAATCAAGTAAAGATACAATTTCCAAATTTATGCATCCATGATCATTCAAGTGTGACAAAATATATTACATGTATAGGTATGTTAAGTTCTAACTCATATGCATGTTATGTGTGATGGAAAGGAGGGGTTCAACATATTCTATGTGATAGCAATTCAACTACATTAATCTTAAGAAGTTCTTAATAAAATTCTAATTAGGATTAATAAAAATATTTAATAAATCATTCACTAAAGGAAACTAAATTATTATAAAATTCTTTAGAACACAACTTAAGGTAGGGATGGAAGAGAGTAAGCCTATTTCATCTCTTCATAACATTTAGATGCTAAGTGTAAATCAAATAAATAAAATAAAATGCAAATTAAAATTTACAAGTTCTAAACAACTTGAAATGAAACCACCCATCATATTGACTTAAATGATTTTCAAAACTTAAAAAATCATAATTCAAATGCCTAGCTAAGACAACACATAAATCCTAAGCACACATATTAGAATGTTAAGCCTCCACTACTAACCTTAGGTTAGAATAGTGTATGTAAAGATGATCTATTTTGTTTTATGACTGGATATTATGAATGTGGATTGTAGACTGGATGTTAGGTCATTCATATCCTAATCTTGTTTCTTGCAAGAGATTGTGCTTAAGGGGCCTCCTAAACTAAGTATAAATGTTCTCTTTCTAGGTTGCTTATTTATCTAAGCATAATCCACATTAGGATAAGTGAGCTTGGCTGCCCATGTGCAGGGTGCTAAGTTTAAATTATGAAATATAACTACTTGGGATTGTATGTATGTTTAGCTAACCTTTATTTTACAAGTGTAGTTACATCTACTTTTTCATAAAAAAAATGTAATTTTTCAATAGAAATTAAGATTAATGCTATAAGGATTAAGATGAGCAATGGCTAGAAGGCTTAGTCTTGGGTGCCCTGTGATGCCTTGGAGCAAGTTAAAAGAAGGAAGAAAGAATAAATGAAGAGTGAAGACCTCGATAGCATGTATTTAATTTCAATTGTAATATCATTTTATAATTCTTAATTGTATAAGGGTATAGCATGATTGCCTATATTTTCTCTTTCACGGGGTGTATGGAGGTACCACATCGACTTTTATTCTTTTACAAAATCTCTTCATGTTTGATTGATGTTATGTTTAGATTGTGCAATAGAACTGCATCTTCTTTATAATTTCTTATACTTGATGTTTGAATGTGTGGCCTGGATGCGGTAGGCTCTAAGGATAAAAATTAATTTTTCTACCCAACTAACAACTCACAACTAAATTTTAAAATAACTCAAACTTCATCCTAAAGCATAGGATATAATCAAGATAATTAAAATATTTAGTAATTCCTTAGTTGTATGTTGTATTTCTCACATCATGCATATCATATTGAATCATATTTGTAAATGGAGGGCCTCCATTCTTGCACTATTGGGATCGCTTGGCCTATGAGAGCAACCCCTTATGATGGAGCTTCTCCCTCTTTCTCTTTTGATTTGGACAACAATCAAATTTCATCATGCATTTAAGCATAGAAATCCCAAATCATTTGTCCAAATGGATGTGTCAAAATAATATAAAATTTGGAAAGATGTTGCATTTTTAGACAACGTCATATGCACATACTAAGCATGATCTAGTCTCTTATGGAGTGAGTTTAAAACTCTAGTCTCTTTCAAAATCAAATAATAAGTCTAACTATCTTACAATTTAAGACCAGCCTACATGGTTTTAAATCATAGGAGGTGTTAGGCGGCCACTCCAAGGTTGTAAGTCCGGAGAGAGTTGGTCTCCTTCTCTTATGGAGTAAACCCTTATGTTCCACTTAGATTTAGGTAGTTCTTTGACTTGTGTTAAAGCTCCCTAAATTTAGGATTCGAGGTTGCTATTTCCCTTGGCTATGAGCATAAATTCTCACCTCTTAGGTATTTCCACAATCTTGTATTTGTGAATTATAAGCCCTAGCAATCTAATAAATTTTAACTCAAACAAATTAATCTCTTTACTTTAAAAAATATAAAGCCTAACCATATGATAGATTGGAGTGTTTACTAGGCTTTCTAGTATCATGACTACTTTCTACTTATTTTCCTTTAGATTCCAAAATAAGTTTTCAATTGAACAATCCCACTTGATTTTCCAAAATAACCAATCCTTTGATAGTCTTAACCTTGTAAATCTTTGGAGAAAATAATTGACTACTTTTAATCAAGAGTATTCTTAGGAAATCCCATTTCCTATGATGTAATTAACTATGGAGGCTTACCCATAGGGAACCTAAGAACTCGGCTTGAAATAAACCCTTATTTACTTTTCCATGTAAAGTAAGGGAGGAGTGTTTGGTACATACGAAGACTCATCATGCCTTAGAAATCCTTATTAGATGATTAGCTCCATTATAGGTGATGTTTTAATCTTTCAAGATAGTACATCATACCTTAATGTCATACCCGATCACTTTTATAAGTATCAACTATGATATATGTGGTGTCCACCGAACACATCTGAAAATAAACACAACAAAGATGCATATCAGGAAAGAGACTATGATGGCATTATCCTATTCTTAATATGTATATCCCATTATGGTGTGATAGCTAACCTAAGAAAAAAGTATAGAGAATTACATCCTTTATAAGTTGATATCTCCGGTTGGTAGCCTATTGACAAAATAATAAGTTGTACTTGACCTATGAGAGCCCATTATTGTGCTCTGGTCTATACTTGAAATTGGCGATGGGGCATTATCTAATCTAAAAGACACAAGGATAGTCTACTAGCCATGCAAAAGGATCTATCTGACCTAAGGTGAAAAGGGCCATGAAGGACATTATCTAACCTATAGTACTCTAATCCCCACTAAGAAAGGATGATGCTTGGGTTCTCTTACACCTATCTCATGCTAATCAAAATAAGATGGCACTTGGATTCTCTTACACATATCCTAACATAAATAGGGAAAATATACTAGGAAGGATGTCTCTTGGGTTCTCAAACACATATCCTAGTTGAAATATTGGGAAAGGATGCATCTTGTGTTCCCTTACACCTACCCTCATTTTATTAAAAATGATGTCACTCTCTTACACCTATCCTTATTTTCTTGGAAAGGATGATGCTTGGGTTCTCTTAGCTATCTATGTATTTAATGGAAATGGAATGGTGTTGGGATTCTCTTATATCAACCCACACTAAGGTAACATGACTCTTCCAAGAAAGGATGCTTCTTTGGATATCTTACATTAAACTTAGTTGTGCTAATCAAAATATAATGCCACTTGGATTCTCTTATTACACTTATTTTAACAACACCATAGATAAATTTGGATAGAGATTTTGCATTGTGTATCTGAGCTTGAAATAGAATTTCAATTTGTAGAGGATCATGAAAGATACTTAATGATCAATAGTGTTTTTTTTAAATTTGGACCCAATTAATTATAAACATAAAAAATGTAATTTTATTAATGAAATTTTGTTCAAGTATAATTATGGATAATATTTCTTTAAATAATGATCATTGATAGAAAGCATATGGCACTCACTTTCATGGTGATTCAATTGATACGATCCTCCATAGTATTCTTTTTCTATAATGAACTACCCATTCCATGTTGGTTCAAACTTTCCCCTTCTTGTAATAGGCAATAATCTATTTGTTTAGAATTAAAACATGCTCTCCAACTTAAAAAGCTCTTGGGTAGACCAACTTATTATGAGCTTGAACCATGTGTGCATTATATAGCCTAAGGTTATGATAAGCTTGGAGACATTTCTCATCAAGACCCTCGAGTTCCTCCAACTAAAGCTTCATATTATGCTTTGATGATTTTATGTTTAATAGTGACCTTTAGTGATGGGAGTTGCACTTCTATAGGGTGGACAACCTCAGACCCATACACTAAGAAAAATAGAGTGGAGTGAGTTAAGAGTTCAATGATATGTCCATAAAGCTTTAGCAAACTACTCATGTCACTATCATTTATTGTCATTAAGAATCTTCTCAAGATTTGGATGATAGTTCTATTGAAGGATTCAACTAACCCATTGGAATGGGGGTAATATATGATTAAATATCTTCAAATATATATTGTGTCACTTGGCAAAGTTGTTGATTTTATTGCTCTTTAAAGCAGTACCATTATAGTATATGATTTGTCAAGGTATGTTAAATTTACACACGATATGGTTCTTTGAAGTACTATAGAACATTATTGGTCTTAAGTTATTTCAATTGGGACCTCCTCAGCCCACTTAGAGTAGTAGTCTATAGCTGCTAAGATGAAGCAATGACTCTTAAAAGGAGGATCAATTGGATCCACAATGTAAGTAGCTCAACTCTTGAATGGCCATAAGACTATGGTTAGGTGGAGGATATTGGTTGCCCATGGACTAGACATTAATGGCAGTGATGAGTAATATCCATGAAATTTGTGATCATATAAGGTTAGTATTATCCAAGTCTTTTGATTTTGCTTTCATCTTTGGTCCCCATTGAAGTGATCCACATAGTCCTAAGTGTACTTCAATTATAATTTTTGAGGCTTCATGCCTTGCCCAAATAACATAACCTCACATGATTAAAGGACTAATGGTATAATAGAGTACCATCAATAAAAGCATAGAATAGTGCTTTTCTTGGTCTGATAGATTTGTGATTTCTCCTAAGGAGGTTTATCTTTCAACAAATAATCAATGAAGGGTTGTAATCAACCTCTTCATTATCTTTGGTAAGGGTGACCTCTCCTTCACAGGTTTATTTATCGATGAGTTTCATATTAATAGGGGATAGAACCTAAAATTATTTATCTCTATTGTTATGGAGCCATCATCTTTACAGGCCATCTCCATAGTCAGTTTCCCAAATGTGTCTATTATGGAGTTTTCTTTCTAGAGTAACTTTCAGAATATTCTTTAATAACTCCATCATATACTTGTAGTATTAATGAAGTTTGGGCTTCAGAACCTTGTTGGTTCAAAGATCTAATTCACCATAAATTATGAATCTCCAAAGATGATAATGTTTTTAACTCCTAGAAAGATGAACTCTAAATCCAATAATCAAATCTTTATACTTAGCTTTGTTATTTGTGCATGTATTTGATAGGTGATATGAGAATTGCATCATCCATCAATCAAGTATTGAGAAGAATAATATAATCCATTCTTTACCTGAGAGGGTATACCATGGTTAGGTTCTTCTTTGAGAGAAGGCTACACCATCAAAGTATAACTCCCAATGATATGTATCCACATTCTCTAAGCTTATGGATTGCTCATCAAGGAGGTCATCATTTAGAGGTGAATTGATAGGGAGTGAATATAATAATAAGAAGTTATCTAGCATCTAACCTTTCACATCATGAAGAGGAATGAATGTTATATCTACTACAATAAGATCAAATACCATCACACCAACTGTCTAGATAGTGTTGGCCATGTCATGAAAATGGATTGACTCTCAAAATCATGTTACCTTTATGAAAAATCATTTAGTGCCTCAACTTCTACACCATGAATATCAAAGCCAAGCAATGCTTCTCATTAGGTGGGAAATTCCACTTATCAAGAATGAGCTGATGACTCAAATAGCATAAGGCATTTTCTTTCCCCTTTTTATTACCTTGAGCTAGCAATGCACCAAGGGAGTCATCTAAGGACATGGTGTAAAGGATAAGTGTTCTACTTGAGATAGGAGTAGCTACACCAGAGGTGTCATGAGATATTATTGATTCTTTCAAAAGTGTGCTAGCACTATCATTCCATCAAAACTTAGCATCCTTTTTTGTTAGTGTGGAGAAAGGTTGACACCTACTGGAAAGGTTTGATATAAAGAGTCTTACATACACCAACCTTCCTTGGAAAGACCAAAATTAATATAAACCTTTCGGGATGAAATGTTCTAATGTCACCTTGATCTTCTCTAGATTAATCTCAAACCCATAATATTCAACTAAAAATCTTAAAACTTCCCAAAAGTTACCCAAAATCCTTACTTTAGTGGGTTCATCTTTAGGTTATAATATTGCAATCGCTCAAAAAAACTCTTAAATCAAAAATTTTCTTCCCTTTGTTTGCTTTTGAACATGAAATCATTTACATAGCATTTTCCTTAAAGTTAATGAGTTCATCAAAGATTTGTGTCATAGCCCACTAGTATGTGACACCGACATTTTTAAGCTAAAAGGCATGATCTTATAACAAGATATTCTCATTGTAGTGTTTTTTTATTCTCAAGTATCATCTTAATTTGATTATAACTAGATGATCCATCAATGAATGAAAAGTTTGCATGTAAGAGGTTATGTCTACTATTAGCTCTCATACGGGTAACGAGAGCTCACCTTTAGGGCATGCCTTTTTCAAATCCCTAAGTCAACACATATGCAAATTTGGCCAACCTTTTCTCAAATGGGATGACACTAGCTAAATAAGTAGGATACTTCTCTCTCAGATAAAACTAACATTGATCATTTTTTACTTTAGAAATAACTAATTCCTCAATGTTTAATCACATGGATCAAGGAGCTTGATTTATGGGGATTACATCAAGCTATATTTCTATCATATGGACTATGACATCAGGAGTTAATCTAGGCATGTTAACATAGTTCTAAAAGAAGGAATCCTCAACCTCTAAAAGTAGTCTAATGAAGTCATTGGCCTCAAACTTGATTAACAATGAACTTATAAATGTTGGGCGTGAATCATCTTTAATGCCCAAGTTAATTTCCTTTGGCTTATTAATGGTTGAATCTATGTCTTCTTCTAGTTTCAAGGGTACATCCTTGACTTGAAAGTGATCTGGATTGTCAAAGTTTTGCACATATTTCTTTAAATTAATTGATGATATCTACAAAGATCATATCAAACTCATGTTATGTGGTTTATTGTTCATCATCATTTACTGACCCACTATGCCAAATCTTGACCCCTAGTCTTGATTGTGCATTCTTGCATTTATTTGTTCATAACTTTTCAAAGTGATTTGATTTATGTTTGGACCATATATATGATATTAATCCTTACTTTGATAATTTTTACAAACATGATGAGTACTAATCAAATGGTAATTATATTATTTCTTTAAAAGTTTCATCCTTAAGTTCAACATCTACTCTTAAATCAAAGGATGATCCGCTTAGATAAAACTTTTGAATTATAGCATCTTCATTTAGTTGTGGTACATATTTAACTACCAAACCCTCTATATTCTCTGAAGAAAGTGATGTTAGAATTAGAGTGCTTATATATTGATTGAGTCTCACATATAATGACAACTTAGACATATTGCTACCCTGCTTGTCATTATCTTGCTTGGGGACCAAGTTCTCATCATTGTCTATCCCTACTACTACCTTGAGTGTGGTCTTCAAGTGTGGGGAGGTGACTTATGCACTAACGACATTCGACTCATCTTCTGAGCTAGATTTGATTTAGATAGCATGAGGATCTCAAACTACAAGTATGTAAATTAGTCTTCCTCATCCATAAGATTGAGCCCTAATAATGATATTTCTAACTCTTAGAGTGAAAATATGAAAATTTTGTCTTTGGTAAATTAATAAATGAATCACTACGGGCTTTATTAGCCCAAATTAATGAAGATAGCCTAAGTTTTTGTTGCTCATATACTAAGGCACTATATGCTTTCATAAAAAATGAATCTAATTTTAAAGTGAATTCATTGCAATATCTTATGACATGCCCAACATTGTCATGAAGTCTAACATGTTAATCAAATATTTTATTGCAATTTGATATTACCTTTATCCCTCTTCATGTAATGAAAATGGCAAGTCGTAGCTGACTTCTTAGCAGCACATCCTTTACCTAAGGGTTCTCCTTTAAATAATGATCTTCTAGAAGAACAGAACATGACATTAGAAGGTGAACATAATGCCATTTAAGAATTATATTTTGATGATACAATATCATCAAAGAGAAATAAAGAATTAAATTCTTCAATCCTAGGGAAGGCAGGGATTGGATTAATATTCATAACCTAGATAAAGGAATGAATGGGTACTTATATCATTTGTCGAGGCTATATCTCTATACCTCTTTGAGAGTTGTGCGACATCATAGGATTCTATTGACCTATTGAAGAAAGATTTAGACATACCTTCCCTCCAAATCAAAGAAAAATTAATCAAATTAAATTCAAAATGGTCATACCGCCTCAAATAATATTAAAAATAAATGGCAAATAAGTCATTTTAAAAGAAAATAATAAAATTCTATTCACTTCAAAATTTTAAATATGGTGTTTTTACCCAACTTAGAGAACTTGCTTGCAAAATAGAGCATCATAATATTCTATAAAAAAAGGAAAATGAAAAGAGATGAGCATTAATGAAGGGGATGGTTGGGATCACTTTCTATTTTTTGTTTTTTTTCTGGTTTTTTTTATGTGAAAACAAAAACACAATTGGTATTTTTATGAATTTTTTGTTTTAAAAATAAAAAATAAAAAAACATGTTTTAGTTGTTATTTTTTAAAAAATTTAATAGAAAAAATAAAATAATGAAATTTATTATTACTCTAAGGGACCGCTTGGGACCACTTTGTGTTTTTTATTTTTAAAATTTAAAAATAAAATTAAAATATGTTTGATATTTTCTTATTTTAACATAAACCAAAAAAAAATATTTGGGGACACAAATGATGACGATGGATGTTGACCTACATATTTGTTATATTGGTTGAATCAAATCAAATGCAATGAAATCAATGATCGATGGAAGTGATGTGCACAAATTCGATTTGAATCATCATCAAAACTACCTGAATAATACTCGTTCATAAAAAGAATCACTTAGAAAAATTCAAATTTTAAAAATTTAGCATAAAAGAATTTTTATAGTTTATTCAATTGCACATAATAAAATCGACAAGCTACAAATGCTACACACGTGATGAGCAATATTATTTTGATCATAGTCGATGCTACTTAAAAAATATTTGTTTGCGAGATAAACTATAGCGATGCATTTGAAATGTTAAAAATGTAAAAGAAAGATACCCATTTGTATGAGTTGATGCATAAACATAAAATGTAAAATACCTACGCCCATACTTAAATTGTATGAGAAAGATAAAATTTATGAAAAGATATAAATATATTTTAAATGAATTATTAATTAAGAAAGTTAAATTATTATTATTATTATTATTATTATTATTATTATTATTATTATTATTATTATTATTATTATTATTATTATTATTATTATTATTATTATTATATAATCAAGTTAACTTTAATTAGAATCAATCAAAAATGAATATATAAATTCAAATTTGTATTATATATATAAACACACATGATATATTAAAAATAATCTACTATTATGCTACATTCAAGATAAATCTTATTAGATTAAATTAATTAAAATTAATAATATTAAATAATATAATTTAAAAAATAAAAAAATTAAATCCAAATCTTTAAAATTTTGAAAAGTATGACCGGGTGTTTTAAAAACAAAGAAAAATAAGTTTTACATGTTTTTAGTATTTTTGAAAACAAAAAACAAATAAACAAAAATAATAAAATATATAAACGAACATATTTTTTATTTTTTTTCTATTTTAAAAAAAAAAATAGAAAATAGAAAAATAAAATTGATTCAATAGGTAACAACATAATTCTTTAATTTGCCTTCTTTAATTATAAGTGACTTCCTGATATGGCATTCCACTATAAAAAAGTTTTAAGATTATCTTATATGATAGAGATATGCTATTAACAACTCATCAGCATCTTAGTCAAAGTGAAAAAAATCATAAAGAAAATTTCCAGAATGCTTGTTGATCTGGGTGCATTGCACAATAGCAATTGTAATCAATTATGAAAGTGAGTATATACGGACCCGATTCTAATATAATTCTGATGAGATGGTGCATGTAAATTCAATCAAGTAAAGAAAAGAGTTTTCAATTTAATGGAAATTTAATCTTGAAAACTCAACTTAAAAGAAGAATTTAATCTCAACCACTTTATTGATTGACAATGATAATTCAAACATTGGAATAGAATCTAAGGAATTTAGGGACATCTTTAATGCTCTTGGATGGTTCTATCCAGCCCAAAAAAAAAGAGGAATGGTAATGATTATTGTGAAAGGATGTTCATATCCATTCTGTATTCATGAGTGTAGAGGCTTTGGGAATGTCATTTTATCATTCTTAAATGACCTCACTAAGTTTTATATTCAATCAAAGAATTAAAAAGTATCATATCATGTAATAAGATCAATCAATCAAAATAAAGAATTGAATCACATTAAATATTATAGTTAGACAAAGAGTCGAATGTGTTCAATGTCCTAGTAAATCTTGTATATAGAAAAAATATCAAATGTTATGTTTACAAAGAATTGAAATGTTATTGCAATGTTGAAAAAAGAAAGAAAGAAAGAAAATAAAATGGATGGAAGGACTATATCAAAGAGCCAAAGGATAAATCCTGATATTTCTGAGTATGTGGTCATTTTAACTTTAAACTCTTCTACATCAAAATAAAATGGGAAGGTTAGAAGTCAAGAAATTCCCTTAGCTTAAAAATAATCAGATGTCTCATACTTTATCATCATGTTCTTTGCCATGTTACGTGCGCTCACATGGCAGGTCATAGAGATAATGGATCTTCTTTTCCAAGAATTATTATCCTTTGTATGTCAAAGACTCAATTGAGTATAATTTAATTCTATTGCAAGCAACCTATAGATAAGAGCATAAGCAAGAAAAGCTTTGAAGCATTCATAAAATTGAATCCAAAAGTTGGTTTGAAATTTAGTATTGTAGAGACATTGCAAGATGAGAATTGTTAAATAGTCAAGACCTTAACTTTCTCTTCAAAGGCACTCTAACATATTAAATGAATAGTTTTAGAAGTGTCCAAAGATCTATATAGTCTTCAAGTTCAGGATGAACCCCTAGAATTAGAATAGAAGTTTAAATCCAGAATTCACATGCTAAAAGAAATAAGTATACAAATAGAAGGTGATCTACAACCCGATAATCTAATCTAACTTTGATGAGTTGAATATTGATGACTTAATCAAGCTATCCTTAGAGTTTACATACTACTTTATCTAAAAATAAAATGAAATGATTTCTAGATGTTAGTGGTTTATAAGCTAAGGCTTGATGTCATTTCAATAAGTTAAGTCCCTTGAAGGATTCCATCAAACTTTAAAAGAAAAGCATGATGTTGCAAGACTAAAAGCTAGTCAATGATAACCTTATATGAGAAGAAAATATTCTTCTTGGTTGGTTAACATCATTATAGCAAATAAAAAAAGTGAAAGAAAGAAAAAGAGAAGAAAAAGATCAAATCCACATATGTCACATCTTGGGAGTAAGAAAAATCTTGAAGATGGGTTCCTATTACCCATACTCTATTTCAAGATCAAAAAGCTTTCATGCATAATATTATCCTCAATAAGAATAACATATTTGAATATTATCAAATCAAGATAATTCTAGAAAATAAAATTGAAAGCATATGATATAACATTCAGAATCCTTATAAAAATATTCTGTTACGTAGTCATATCTTTCAGTCTCTATTGGGACAACTTATCAAAGGGTCATGAACAAGATTTATGATAACCTCATTTTTGATTAAGTTAAGGGTTATAATGAAAACCATGCTTAAATAAATTGTATATATATATATATATATATATATATATATATATATATATATATATATATATATATATGAAGAAAAGAAAAGTAAAGAAACTTCATTATGATTTGAAAATAATCATATCACAACATCTTGGTTCCTAAAATATACCTTTGAGGTAATTTCAAGGAATTTGTAGTGTAATTTAGAAGGATCAAAAAATAATAAACAAATAAGAATTAGTTAAAGCCATCTATGGAATATCATTCAATAAAACCTTTAAAGAGCAATTGTGCAACTTAAAAAAATTTATTTTAAAATTATCAAGAAAATCTTAATTTCTCAAACAAGTTAATCCTCTCAATTCCTTTATTAATTAGAGATAAAAGAATAAAAAATATCTTTAGGAGAATTCAAGAGTATGTTTACCTTGATTCTCATTCACTTTTGATAGCTTTCAAGGATTCTTTCGATCTTTATTGAATTTAAGAGAAGGCCTTATAAGCTATAGATTTATGTCAACAAAAAAAAATGAAATACATATCCATAGCAATAAAAAAAAAATTCATTTAAGAAGCATTGCTTGACTTTGATTTTTGCTTCCTAAGAACTACAAAGTCAAAGTCACATGCAAACTCAAAGTTATAAGAAGGGTCCCACAATTGGGCTTACTCACTCCTTATCTTAGTATCTAAGTTCAATTAAGCAATTGAGGCCCCATCTTAATAGGTGTAAGTCCTAGAGAAGGCATCCTTTTAGATGAAAAGGTTAGGATAAAGTCACCATGACCCCTTTCCCTATCATACTAGCCATTTAGATTAGGAATAAGTCATGAAGATAGATCTTCTATTAGCCAAATATTAAGAATTGGAATAAGTCATGAAGACCCCTTTCCACTTCTTTAGTTATCTAAGTTTGATTATTCCATTGAAGGCCCCATCTTAAATGTTAATCATATAAGAGTAAGTCCCATAGTAGGCATCCTTTTAAAATGATAAGGTTAGGATAAAGTCATCACCTATTCTAAAATGTGAGGTTTAGGATCAAGTCTTCAAAGACTCCTTTCCTCTGCCCAAGCTATTTAGGTTGAATTGAGTTATTAAAGGCCTCTTCCTAATAGCTAGTTAGAAAGAAATAAGTCCCTCAGTAGGCATTCTTTCCAAAATACAAGGATCAAGTCATGAAGACCCTTTTCCTATCAAATAGATACTTAGGGAATAAATCATGAAGACCCTTTCCTATTAGCCAAAATTTGAGGTATAAGAACAAATCATTAAGACCCCTCTTTCTTATTGTGGCTACTTAAGTAGGATTAATCCATTAAAGGCCCCTTCTTAACAGTTAATTATAAAGAAGTCCCTTAGTAGGCATCCTTATAAAGATAGGATAAAGTCATTATGACCTTTTTCTTTCAAGTTACCAAGGTTGAGATTAAGCCATTGAAGGCTACTTGTTATGAACTTCATTAGAATAGGATTCAAATCCTTGTGACTCCTTTTCTAGTGCAAAAATTAAAGAAACTAAGGAATGGAAATAAGCCATTAAAGGCCACATTCCTATGGACTATTTAGACTAGGAATTAAGTCCATGTGAGCCCTATCTAGTAGTCAAAATATTGAAGTTTAGGATTAAGCTATTAAAATCCCTTCTCCCCAGCTTAGCTATTTAGGTTGGAATCAAGTCTTCAAAGGCCCCTTCCTAATAGCTAACCAGATAAGTGAAAATCCCCTAGTGATATATTTCCCTGGTTAAAATTCTATGTAGTTTGGATCAGAAGTAAGTGTCCATATTGGCATACTTTCCAATTATATTCTTAGATAAGAGTAAGTCTCTTGAAGGCATCTTCTCTAACTATAATGATTGTGTTAGGATTAGACCCTTCTTCGAGTCTACTCCTAATGACATCTCTATTCTTCTTAGAACTTAGTGAATTTAAGTTCTTAAGAATGAATAATTCCAAACTAAAACAAATTTTATGCATGTTTATTCCTATCTTTCACAATCAAATCTAAAACATAATTTAAAATCAAAATCAAAAAAATCAAAAATCAAATTTGAACTCTAAGTCTATGCTTGTAGTGTTGACTAGTTCGGTCAACACCAATATGTGCAGTGTACTATGGTCAGTCCACTGCACATATTAAGAGTTCATTTATTGACCTCATTTTGGGATGACATTAACATCATTTCTAAAATTAGTAGTTAGGACATCTAATCTTGGATTAGGAGCCTCCTAATTAAGCACTTAGAACACTACACCTAGTGACCTAGTGCATCCTCCTTAGATTTGGTCTAATCGAATGGGTTTAGGCAGACTCAACCCAAATCTCAAACTAAATCAAAACATACACCACCAGAAATCTAAAGATAATTATGCTTAAATTAAGGTTTGAATTTGAAAATTAAACTTAATTACCTTGTTTAAGATAAAAATCACATAAACCCAAGAAATTCAACCAAAATCAAAATAAAATCAAATAAACCAAAGTAAATTCAAATCAAATCAAATAAAAGAAATCCAAATCCAAGTCATGGTCAAAATTGGTCAACCATTTTAACATAGGTCTGACTTTTATGTGGGTCCCACCAAGTCAATGGTCAACCCACCAACATTTGACCAAATGAAATTATTCCAAATGGTCTAAATGATAGAATAAATATGTATAAACATGAATCTTTAGAAATTTAAATTTATTTAGGCCTTAAATGAGCTAATTTGATCACTTTTCTAAATGGGCCTAAATGAGTCCTATTGGGATCCAATCCAAATTAAATTGAAATCAACTTAATCTAATTATTTAAAATTATTTAAAAATGGTTATTGAACATAATTCAATCAATCATTGGGTCTAGTTTGATCAAATTGGTCATTTGACCAAAACAAACTTTAACCCATTAAGCCCAATGAGTCCAAATTAAAATTAACCCAATTAAATCAAATTACTCCATATATGTAATTGTTGGTTAGCATAGTCACCTTCATCTGTGATGCCAATAGAAATTCTTAAGAAATGTGCTTATGTGATTGAGTACGCCAAGGAAATAGTGTACCATCTCAAAAGACGTAAGTCACTACCCTTTAATGGACACCAATCAATAATAAGAACTCCTAAGGATGATGGGTTTGCATATGTACTAGAGATTCTTCCCCTACTTTACATGGAAAAATAAAGCAGGGTTTATTTTAAACCAAGTTCATTAAGTTCTCTATAGGGGCAAGCTCCTATAGTTAATTACATCCTAAAGAATGGGGATTCCCTAGGAAAACTCTCAATTAAGGTAAATGATCATTATCTTTGAAGACTTCAATAAGAAAGGACTATTAATCGATTGGTTATTTTTGAAAGATTAAATGGAATTGATCAAAAGAGAGAGTTATTATCGAAGCCAAAGTGGAAGACAAGTAGGAGATGCCCACGATGCTAGGAAACTTAGTGGGCATCTCAAACTATCCTATAGTTGGGCTTTACATTTTTGAAATTAATTTAGTTTGTTTGAGTTAAATTTTTCATTTAGAAATTTAGGACTTATGATTCCTTAACACAAGATTAAGAAAATGCCTAAGAGGAGAGGATTTAAGCTTATGGCCCACAAAGGGGAGAAGCAACCTTAGAACCTAAATCTAGGGAGCTTTGGTGAGGGCCAAAAGCACAACCTAAATCTAAGGCAAAAAAATGGGTAATTGGTTTGCCTCCACAAGAGAGGACAAACCACCCGACAGCTTGGACTTACAACCACTCATCAACTAACTCCTCCTATAATTTTAAATACATGTAAGCAAGTCTTTATGCTTATGCAAGATAGCTAGGCTATTATTTATTTAGAAAGAAATTAAGTCCTTAAACTCACTCCCTAAAGAGACTAGATCATGTAAAGGGCATGCTTCAAATGACCTAAATCTAATCCAATTCAAATTTCATTTTATTTTCATTTTGGACAATTATTTTGACTCATGCTAATAGGATTTATATGACTAATGCATGAGAAAAAGGTTATTGGCCAAAATCAATGAGAAGGGAGGAGGTGAGTTTCCACCATGCTCTCAAAGGTCAAGCCAAGTTTCTCTGGCAAAGGTGGAAGCCCTTCAATCAAGAGTGAAATAAGATGCATTTGTGCATGATATTACAAAAGAAATGCTCATCTAGGTTGCTATTATTTTATCTTGATTTTTAAATCTAAGCTTTAGGTGAGGTTATGAGTTATTTAGTTTTTATTTTGAGTTGTTAAGTTGGGTAAAAGATTTATTTTTTCCTAAATAGCCTAATCCACATCTAGGCCATACATATAGCAAGGAAGAAGCTAGAAAAAGTATGCCACTTAATGCAAAATCCAAATAATCAATCAATTTAAAAGCTGAAAAGAATAAAAGCTATGGGGCACTACCCTTATATAACCTGGATTACAAATGAATTAAATTACAATTAAGAAAGGAATTCATTATTATGGGGTCTTCAAGCTTTATTTCTTCTTTCTTCTTTTCTTCTTTCTTCTTCTTTTCTTCTTTCTTCTTTCTTCTTCTTTTGGATGGTTGGAAGGTAGACGCTCCAAGGCTTCACATGGTGCATAAGATAGGATCTTATGACCAATGCTAATCCTAATCCCCATAATACTTATTCCAAAATCCTAATTACACAAATTTACATGAAAAGGAAAAGAATGAAAAATCAAACTAACTCCTACAGTACAAAGGTTAGTAAAAACAAACCACACAAATCCCAAGCATGTATATTGGACTTATCACCCCACACATGGGTGACTAAGTCCACCTAGCCTATGAGATTATGCTTAGGTATAAAGCATCTACAAAAAAGCATTTATATTTTTATTTATGATAGTGCCTTAAGCACAATCCCTAGAAAATAGTTAGACTAAGAATGTCCTACCATTCATTCTACATACACCCTAACATCCAGATAAAACATATATCACAAAATAAAACATCAAACCATGCACTAACCTAACTGGCTAGAAGTGGTGACTTAGGCTAATGTGTGTGTGCTTTGAAGGTGTGCTAGCTATGGCTTTAGGTTCAAATTTTCTAAGTGTTAAGAACATGTTCAACTTAGGGGAGGGTTTCATTTAAGTTGTTTAATTATTTTAGGTTGATTTTATTTCATGTTTTAATTTGGTTTAAGTGGATCCTAAAATTAATTACTAAGTTATGAAGAGAGGGAAAGAGAAGAAGACTTCTCTTTCCTTCCCTAACTTAAGTAATTTCTAAAGTAAGGTTCACATTTTAGTTTTGTTTATGTGAATGTTTTGATTAAATCATTTAATTAATCCTATGTTTAGATAAACTCTAAACAAACCTATTCAAGAAGAAAGGCATTTTAAGATTAAATCAAATGAATCAAAATTACATAACACATTACTTCATTTCTTTCCCAACATATATTTAACATGCATATGGATGGACCCTAAGCATATCTATACATACAAATGAGAATATTTAACACACTTTATAATGCATGCTAATTAATCTTTAAGAAAATTTAGAAGTTGAATATGCATGATTTGTCTTAAGTAGAAAGGGATTTCCTTATCCAAATTTTAACATACACACATGAAAGTAAGAAAGGCATAAGTGAGTACAGCATCATTGTTAACCAGAGGTGTAAGGTACAAGACCTACTTAGGGCTACTTAAAGCCTCGCAACCTCATGGTTGTCCAGACTACTTTCCTTAAATACAAATATGTGTATGAAAGAAATGAAATGGAAAGGAAGAATGCAAAAATTACATTAATGGATTCATTTTATTTTATGCAATTTTATGTATGCAAGTATAGGTAACTCTTCTTAGATGGTAGAATAGGGATGAATAGGATATGAAATTAGGTGAGCATTAGGTCCTTTTCAAATGAACCATGTATCTCACCATATCCCTATTCAAAACTATACCAACATAAGAAAGAAAGGAAACCTATGCTAAGTATACCTTTATAATCTTCACATGCAAGCTTATAATTATAAGTATAAGTATAGTTTCAGATTTGGTATTTGATTTATATTTTTGAAAATAATTTGGATTTAGTAGTGATAATAGCCATTCATATTTCTACTTTAGCCAACACATGCAAATTTGACATAAAGTAAACAAGTTCATTTTAAATTTTGAATTTGAAAAATATGAATGCATGAAATCACATGACATACAAATTTAACATGTTGGGGAAAGATTCAAAGTAATGAAAGCATGTAAACAAGTTCACTTCACTTAAACCCTAAAGACATTCTTATGGAATAAGAAAGTTTAAAATAAATCAAAGTGAATTCAAAGTGATTTTTGTTTACTTTGGAGTTTGATTTAATTTTGAAAAGGTGAGATTAGTTGGCTATTTTTAACCCATTCCACATGTGTTTGATATTTTTTTAATTTTTAGATAATTAAATCTATTTTATGCATTAATTAGGTTAAGGTATGAATTAAGTAACTTAATTAACCCTTACCTACACCACCTTAGAATAATTAACCAAATAATTATGAGCTAATGAGATGGCATAAAACTCACAAGGAAATTAAATTTGCAATTCATCTAATAAGAAAGAGGACTAATGTAATTTGGCTCACAATTAAAGGTTAATTAAGCTAAGTGGTTTAGCTTAAGTAATTTCAAAACACCCTTTCATGCTTATGAATTGAGTTTTAATTTCCTTAATTTGAACTTAGGCTATTAAATACCTAAGCATCTACCCAAAGTAGATTAATTAAGTTCTGGGACTTTTTAGAATTTTTATAAATTAATTAAGGGGATAATTAATGAATTAACCCTAATTAAGAGGAGATTAAGGAGAGAAAAGGGGGTTTAGGGAATAGCTTAGGGGAAATGCCCCAAAACTATTCCATAAACCTCCTACTTACTAAATCTAGCCTTAATCAACCCTAATCATGGATTAAAATCACTAATTACACCTTAATTATCCTTAATTATATAAGAAGGGTAATTAAGAAATTTATATGCAATTATTCTAATCAAGCCTTCAATAAATCCCAAGAAAATTAGGGCAGGTAGAAGTCATCCCCTAAAATATACCCAAGAAAATTGGGATTAATCATAGGCTTAATTAAAAAGTAATTAGCAAAATAAACTTTCCAATAAAACTAAAATTCAGAGACAAATATAATTCAAAAATTATTAATATTAATTTTAAAATTTTTTGGTTGAATTATCTTTCCATAGAATTTTATTTTATATTTTTTTAAATTTTCTAGATGGAGTTATGAATTTTAGAAAATCCCTAGATTAATAAAAATTAATTAAGGCATTTTAATTAACCCTAACTAATCCGGCTCACGCATGTGTGGCTGGTGCACGACAATCATCATGTTGTGAGGGGTTTACTTAAGTTTCAAATCCTAAACGGTGGTTGGTGGTGCACGCGGTTTGATCTCTACCTTCCGATCAAAGATCATATGGCCAGAGATCTCCCCGCATTTTGAAATAATAATAGATATCTAAACATGCATAATTATCTCAGTTGTCCATTCAAAATGCACGAATGGATGGCTGAGATCTCCCAAGTTCTTCCCCTTGATCAATAGAGACTGTCCATGATCAAGGCGAAGATCCAAGCTCAGTCTTGAATGGATTCAAATCAAACTCAACCCACGCCATCTAAAGCTAAAGAGTGGAAAATCCAATGATCAAAAATCCATGGGATTGAAATTTCTATCACAAAGCTCCACACCACATTGAGTTTAGTGGTCAAAAAATTCCATATCTCATTAGAGGTGATCACCGCTCAATTCCTTGGAGAGTTTAGTTGAGTTTCTTGTCAAGTTTTGCACTTGAGGTTGAGTGGGTCTTCCATGGGTCACCTTAGCTTGAGCTTTGATTGAATTGATCTCCTTTCTTCTAGAACTTGGAAGAGAGCTTGGGCACTGGTCCTCCCGATGAAACTTGAAGGAGAGTGGAGTTTAGTGTGGAGAAAATTCAAGAATGGATTGAGCTCCCCTATTTTCACTATTCAAAAATTGAGAAATGGAGAAATGGCAAGAGCTCTAGGAGGATATGGAATACTCTCTAATGGCTCCCAAGTCTCACTAGTACACAATCGAATTAATGAATGATGTATTTGAGTTTGTTTAGGGAGAGTATATCTCTCCCTTGAAGGATCGGATGACTGTCAATGCACATGTCATTTTGATCTAATTGAGCATAGTAAGTGGGTTATTTGATTAGTTAAGAGTGTGCACATAGTCATTTTGAGCCAAAGAGTGGATTGCCAACCTCCCATGTGCTTGAATTTGAGTTTGAGAGGGAGTTTAAATTTTGCATTTTGACCCATAGGGTTTGGTTTGGTCTAGGGACCAATTGGGCTGACCCAAACCCATTGGGTTGGGTGCACCACTCTCCCTTAGGTCCCCTTGAGCTTTTAGGAAAGCCTCAAGTGAATGTGAAGAGGGTATGACCAAATTACCATGGATTAAGCCAAAATTTGTTCTATGAGGGTAGAATGGTTATTTTGCTAATTTTTCACTTTGGATATCTTGGTATGTGGAGAAACTAGTTTTGGCCAAGTTTCATGAGATTTGGAATTCATTTGATAGGTTTAGCTCATGTTGACCCATTTAGGTTAAAAATGGGTCAACTTGGGTCAAGTTGATCAATTGGTCAAATTGGGTCAAACCAAGGGTTGGGTCAAGTTCATATGACCATTTGAAATGTTTTGGTGGCTTTAGTTTGATTCAATTTGGTATAGTTTTGATTTGGCTCATATGACTTCATTTAGGTCAAATGGGTCAAGTTGACCTATTTGACCCATTTGACCTATTTGAGGTAGGTCAAGGTTAGGTTTATGTTAGGTTAGTCATATGGAGTGGATTGGTATCTTTGTTTCCAATCAATTTAGGTTAAGTTCAATTTTGGCTCAACATGACCCCTTTAGGTCATGTTGGGTCAAGGTCAAGCAAGTTAGTCTAGTTGGCCAATTGAGGCTTTGGTCAAGTTCCACAAGTGATTTGGAATGGACTTGACCCATTATTTTCAATCAATTTGGCTTAGATCAAGTTTTTGACACATTTTGACTTTTTAGGTCAAAATGGGTCAACGTGGGTCAAGTGGTCAATTAGCTAGGTTAGTCTCAAATGTTGACTTGGTAATGTTCAAACATAAGTCATGAGTGAACTTAGATTAATGGTTTCAATCAGTTTGGCCTATTGTGGAATTTGGCTATGTTAGGTTTCATTTTGGGTTAAGTGTTGACTTGGTCAACCCTTAGGTTTGACTTGGTTTGACCCAATTTGGTTGATTGATCATCCCATGATGATTGTTGATCATGATGAGAGGGATAGATGAGTTTGGTTCAATCCAATTTAGTTAGGATTAGAATTTAGCTCATAAGGGTACTTTAGGTCATTTTGGGTCAAGTGAGCCTAAGTGGGTCAAATGGCTTGGTCAAAGCTTGATTTGAACTTGATTGATCTTGTATATGGACTCATGATTGAAATATAAATCCATTTACAAGTGGTTTGAAGTCAAATGGGTTTTGATCCATTTGACAATTTCATATTCAAAGAAAGAATATGAAGGGTTTTTGGGTATGATTTTGGACTTAGGTTTTGATTGTTTGATTGAAGTTTGGATTTATATATGAGCTCATGATTGTAGGGTTGATTGAATCATGAGAGAAAATCAACAGTTTGACTTGATTTGAAAATGATTTGGCTAAGTTCAAGATTTTGACTTGAAAGGCTTAGATTGGATTTGAGTTGTTTTGAGTTTGATTTTTGGAATTGATTTTGATTGTTTGAATTTATATTTTATTTATATATGGGAATATAAATGAAGATATAAATTGATCATGAGAAAATTTCAAGGATTTGAAGTGGTTTGATCATGATTTGGGCTAAGTCCATTAAGAAGGATTTAGGAAAATTTTGGAGTTTAGAGTTTGAATTTTTGAATTTTGTTTGATTGATTTATATTTATATTTCATTTATATATGTGAATATAAATGAGAATACAAAAGAAATATGAGAAAATACCATGAATTTGAATTGATTTTATGATGATTTAAGCTAAGTTCATTAATAGAAAATTAATGACTTAGGAAGATTTTAAATTGAGAATTTAATTTTTGCCTCTGATTTGATTGATCTATATTTATATTTTATTTATATATGTGAATATAAATGAGAATATAAATGAGTTTTGAAAAATCCCATGAATTTAAATTAGTTTGATTAAGGTTTTGGATAAATCCTTTAATAGAAAATTAAGGGACTTAAGAAAGTTTCAAATTGGGAATTTTAATTTTTTGCATTTGATTTGATTGATTTATATTTATATCTCATTTATATGTATATAAATGAGAATATAAATGAGTTTTGGGAAAATCTCATGAGAAATGATTTGATTAAGATTTAAAGTCCATTAATAGAAAATTAAGGACTAAAGAAAATTTCATGAATTGAGTTAGAATTTTGAGTTTAGTTTTATTGATTTGAATTTATATTTCATTTATATATGTGCATATAAATGAGAGTATAAATGGTTATGAGAAAATCTCAAAGATTTTACTTGGTTTAGATTATAATTTTGGTTAAGTCCTTAAAGGAAAGATTAAGGACTTAGGTAAAATTGAACTTAAGAATTTTGATGAATTTTGATCATGGATTTCAATCATAGATTTCAATCATGGATTCCAATCATATGGAGTTGATTTGAATTTGGAGAAAATAAATTAAGATTGATTTGGAGTTTGACTTGAAAGAAGGGAAGTGAGGAAAGGTTTAAGCTAAGGGTAGGCAAATTTCCTAACACCCCTAAGGCATGACATATTCCTATGGCTAACTCTTCTAGGTCTCTAGGGCTAGGTTGAGTGTCCACCTAATCACTCGATGTGTCGTAAGACTAAGGAACTCTTAAAGTCTAAGAGGAGTCCTATGTCTAAGATGGAGGTGTTGAGAGCTCATCCCAAAAATGAGGTCAACACTCAAGCATGATTGAAGTCCAAAAAAATTCAATTAAACCAAATGAGTAATTTGAACCTAATTGAAATCAAGCTTAACCCATTTAACCTTAAATGGGTTAAATTTAAATGAAATGCAAAATTAACTCAAAACCTAAAAGAATTAATCAAATTAAAACTTGATAAATCATCAATTAAAAATAATTGTACACAAATTGAAATCAATTAATCAAAATAAATACAATTAAAACACTTCGAATCTAAATGGAATGAATTGGGTTAAACCTCCAATCCAACTCAAATGGACTTAGGTTCAACCTAAAATTCACATTGGGTTTGATTTAGGTAGCCAAACACCTGCCTAAGGGCTATGGTGGTGAGGCCAAACGCCATAAAATGAAATGTCAAAGGGATGAGGTGGAACCATGAGAGAAGAAGGCTTAGAACTCATGAAAAGAATTCAAATCTCACTTCCCGTCCTCCATACCTTTTCCACCTCTTGGCTTCAATTAGTTTGGCTTCTTTCCAATTATTTGACAGCCTCCAAAGAGGAGAGATCAATGGGATAAGACTTGGCTCCCTTCATGGGATAGCAAGAGATGATCTCTATTGAGAAGGCTCTCGGCCAAGGGGAGAAAGGGGAGGAAAAGACTTTCTCCAATCAAGAACTTCATCTCAACACATTAACAAGGTCAAGAGGAACCCAATCAACTCTTTGGTCAAGCCTCTCATAGCCGGTGGCTGAATTTCAGCCACCTAAAACTCTTCATATATGGCTTTGGCCATAAATGGAAAGAGAGGAGAGAGGCCCGCTCTCCATATTTTCATTCTAAGCAATCCACAGGATGAAGATAAGCCAATTTGAAGCCTCCCCAGGCTTTCACCATTGATAAGCCAAAAATATACCATGGTCGACTGCAAAGTTCTCCCCTTCTAATGGCAAAATTATAGAGAGAGAGAGAGAGAATTTCATGCTAAATTGACTCTCCCTACACATTCTAGGGACGAGTTCAATCAAATCTTCCCTCAATCTGTATGCCATTGGTGAGCCAGATAACAGCCAATATCAATAGCAAATAGCCATGAGGTGGTCTCCATAGCGTTTGGCAGGAAGGCAAGCCACCAAATCACTTTCATAGCATTGTCTCATCGAGGTGAAGGTGCTCTGAGCACGAATCGCCGGGATCACCGCCAATGAGGTATGCTTTAAAATCAATGCCTTAAGCAAATTTATTTGGTCCTTTGTGAAGAGAATTTGATCTCTAAGGAGATCAAATTGTATTAATTGATTACAAATTGATCTTTGATTGATTACAAATCATGTGATTTCATCACTTTGACCATTGGAGATCAATCCCGAAGGATGGATGATCCTTGGTTCTCTAGCAGAAGGAGGGGGAGATAATCCCCGATGTCTATTCCTTCTATTTGGAACTGGCTAGCCAAATGATCCGATTTAATCCCTTAAGAAAATCTTGAGAGAAATCTTGACCGTCCGATCAACGAGACCGCATGGGCTACCGCTTTTGACGTGGGATCCGCAAGGATCCCGTGTGGCCCAATGACGCTACACCACATGGCAATGGCGCCGCATACAAAATAAGATTTCTTATTTTTCTGAATTAAATAAATATTAAAAATCATAAAAAATAATACATAAATAAAAAAATACAAATGAGGGCTCTCTCGATTCATCTCAATGAGTAGAATCCATTAAACCCAAATCCCTAATTAATTTTAGGTAATTTTAGATTAATTTGGCTTTAAATAAAAAATAATTGAACTCAAATTAATCACAAACCGTTACTACAATCAATAAGAAACTTTGGGAATTGAAATTGAGGCTAAAATACACCTTAGGAAAAATATTTCATGAATTAGCTCAATGTAAATCAAAAGATATTAAATTTCAAGCTCCAAACCTTAATTTTAATGAAATAAATCATAAAAATGATCAAATCATTTTAAATTAAAATAATAAACCCTAATAAACTTAAACACACTAGTGAAAGCCACTAAAATTTAATAAATCATAAAATGTTCTAATTTCATAATTAATTAAATTAATTAATCAAATTAATTAACCTAAAACATAGAAAAATCCATAATAAATCAACAGCAATACGTAACCGAACGAAGTACGGATGCATTTCCAAGAGAACTACGAAAATAAAGAACCTAAGTAGTTCCTTCTAAATTAAGTTAATTTAAGTTTTAATGAAATCATTAAAACCTTAGTTACATAATCATGCATCTTAAAATGAAACTTTAGAAAAAAGAAACCCCATGTGCCATAAAATTTCAAATTGATCTCTTGATGAGAATAATTGAATTTTCAAGTTTCTAGCTCAATATAAATAAAATAATAAATTAAAAAATCAAGAGATCACAAAATTCATAAAAGTAATTTGAAATACTTTGTTAACATAAAAGGTCTCCGACTCTAAATCAAAGAGTTTGATTAATAATGAAAATAAGACTTAATGAAAATAATAATGAATATTAAGTTAAATTAAATTAAAGACTAAATATATTCATAATAAACAAATCAATAAGACTTTAATGTGAATTAAAGATTAACAAATAAATTAGTTAATTCAAATTAAATGAATACAAATTCAATGAACATGAACATTAATGAAACAAATATTAAACTAATTCAAATCAAATAAGTCAAATTAAACAAAAAATAACAAACTCAATAACACATAATCAAATTAAAATAAAATAAATGAAGAATTAAAATTCAGAAGACAAAATCAAAACATTCACTAAATTAAACTCAAAATCATGTAAATTAATCAAAGAAGTTAATTAAGATATAAATATCTTAATTGGGTCTTTAGATTGAACCATCTTATCTGAAAGCTTCATTATATTAGGATTTAGTATGTTTAATGAAATGACATCCACCCAAAAATGGAATCTATTTTATTCTTTATTTTTGAAAACTTAAACTTTATTTTAACATAAAAATGAATTTAAAAAATAAAAAATAAGAATCACAAATCATTAAATCGTCTGAATTGAAACCATCCAAAGGTAAATCAAACAAACTTCAAAACCCAAATTGAACCCATAATGCTAAAGTCATACTACACAAACACATTTCCTCTACACACTAGATCTTTAGGTCAAGAACCCTAGGTTAGGTCAATCTGTGATATGATGTGATGTGATGTGATGTATATTTTGTGGTGTACTATTTTAAACTATATGTCTAGAATTATTTTCCCGTTAGACTAGATGATAGGACGTTCATTTTAGAACTAATATTGCTTTCTGTAGGGGGATGTGCTAAAAAATTTATTTTCACAAATAAATATATAAGTATTATTTTCTTGCAGCAGCTAAAAGTCTCTTAGCGTAGCCCAATAGGATATATAGGCTTAGCAAGCAACTAATGTAAGCTCATATGTCTGTAAAATATAACAACTCTATGTTGTTTGTTATTTTTTGACTGTTGTAGGTCAACATCACTTCTAAAATAAATAATTAAGATATTTAATCTTAGATTAGTAATCTCATAATTAAGGACTTAGGACACTATACCTAGTGACCTAGTACAACTTTCTTGGGTTTGATCTAACCTAATGGGCTTAGGTAGACTTAACCCAAATTTCAAACTTGAATTAAATAAAAAATGCAAATAAATAAAAATAAATTTAAATCAAATCAAATGAATGAATCCAAATCTAATTTAAAGTCAAACCCAGTCAACTCTTTTGGTATGAGATTGAATTATGTGGGTCCCACTAAGTCAAAGGTTAACCCCCAAAATTTGAACAAATGAAATCATTTTAAATGATCTAAATGATAAAGTAAACATGTTTAATCAATATAAGAAATTTAAATTTATTTAGGCCTTACTTAGTTACTTAGATCACTTGGTCTAAAAAGAACCTGGGTCATTTCAAACCAAATGAAAAAACCAACTCAATTTGATTGCTCAAAATCATTTGAAAATTATAATCAAACATAATCCAACCCATCATTGGGTCTAATTTGACCAATTTGGTCATTTGACCCAAATGAACCGAAGCTAAACCCATTATGCTCACTTTAGATCAAATGGGTTCAAATTGAAATAAAATTGAATTCAAATAAAATTAATCACTTTAATTCATCTCATACATGTGATCAAGTGTGACTGGAGTCCAAAAAAAATTCAATTTAGTCAAATGGGTCATTTGAACCCAATTGGAATCAAGCTTAATCGATTTAATTCTAAACAGGTTAAGGTAAAATGAAATCCAAAATTAATTCAAATCCTAAATGAATTAATTAATAAAAACTTAATAAACCATATATTAAACATAATTGAACCCAAAGTTAAATGAATTAAATCAAAATAAACAAAATTAAAACACTTTGAATCCAAATGGCTTAAATTGGATTCAGTTTCGAATCCAACTCAAATAGATTTGGATTCAACCTCAAACTCGCATTGGGCTTAATTTGGGTAACCAAACACGAGCCTAAAGGTTGTGGTGGTGATGCCAAAAGCTATGAGTGAATTCAAAGGGGAGATGAGTTGAGGTTTTGACCAAGTAAAGATGCTTAGTGGATTTTTCTTCCTCCCTTCATCTAAATGCCCTTGGACTTTACCCAATCTTTGAACACCTCTTGGAGATGGTTTCAAGGCTTGAAATTAAGTGGCCAACCCTCATGCAAAGAAAAAAGTGGCTTCCTCCATGAGGATAAAGAGAGCAAGGAGACCATGGAGATCTCTCACCAGGGAAGAAAGAGGAGTAAATGACTTCCTACCCTCAAATTACTTATCCAAACATACTCACAAGGACAAGAGGGACTAAATTCACCATTAGGGGAAGAAACTCTAGTACACATCCAGACCCATTTTCCTTAGGAGTTCTTGTTGAGGTGATTATCTCCTTGGGGTGGACTTCTAACCAGATACATCTTGTTGTACCAATCACCCATAAGAACATATATCTCTGGTGTCATTACATAAAAAGATGTATATTTCCATCCTCATTTTATCCCGCATAGAGTGAAGATGAAAGCATATATCTTATTCTTTAGAAATTCAAAACATATAAAATTTTTCCAGAGGGCCTAATGCATTCGGCTCATAATTAATAGTTAATTAAGTTAAAGAGTTTAATTTAAGTACTTTCACAACCCTTCCCACATATATGGGTTAGGTATGATTTCCTTAAGCAACTTAGCTTATTAAACACCTAATCAATCTACCTATGAAGGAAATGATTAAGTTCAGATTGATTTGATTTTTAAATTTAGATTAATTAAGCAATTTAATACACTAATTAAATCATTTAATTAATTTGTACCTTAATTAGATTTTTATCCAAATGAAATAAACTTAGGAGAAGACTCCAAATCTCATTCCCTAAGTCCATTCACTGATCTAAGGTAATTAGCAAAATTAATTAATTAATTTACAACTATTTAATCAATTAATTAATCACTTAATTGATTAAGAGGGTAATTAAGAATGAATTAATCAATTCTAATTAAACCATCAATAAATTCCAAGAAAATCATGGGAGGTGAGGTCATCCCACTAAATGCACATGAGAAGTTAAGTTCATTGATAAGAGAGTAGTTCTAATTACATTCCATAAAACCAAATTCCAAAATATCCTTTCAAAAATCAATTGAATTTAATTTTAAATTATTTACCTTTAAATTATCTTCATAATGCATTTTATTTTGTATTTTTCTACTTTTTCTATATTTAGTTATGAATATTTGAAGATTCAATAATTAAAACCTAATTAAATAGGCTAATTAAATAGTTAATCCTATCGAGGCCATGTAGGACCGAGATAAGCTATGGCGATTCTTAAAAGTAATTTATCTAATAGCTTAGCGGTGGCTCTACATGATTTCTCCTCGATCGTCTGATTAGAGATAGGATGGTCATGATCAAACCCGCGGTTTTTAAGGGATGAATAAGGGGATCCTACGCGGCTTGACCATGACCGACCATCCAAAATGAGTGGATGGATGGTCCATGATTCATCACTTAGTTTTCTTACAGGAAAGGGCATTCGTCCACTCTTTAGAGTAAGATGAGCTTGATTGACTGACTCAACTCACACCATCATGCAAGGATGAAGATCTAATAATTTCTTCACTGGGATAATTATCTTCACAAAGGACAAAACATTTCCTATTCTAGGCTTGATTTGAAGGCATACCTCATTGAAGGCTATCACAGGTGATCCCAACCATTGAAGTAGCTTCTTTTAGTGGAGACAAAGCCCTGTTGAATATTTCAAGCTTTGGGATGAAATGGATCTTCCTATAGACCAAGGTGAGCTTCAATTGCTAGTGACTTTGATCAAAGTCCCCTCTCCCGTTCCTTGAGAACTTGGGTGAAGTTTTGGATCAACTTGATTGAGTCCCCTAAGGGTACTTGCAAGAGAAATTAGCTTAATATTAGGTATTGAGTGAGATGGAAATTCCAATGGTTTCTCCCTTTTTTTTGGCTTGAAAATATGGAGAATTTCCAAATGGCTCAAGAGGCTTGAAGCTCAGTTGCTTTGAGTTCCTTAGCTTCAATCATGTGAGTGTGTGAATCAAGTGAAATTAGAGTATATCTCCCTTTATGACTACTATCCTTCCATTTTGGATCAATTGATTAGATGCAATGGGTTTGTTAGGTTGTTTAGCTTTCACATGGTTTGCTTTTGGCAGAGGAATGTAGTGGAGAAGTTTCCATGTGCTTAATTGAGTGGAGGAGGGATCCCATGTGTTCAATTTCTAATTGGGTGGTCGGTTTGGCCATTGGGTTGAGTTTGGCTGACCCAAACCCATTGGGTTATGTGCACCATGCTCACTAGTGTTCACTTGGTCCACTAAGAGGGTGTCAAGTGGCCATGAAGAGGATTTGACCAAATTCCAAGTGAATTTGGCAAAGAATTACCCTTTGACCTAAGGGTAAAATGGTCATTTGTCTTTGATTATAGTTTGAATATGTTTGGTGTGATTAAAAAATGGTTTGGGATAAGTTTCAATGAATTTTGAATTGATTTGATATGATTTGGCTCATGTTGACTGTTGACCTCATTTTTAGAATGATCCCTCAACACCTCCATCTTAGGCTTAGGAATTCTCTTAGACTTTAAGAGCTCCTTAGTTTTAAGACACATCTAGTGATTAGGTGGATACTCTCCCCTAGCCCTAGAAGAATTAGAAAAGTTAGCCATATGTATAGGTCATGCCTTAGGGGTGTTAAGAAAATCTCCTACCCTTTAGCTTAAGCCATTCACTTTCCATCTTTCAAGTCAAACTCCAAATCAATTATATTTGATTTTCTCAAACTCAAATCTATTCCATGATTCAATTCCATGATTGAAATCCTTAATTGAAATCCATGATTGAAACCCATTATCAAAAATCCATCAAAATTCCTAAGTCAACTTTTCTTAAGTTCTTAACCCTTTTCTTAAGGACTTAGCCAAAATCATAATTCAAACCTATCCAAATCTTTGAGATTTTCACATGATCCATTTATATTACCAATTATATTCACATATATAAATGAAATATAAATTCAAACCTATCAAATCAAATTCAAAATTTCAAAATAATTCATAAAAGTTTCCTAAATTCCTTTAATTTTTCATTAAAGGACTTAGCCAAAATCAACTCCAAACATTGATCAAACCTATTCAAATCCTTGGGATTTTCTCAAAATCAATTTATATCCTCTTTCATATTCTCATATATAAATGAAATATAAATATAACTCAATTAAATCCAAAGCAAAAATTAAATTCCAAATTAAAAATGCTTAAAAATCTCTTAAATCCCATAATTTCTTCATTAATGGATTTAACCTAAACTTTGATCAAACCACTTTAAACTCATGGGATTTTCTCAAAATATATTTGTATTCTCAGTTATGTTCTCAAATATAAATGAAATATAAATATAAATCAATCAAATCCAACTAAAAATATTAAATTTCAAATTAAAAATTTAATTAAATCCTTTAAATTCCCTTAATGGATTTAACCCTAAATCATGATTAAACTCTTTCAAATTCTTGAAATTTTCTCATGATCAATTTATATTCTCAATTATATATATAAATGAAATATAATTCAAACAATCAAAACCACTCCAAATATCAAACTCAAATCCATCAAAATCAAATCTAAGCCTTTCAAACTAAAATCTTGAACTTAGCCAAAATCAAAATCAAGCCAAACTCTTGATTTTCTCTCATGGTTCAATCAATCCTACAATCATGAGCTCATATATAAATCCAAACTTCAATCCTTCAATCAAAACCAAATCAAAATCAAACCAAAAACTCCATATTCTTCCTTTGAATATGAAATTTTCAAATGAATCAAAATCAATTTGACTTCAAATCACTTGTAAATGGATTTATAATTCAATCATAAGTCCATATACAAGATCAATCAACTCAAATCAAGCTTTGACCAAGCCATTTTGACCACTTAGGCTCACTTGACCCAAAGTGACCTAAAGTACCCTTATGAGCCAACTTTTGATCCTAACCAAATTGGATTGAACAAAACTCATATTCGTCTCTCATCATGATCAACAATCATCATGGGATGATCAACCAATCAAATTGGGTCAAACAAAGTCAACACTTAACTTAAAATGAAACCCAATATGACCAAAATCCACTATAGGTCAAATTGATTGAAACCATTGATCCAAGCTCACTCATGACCTATGTTTGAACTTGACCAAGTCAACATTTGAGCTAGCCTAATTGGCCCACTTGACCCAAGTTGACCCATTTTGACTAAAGGGTCAAAATGTGTCAAAACTTGATCTAAGCCAAATTGGAAACCAATGGGTCAAGTCCATCCCAAATCACTTGTGGAACTTGACCAAAGCCTCAATTGGCCAACTAGACCCAACCTAGCAATTGACCTTAGACCCATATGACTAAAGGGGTCATGTTGAGCCAAAATTGAACCTAACAAATTGATTGGAAACAAAGATATCAATCCACTTCCATATGACTAACAAACCTAAACCTACCCTTGACCTAACTGAATAGGTCAAATGGGTCAAATGTCAACTTGACCCATTTGACCTAAATGAGTCATATGAGCCAAAACCTAATATATACCAAATTGAACTAAACAAAAGGCACCAAAACATTTCAAATGGCCATATGAACTTGGCCCAAACCCTTGGTTTTACCCAATTTGACCTATTGGTCAACTTGACCCAAGTTGATCCATTTGACCTAAATGGGTCAACATGAGCTAAACCATATCAAATGGATTCCAAATCCATTGAAACTTGGCCCAACCTATTTTCTCAACATACCAAACTTTTTAAAATTGAAAAAATAGAAAAATGATAGTTATACCCCTAGGCCATAGAACAAATTTTGGCCTAGCTCCGGGTATTTTGGTCATGCACTTGAGGCTCTCCTAAAACCTCAAGGGGACCTAATGATGAGTGGTGCACCCAACCCAATGGGTTTGGGTCAACCCATTTGGCCCATGGACCAAACTTGACCCATAGGCATGAAATTGAAAATTCAAACTCCCCCCAAAAATCAATTGGATGCACATGGGAGTTAGGCTTCCACTCTTCTGGCCAAACCAACCATGTGCACACCTCTAACCAGCCAAACAACCCATTCTATGATGACAATTGGATCAAAATGGAAAGCTTAGGCTTGGCCGTCCGATTGCCATAAGGGGAGATATACTTCCCCTAATTCACTAAAATCACAACACATTCACCTAGGAAGCTTTAACAAACATCATAAAGCTCCCCCAAGGATCCTTGAGCTCATTCCATTCTCCCATTTCTCAATTTTCAAATAATAAAAATAGTGGAATCCAATTGAATTGCCAACTTCTTCCACACATGATCTTAGCTTAATTCCTTTTGTAAGCATACTTAGATGACCAAGTCGAGCTCACCTAAGTTGATTCCCAAGTTCTAAAGGCAAGGGAGGATTAAATTGGATCAAAGCTGAACTCAAGATAAGGAGGAGGTGACCCATAGAAAGATCCACTCCATCAAGTGCTCTAAACTTTAACAAGGCTTCAACTCAACTAAACAAAGCTTCTCCAAGGGAATCGAGCATCGGTGATCACCTCCGGCGAGGTTAGTGAATTTTTTGCCACTTAGGCTAAGAGGTATTAGTCTTTTGTGAAGTGGATTTTAATCCCATAGGATCTTAGCCGTTGGATTGGATGCTTTGGTCCTTTAGATGGTGTAGGTTGAGCCTTGTTTGAATCCATGAAGGATCGGCTGGATCTCCCCCCGATTGTGAACATTTCACTTAAGTTATCCATCCATGCATTTTTAGATGGACGGATGAGATTATTTACCACATTTTAGAATTTAATCTCCATTTTAAAACCATGGGTGTATCCTCAGCCATCTGATCTTTGATCGGACAGCTAAGGGTAAAAATGTGTGCACCGCCGTCGCCTCTCTCGATTTGAAAACTTAAGTAATGGCTCAGTGCATGTAAAGCGTGCCACATGCCACACGTCGCAGGTAGGAGGGATTAAAATGGGGATTAGATTTAACTAATTAATTCTAATTAATATAGCTTCTAAAAATAATAAATCCTCATAGAAAATCAAAAATAAAGGAAAAATTCCTAGGATAGATAATTCCATCTAGAATATTTTCTAAAAATATTTTCAATGTATTTTGATTTCCCTTTTTCAATTTGGGTTTCTTTGGGAATGTTAATTAGCTAATTACTTTCTAATTAAGTCATCAATTAATCTTAAATTTTTTGGGTTCATTTTAGGATGACCTCTACCTCCCTAATTTTCTTGAGATTTATTGAGGCCTTAGGAAATTGCTAGCTCATTCCTAATTACCCCTTCATGTAATTAAGGGTAATTAAGATGTAATTAATTTTCCTATGATTAAGTTGGATTAAGGTTAGATCCAACGAGTGGAGGTTCTATGGAATAATTTTGGGATATTTTTCCTAAGCTATTCCCTAAACCCCCTTTTTTTTTCCTTAATCCCTTCTTAATTAAGGGTTAATTCATTAATTACACCTTTAAATAATTTTCAAAATTTCTAAAAATCTCTAGAACTTAATTAATCTAGCTTGGGTAGATACTTAGGTGTTCAATAGCCTAAGTCTAATTAAGGAAATTAAATCCCCTTTCATAAGTGTGAAGTGAAATTTTAAAGTACTTAAGCTAAAACCCCTTAGCTTAATTAACTTTTAATTGTGAGCCAAATTGCATTAGGCCTTTTCATTCATTACTGCAAATTTACATACCTTGTGGGTTTTATATCATCTCATTGGCTCATAATTACCAAACTTAATTTTCCTAAGGTGGTGTAGGTAAGGGTTAATTAAATCACTTAATGCATACCTTAACCTAATCAACACTTAAAAATAAATTTAATTATCTAAAAATTAAACTAAAATACAAAACACATGTGGGAATGGGTTAGGAATAGCAAACTAATCTCACCCTTTTAAAATTAAATCAAACTTCAAACAAACCAAAATCATTTTTGAAATTCACTTTGATTTATTCTAACTTTTCTTATTCTTTAAGAATGCCTTTAAGAATTAAGTAAAGTGAGTTTGTTCATGTAATTACATTGCTTTAGAGCTTTCCCAATATATTAAATTGTATGTCATGTGACTTATGCATCCCTGATTTCATGTTTTCAAAGTTTTAAAATAAAATTGTTTACTTTATATCAAATATGCATGTGTAGGCTAAAGTAAAATATGAGTGGCTATTATCACTACTAAATCTAAAGTATTTTCAAAATCCATAAATAAAACATCAAATCTAAAATTTTGTTATTCATATATTAATTATTAGCTTGCATGTGATGAATTATAATACATGTTTAGTGTAGCCTTTCCTTCCTTTCTTATGTTAGCACAGTTTTGAAAATGGGTTAGTAAGATGTAGGGTTCATTTGAAAAGAACCCAATACTTACTTAATTCTAAACCTGATTCAGCCCTATGCTCTCACTTAAGAAGGATTTCCTACACTTGCATGAATAAATTGCATAAACCAAAATAAAACCATTAACAACTTTTGCATATTCTTTTTTCACTTTATTTCTTATATATGCATGTAGTACTTAAGGAAAGTGGTATATTAGTCTGGACAACCCCGAGGTTGAGGTTTTTCTAAGTAGATCTTGTACCTTACACCCCTGGTTAACAAAGGCGATGTACTTAATTATGCCTTTCCTACTTTCATGCATGTATGTGAAATTTTGGAGAAAGAAAGCCATTTTCTATTTAAGAAAATTCATGCATCCAAATCTTCTAAATTTTCTTAACTGAATTACTTAGCATGCATCATAAAGTGTGTTAACTATCTTCATAAAGGGCTTCCTCACCAAAAGGAATTGAGCTCAACTTGGTCACCTAGGTATGCTTGCAAAAGGAATTGAGCTAGTATCCCCAAAGGTTGAGCCATCCTACCTACATGTCCGCATTAGTACTGAAGATCGAGAAGCCCTTCCACAGGATACTCCACCCTTGGATATGCTTACGGAAGACTAGCTAAAGGTGGACTACAACGTCCTTTCTCACCTTAGAAAGTTGTCATCTAAGCTAAGCATATATAATGCCCTTGTCTTATCCAAAGAGATGAGGGAGTCACTAATCAAGGCCCTCCTTGATCTTGAAATATGCTTAGCTCAACTGACCGCTATAGGTGAGGAAGACCACTATGCAAAAGAAGCCCAAGGGATCACCTTCACCGATGAAGACCTTCTACTAGGGGACTTGGAGCATAGCCACCCCTTATGCATTATTATTGACATGAACAATTTCAGACTCGCCAGGTTTCTCATGGATTCAAGTTCATCAGTAAACATTATGAGTCTAAAGACCCTTGCCTATTTGAAGATCGACATCTCTACTCTCCGAGGAGATAAAATGATGTTGAGAGGATTCAATGATCAAGGCGAAGGGTTTTAGGTTCTATATGCCATTATAGATCTATGACTGAAGCTAAGTTATACATCATTGATTTGAATACTTCAATCACTGCTTTGCTTGGTAGGCCCTGGATACATTAGAACAAGATCATTCCATCCTCCCTTCATCAGTGCATCAAGTTCAAAAAAGATGGAATTGAGTATCGTGTCAATGGGGATGAAAAGCCATTCTCAGTGAGAGAGGTTGAGATTTATGAGGATATGACATATTATCTTCCTCAAAACACCCTTTCTTGTGAACTTGGACAAAATTCAAATGCAAATGCAAAAGAAAAAGAAAATGAAACAAAAGAAAAGATAAAAGAAAATGAAAAGAAAAGTCTAAGTGAGCAAGAAATTGAAGAAGAAGTGGATCTCAAGATATCACTTTCCACCCATAGTTCATTACATCATATGGACATGTGGTAGATGGCTCAACCTCCACCGTAGAGGCAGGTAGAAACAGAGGCAATCCCAGGGAAGACTCTAGTTGGCCTTCACCAATAGAGGTCATGTTCCAGCCATAGAGTACCCCTACTATTCACATAGACTTGAAATCCAGTTCAGAGGATGAGTCCAATGTGATTAGTATACCAGCACCCCCTCTCAGCAGATTCCATTGGAGGTGACTTTTGATCTAGCCACAGATAAAGACCAAGCCTTCAAGCAAAGCAAAGTATTTGAATCTAGTTTATGTGAAACTATCGCAAGAACTTAATTACCTCTTACTTACCTAAAGTTGAAGGTTTGATAGTTAAAGAAGTTCTAAAAGTTTCAAGGCCATCCGACAAAGTGTAAGAGGTTTTAAATCTCTATAAAGGTTTAGCCTCAAACTTGGTCAAAGTCAATATTTTGAAAATTATGAAAATATAAAATGTAAGTACAATCAAGAGTAGGACTAGGATTCAACATAGTGGGTCCAGTCGATGATGAAGATATTTTCCTAGTTGTTACCAACCATTTGGAATCTGATAGGTTCTTCTCACACATTCCCAACTCTTATGAGAATGTGTGTTTAGAAACTTTAGATGATCTAGATGAACTCTAAGTCAAAGAGGCACTGCCAGAATTTGAAGAGGAGATTCATTTAATAATTGACAAGCTGAAAGAAATCAACCTCGACATAGAAAAAAATCCTCGCCCGACATATATCAATTCATTGCTGAATGAAGAAGAAACCAATGACTTAGTTAGGCTATTGACTTAATTTAAATATTTATTCGCATGGAGTTATGAAGAAATGTATGGATTATCTCCTGACGTAGTAGTCCACAAGCTAGCAATAGACCCTAACGTTACCCCTATTAAGCAAGCTCCTAGATGCATGCGATTAGAAATTAAACAACAGGTCATTTTTGAAGTCAAGAAACTGATCAATGCTGGTTTCATTAGGGAAGAAATAATTTACCTGGTTAGCTAGTGTCGCCCCAGTTAAGAAGAAGAATGGCCAAATTTGCATTTGAGTTAATTTTAGGGACTTAAATAAGGAATGTCCTAAGGATGAGTTTCTTCTTCCTATACTAAAATTAATGGTGGACATTGCCTCATTTCATGTTATGTTCTCTTTCATGGATGGTTCATCTAGCTATAACTAAATCAAGATATCTCCTGAAGATGAAAGAAACACTACTTTTAACCTCATCAAAAATCTTCATTATAGGTTCATGCCTTTCGCCTTAAAATGATGGTTCTACATTCCAATGCCATGACTGATCTTCCTCATCCATCATGTTGAGTGTTATGTTGATGATCTTAGTCAAGAGCTTAGAAAAGGAAGACCATCTCTTTAACTTGAGAGAAGTTTTCAAACGGTTAAGATAATATAACTTCAAAATGAATCCTAAGTGCATTCTGAGTTTCTTCGTGGAAATTCCTTGTTGTTCGACAGGAATAGAAATAGATCCTAAAAGATATAAAGCCATCTTAGAAATGCCACCTCCTAAGAGTTTAACTCAACTCGATCCTTTCAAGGATGGTACGATCTAAGACTTTATCTCAAACTTATCAGATGCAAGCCCTTCAAAGACTTGTCAAAAGGATGTCAAGTTCAAGTGGGATGACAAGTACCAGCATGTATTCGAAGACATCAAAGAATACTTGTTGAGCCACTAGTTCTCAGCCTATTATCGCCATTGATCCTTTACATCGCTACATTGATGATGACTCTTGCTCATTCCAACCCAATGATGAGGGAAGAAAAGCACTCTACTACCTCAATCATTGTCATTCCTAAAGCAAACTATCCACCTATTGAGAAACATTGCCTAGCTTTTGATATTTTTTGCATCTCCAATATTACATGTTTTCTCATAAGGTGAACTTGATCTCAAGAACCAATCCATTGTACTCATACGCACAACACTTCTAATGTTTGCTCATTGGTCCATGATACTCACAGCTTGATATCATTATTCCCTCCGCGTAAAAGGTTAGCACTAGATTTCTTAGCAATACACCCACTTCTTGCTGATTATTTGCTTAGTGATGATCTCCCCGATGAACAAATCATGAAATGAGGGGAGGCTGGCAACCATCGATGGGAGATGTATTTTGATGGTGTTGCTTCTTTTCTTAAAGGTGAAGCACCATGATCTATTCTCCAAGGAAAGGCAGGGATAGGAATAGTTCTTCTAACTCCAAACCACGATGTGATGAGATTCTCATACTATCTTTCCAACCCCTGTACCAATAATGAAGCTGAGTATAAGGCTTTGATTTCCATTTTGGAGTTAGGCATCACTATCAACATCAAGAGCATCAACATCTTTGGGGATTCTCGCAGATCAACCGCCGGGTCCAACTAGGTCCTCAAACCCAAGCTTCATCATTACCAAGTATACCATGAAGCTTGGCTAAATTCTTGAAGTTACCATACAAGGTTCCTCAGAATGCAGAACATAAGATGCCTTAGCCAAACTTTCTAAAGAGTTGGCATGTCCTAAAGATGAGTCCATTTCAATAAGGGTCCAAAATAGACATTATCCCTTATTGATTCAAAACTCATCGAGAGACTTTCTCTTGAAGGGGAGTTAGCTACCAAAATGGACAAGTGAGCTTGAAGAGGCAACCATTCATAGATTACTTGAACACCCAAAACTACCAAGAAAAGTCACAAGCCCATTAGGAAATAAAGAGCTCTTTCCTATGCTCTTGTTGATGGCACCATGTAACGTCGATCCTTTGACCAAATGTGGTTACATTATTTAGACAAACACAATGCCCGTGGCATTATAACCGAGGTACATTGAGGTATATGTGGAGCTCATCAGTCTAGTCTGAAGATGAAATTGAAGATCAAAAGACTTGGATATTATTGTCCTTCTATGATCATAAATTGTATAGACGTAGCTAGAAGATGCCATCAGTGTCAGGTGCACGGTGTGGTCCTCCACTAACCACCTAACATTCTGCACCCTACTTTGGCTTCATGGCCATTTGAGTGTTGGGGTATCGACATTGTAGGTCTGATCGATCCTCCTTCTTCTTAGGGGCATCAATTCATCTTAGCTTCTCGACTTTTCCAAGTGGTGGAAGCCATCCCACTCAAAGAGGTCACATCATGTGCTTCAATTTTTAGGAACCATATCATATATAGGTTTGGGGTGCCTCATGAATTATATTGATAATGATGCATTCAAAAGCATGAAGATCAACATCTTTCCGGAAAATGGTATATATTAGATACTCCACCATCTACTACCCAGGTGGTTTAGCAGTTTCAACAAAACTCTCATCCAGATACTAAAGAAGACTCTTGATGACAACAAATGATAGAGGAATGAGTAGTTGGTTGAAGCCTTGTGGGTCTACCGCACCACATGCCAAACTCCAACTCAATCTACCTCATTTTTCTTAGTGTATGGGTCCAAAGTCATTCTTCCCTTAGAAGTTCAACTCCCATCACTAAGGATAGCATTGGGTAATAAGATCACTACTGAGCAGAATGCAAAGTTATGGTTAGAAGAGTTTGAAGGTTTGGAGGAAAGTCACCTATGGGCGTGCTAGAACCTTGAGTTGTACAAGGCAAAATGATTCAAGCTCACACAACAAGTCTAGGTCTTTTGAGTAGGAGAACTTGTGTTAGTCCTAAGAGACCAATTGTTGCTCAAAAGATGGGAGGCAAGTTTAAACCCACTTGGGAAGGTCCCTATGTCATATAGAAGGCCTACCAAAGAAGATCTTATCAGCTTATTGATTGTAAAGGGGAACACCCGATGCTTCCAATTAATGGGCTCTACCTAAAACAATATTACCCATGAAATAAAACTTATTAGAAAATAATTCATTAATAAAAAGAATAAAAATTTGACTTCATTTATCAAATCTTCTCATCTTTTGAAGTGTTGTTTGCTTGTCTTGTGAATCCGTCGTGACGTGTTTAGGGTAGGTGTAAGAGTTCCCCAGTGGCATCCTATCCCTCTTTCACAACACAAACATAATCTTTTGTTGCTTTTAGAATTTATGTAAGAGAACTCAAGGCATCTATTTTCTATTAACTAAGTTAGGTGTGAAGAACCTAGCGCATCCTTTCTTGGGAATTTTTGTTTATGTTTGGCATCATTCCTATTGTGTTTTAGGTAGGTGTAAGAGTCCCCCAGAGGTATCTTATTCCTTTTAACACTTGTATAAAACATAAACACAAATTTTTTATCTCAAGTTATTTCGATTTGGGAGCAAGCCCCCTGTGGTACTCACTCATTAGCTACTCTAGGTCGGGTCTACATGCTACCTCGCTAACATCTCACCTCAATGGTCACTTATTTGGAAGATATGAGTCCCCACACTTTCTTCCTAATTGGATCATTGCAAACTAATGAGTGCCTTGTTAGTATGATATGCTTCAATTCCCAGCCAATGAGCTATCTCATGATTGACTTCGTTTAAGAAGATGTGAGTCCCAGTACTTTCTTCTTGAAATAGCCATCATGTTCTAACTCGATTGAGTAATTTTAAGGTTTAGGATAAGTTCCCCAAAGGCTCCTTTCCACTTGACTACTCATGAGTTGATTTAAGTCCCCTAGTGGCATTCACTTTCGGTGTCCTAGGTGGGATAGCACAGCCAAAGATAGACTATTCATTGGATTACATGGGAGGATGTGAGTCCCAGAGCTTTCTTCTAGGTTGATTGTTGCAAATTGATGCACCTTAGGTTGGTTAATGTGCTATCGATAGCGACTCAGTACTCACTCTTGGAAAAATATGAATCCTGTTTTCTCCTTTAGTTGGACATAATACCTAATTTATGACTAGCCATGTTTTCTCCGAGTTAGATTAATCCCTTCATTATCCCTTGGGCACTCTATTTGGATCAAGTCCTTTGCAACCCCATCTAGACACTACCCGGGTTACTTTTGGATTGGATAATTCTCTTTTTCTAGTAACCACCCTTGTGATTAGAAAATTTGTTCAGCGGATGTGCAGATTCTCCCTTGGTTTAGTAAATCTTAGATAGCTTTAGGTTGATATAAGCTCCTTCTTAGTTTGATCCCTCGTAAACTAGCAGGGTCCATAATAAACAAACTAAAACTAAAATAAACAAATAAAATTAATTCGCTTGTAGATTAGGATTCAAGCCCCTAAAGGGCCCATCCCAAGCAGGCATCTATTTTTAGGGCAGTGTCAGCAGAACACCCTATAGAAATTTCCTGACTACTTGAGTTGAGATAAATCTCTAGGTTAGTACTCACTCTATAGTCACCCTTAAGTCAGGTTCAATTTGTTTTGCCACAAATAGGTTACCCCGGCAGTCATTTCTCTTTCAAATGTATAAGATTATACCACATTCTTTCTAGCATGATTGTTGCAAATTGATGGGCGACCAGGTCGTTTGATTTATTGTGCCCAAAGCGGTCACCCGTGGTCTTTCTAGTGGAAGATGTGAATCGCTGAGCTTTCTTCCCTTCGATTGATCATTGCAAACTGAAAGGCACTCCTTTGGTCGGATAGTCCTTCGATCGATCGGGAAAGTACTCCCTTTGGTTCAATGAATCTGAGATAGGTATAGGCTTCTATAAGCTCCTTCTCGGTATGATCCATCGCAAACTAATGGAATATATCAAACAAATAAATTAAAAGTGAAATTGATTCTTGACTATTCTTAAGTTGATTTAAGTCCCCCAGTGGCATTCACTCAATAGTCAGCCCTAGGTGGGAATGATTTGTTCCCCAAAGAAACTAATCACCCTAGTGGCTTCTTATTTCTAGAAGAGTGAGTCCCCGCTATTTCTTCTTAAGACTTGACCATTATATACCAAAATCCATTTCTCCATGGTTGGATAGTCCTACCTTGTGGTCAGTAGACTACTCCCTTTGGATTGGTAAATCTGAGTTAGGTCTAGGCCTCCTTGGCCCATACTCAGTGTAATTCATCGCAAACCTATGGGATTCATCATAATCAAACAAGCCAAATCTAAAAATAAAATCAATCTTGACTACCATTAAGCTGATCTAAGTCCCCCAGTGGCATTCACTCAATAGTCAGCCCTAGGTTGAGTACAATCTGTTGTCTTGCCAATAGATTTCCCCAGCAACTGATCTTTACTTTGGAGGACATAAGTCTACTATGCTTTCTTCCTAGTACAACTATTGCATACCGAAAGACATCCCTTTGGCTGGTTAGTCCTACTATGTGCTTAATAGACTACCCCTTTGGATTGGTAAATCTGAATTAGGTCTTAACCTCCATGGTCCCTATTCAGTACAACCCATTGCAAACCAATAGAGTTTCTAAAAATTCAAACCTAACAAATTCAACCCTCTCCCCCAATGGAGATCTCTCCTTAGTGAGATTCAAATCAAATCTAACATTTCATCTCCTTATAGATGAGTTGAACCTGCTCCCGTAGTGGAAGGTTCACACTCTATCCCTTAGTGGATTTCTTCCCTCTCTCTTATGTCTTGGACATAAGAACAGCCACATTGTACTATGCTCTAGAATCTTTCTTTTAATTGGGTTAGGGATAGATAGTTTCTATTAGTTCTTGTGATCACTCGGTGTTTGGTCCACATACGTTATGGTGTTCTGTGGTCACACCACACCTATTGGGTGCCCTTTGTTGACCTCATTTTTAGAATGAGCTCTCAACACCTTCATCTTAGGCTTAAGACATCTCATAAACTTTAAGAGTTCCTTATTCTTAAGACACATCTAGTGATTAGGTGGACACTCTCCCCTAGTCCTAGAAAACATAGAAGAGTTACCCATAGGAATAGGTCATGCCTTAAGGGTGTTAGGAAAATCTTCTACCCTTTAGCTTAAGCCATTCCTCACTTTCCTTCATTCAAGTCAAACTCCAAATCAATTCTATTTGATTTTCTCAAACTCAAATCAATTCCATGATTCAATTCCATGATTGAAATCCTTGATTAAAACCCATGATCAAAAATCCATCAAAATTTCCAAGTCAAATTTTCCAAAGTCCTTAACCCTTTTCTTAAGGACTTAGCCAAAATTATGATTCAAACCTATCCAAATCTTTGAGATTTTCTCATGATCCATTTATATTCACATATAAAAATTAAATATAAATTCAAACCCATCAAAACAAATTCAAATTTTCAAAATAATTCATAAAATTTTCCTAAATTCGTTTAATTTTCCATTAAAGGACATAGCCAAAATCAACTCCAAACATTGATCAAACCTGTTCACATCCTTGGGATTTTCTCAAAATTAATTTATATCCTCATTTATATTCTCATATATAAATGAAATATGAATATAACTCAATTAAATCCAAAGCAAAAATTAAATTCCAAATTAAAAATGCTTAAAAATCCCTTAAATCCCTTAATTTTTGTATTCTCAAAATATATTTGTATTCTCATTTATATTCTCATATATTAAAGAAATATAAATATAAATCAATCAAATCCAACTAAAAATATTAAATTTCAAATTAAAAATTCAATTAAATTCTTTAAATTCCCTTAATGGATTTAACCCTAAATCATGATTAAACTCTTTCAAATTTTTGAACTTCTCATGATCAATTTATATTCTCATTTGTATTCACATATATAAATGAAATATAACTTCAAACAATCAAAACCCACTCCAAATATCAAACTCAAATCCAATCAAAATCAAATCTAAGCCTTTCAAGCTAAAATCTTGAACTTAGCCAAAATCAATTCAAATCAACTAAACTCTTGATTTTTCTCTCATGGTTCAATCAATCCTACAATCATGAGCTCATATATAAATCAAACTTCAATCATTCAATCAAAACCAAATCAAAATCAAACCCAAAACTCCTTCATACTCTTCCTTTGAATATGAAATTTTTAAATGGATCAAAATTCATTTGACTTCAAATCACTTGTAAATGGATTTATATTTCAATCATAAGTCCATATACAAGATCAATCAACTCTAAATCAAGCTTTGACCAAGCCATTTTAACTTACTTGCTCACTTGACCCAAAATGACCTAAAGTACCATTATGAGCCAACTTTTGATCCTAACCAAATTGGATTGAACCAAACTCATATACCCTCATCATGATCAACAATCATCATGGGATGATCAATCAATCAAATTGGTCAAACCAAGTCAAACTTAAGGGTTGACCAAGTCAACACTTAACCTAAAATGAAACCTTACATAGCCAAAATCCATATGCCAAATTGATTGAAACCATTGATCTAAGTTCACTCATGACCTATGTTTTGAACTTGACCAAGTCAACATTTGAGCCTAACCTAGATTGGCCCACTTGACCCAAGTTGACCCATTTTGACCTAAGGGTCAAAATGTGTCAAAACTTGATCTAAGCCAAATTGATTGAAATCAATAGGTCAAGTCCATTCAAATCACTTGTAGAACTTGACTAAAGTCTCAATTGGCCAACTAGAACTAACCTAGCCCAATTGACCTTAGACCTAACATGACCTAAAGGGGTCAGGTTGAGCCAAATTTGAACTAACTCAAATTGATTGGAAACAAAGATACCAATCCACTCCATATGACTAACCAAACCTAAACCTACCCTTGACCTAACCCAAATAGGTCAAATGGGTCAAATGGGTCAACTTGACCCATTTGACCTAAATGCATCATATGAGCCAAAACTAAATCTATACCAAATTGAACCAAACCAAAGGCACCAAAACATTTCAAATGGTCATATGAACTTGACCCTTGGTTTGACCCAATTTGACCTATTCATCAACTTGACCCAAGTTGACCCATTTTGACCTAAATGGGTCAACATGAGCCAAACCTATCAAATGGATTCCAAATCCATGAAACTTGGCCAAACCTATTTTCTCAACATACCAAACATACAAATTGAAAAAATAGCAAATGACCATATACCCCTAGGCCATAGAACAAATTTTGGCTAATCCATGGTATTTTGGTCATACACTCATCACAATCACTTGAGGCTTTCCTAAAAGCTCAAGGGACCTTGATGAGTGGTGCCAACCCAATGGGTTTGGGTCAACCATTTGGTCTAGACCAACATAGCATGAAATTGAAAATTCAAACTCCCCCCAAACCTCAATTGGATGTACATGGGAGTTAAGCTTCCACTCTTCTGGACAAACCAACCATGTTCACACCTTTAACGACCCAAACAATCCATTCTATGGTGACAATTGGATCAAAATGGCAAGCTTAGGCTCGATTGTCCGATTGCCATAAGGGGAGATATACTCCCCTTAATTCACTGAAATCACAACTCATTCACACTTGATTGGGACCTAGAAAGTTTTAGCAAACTTCGAGCTCCCCAAGTCTAGGAGCTCTTGTTTCTCCATTCCATTTTCAATAGGAATAGTGATTTGCTTCCTCCACTTGATCTTCCCAATTCCTTTTCACACCAATGACCAAGTTCAGCTCATGTTGATTCCCAAGTTCTGAAAGGGAAGATTGAATTGGACAAAGCAAACTCAAGAGGGGTGATCCATAGGAAGATCCACTCAATCAGGAGCCTCTCACACAAACCTTCTCCAAGGTGAGCATCATTGAGGTTAGTGGTCACCACTTAGGCTAAGGTGTTGGTCTTTTATGAAAGTTTTAATCTCATGATCTTAGCTATTGGATTGCCACTTTGTCCTTTAGATGGTGTGGGTTGAGTCTTTGTTGAATCCATGAAGGTCGAGCTGGATCTCATGGGTGTGAGGCTCACATTTCCTCGGGGAAGAACTTCATCATCTCCATCCATCCACATTTTAGATGGACTGAGATTATTTCACATTTAGAATTTATCTTTCTTTTAAAACCAGTGTATCCTCTAGATCTTTGATCGATGATAAATGTAATGCGCTTTCACCTCTATTTGAAAACTTAAGTAATGGCTCATGGCGTGCATGTAAAGTCACCGCCCGCCACCATGTGTTGCTGGATTATTAAAGGGATTAGTTATTTAAGTAATTAATTTATTCTATATATCTAAAAATCATAACTCTTCATAGAAAAATTAGAAAAATAAAAGGAAAAATGCCTTGGATAGATAACTCCATCTAGAATTTTTTTAAAATATTTTCTCTGCATTTGGGTTTCTTTAGAAATGTTAATTAGCTGATTACTTTCTAATTAAGTCACCAATGCATCTCAAATTTCTAGGGTTCATTTTAGGGGATGACTTATGCCTCCCCTAATTTTCTTGAGGTTTATTGAGGCCTTGATTGGAAAATTTCTGCTCATTCCAATTACCCCTCATGTAATTAAGGTAATTAGGATATGATTGATTTTTTTTTCTCTGATTAAATTGATTAAGGTTAGATCCAGTGAATAGGTTTTTGGAATAATTTTGGGGCATTTCCCTAAGCTATTCCCTAAACCCCTTTTCTTTCCTTAATCTCATTCTTAATTAAGGTTAATTCATTAATTCCCTTTAAATAATTTTCAAAATTCTAAAAATCTAGAACTTAATTAATCTACCTTGGGTAGATGCTTAGGTGTTCAATAGCTAAGTCTTATTAAGAAATTAAACCCCTTTCATAAGTGTGAAGGGTGTTTTAAAAGTACTTAAGCTAAAACCCCTTAGCTTAATTAACTTTAATTATGAGCCAAATTGCATTAGGCCTTTTCATTACTAGCACATTGCAAATTTCCTTGAGTTTTATGTCATCTCATTGGCTCATAATTACTTAGTTAATTTTCTAAGGTGGTGTAGGTAAGGGTTAATTAAATCACTTAATGCATACCTTAACCTAATCAACATTTAAAATAAATTTAATTATCTAAAATTAAACTAAAATACAAAACACATGTGGGAATGGGTTAAGAATAGCAAACTAATCTCACCCTTTTAAAATTAAATCAAACTTCAAATAAACAAAAATCATTTTTGAAATTCACTTTGATTTATTCTAACTTTTCATATTCTTTAAGAATGCCTTTAAGAATTAAGTAAAGTGAGTTTTTTCATGTAATTAGATTACTTTAGAGCTTTCCCAACATATTAAATTATATTTCATGTGACTTATGCATCCATGATTTCATGTTTTCACAGTTTTAAAATGAAATTGTTTACTTTATATCAAATATTCATGCAATGGCTAAAGTAAAATATGAGTGGCTATTATCACTACTAAATCTAAAGTATTTTTAAAATCCATAAATAAAACATCAAATCTGAAAGTGTGCTATTCGTATATTAATTATTAGCTTGCATGTGACGAATTATAAAACATGTTTAGTGTAGCATTTCCTTTCTTTCTTATGTTAGCATAGTTTTGAATATGGGTTAGTAAGATGTAGGGTTCATTTGAAAAGAACCCAATACTTAATTCTAAACCCATTCATCCCTATGCTCTCACTTAAGAAGGATTTCTTACTTGCATGAATAAATTGTATAAAAAAATAAAACCATTAACAACTTTTGCATATTCTTTTTTAATTTTTTCTTTTATATGCATGTGTTTAAGGAAAGTGGTATATTAGTCTGACAACCCCAGGGTTGTAGGCTTTAAGTAGCTCTAAGTAGTTCTTGTACCTTACATCGTTAACAATGGCATACTCACTTATGCCTTTCTTACTTTCAAGCATGTATGTGAAATTTTGGATAAGAAAACCTTTTACTTAAGAAAATTCATGCATCCAAACCTTCTAAATTTTCTTAAATGAATTACTTAGCATGCATCATAAAGTGTGTTAAATATATTCATTTGCATGTATATATATGCTTAGGGTCCATCCATATGCATGTTATATATGTTGGGAAAGAATTGAAGTAATGTATGTTATGTGAATTTTGATTCATTTTTCTTAATCTTAAAATGCCTTTCTTTTGAATAGGTTTGTTTAGAGTTGATCTAAACTTAGGATTAATTAAAAGATGTAATTAAAACATTCACCTAAATAAAACTAAAATGTGAACTTACCTTAGAAATTACTTAAGGATTAGGGAAGGAAAGAGAAGTCCTCTTCTCTTTCCCTCTCTTCATAACTTAGTAATTAATTGTAAGTTTCACTTAAACCAAACTAAAACATGAAATAAAAATATCCCAAAGTCACTAAAGAACTTAAGTGAAACCCTCCTCTAAGTTGAGCGTCTCTTTCACACTTAGAAAATTCAAACCTAAAGTCCTAAGCTAAGTATACGACATAAACCCTTAAAAGCACACACATTTGCCTAAGTCACCACTTCTAGCTTTAGGTTAGGTTAGTGCATGGCTTGATGTTATGTTTTATTTTATAATAAATGTTTTAGACTGGATGTTTAGGTGTATGCATGTAGAATGAATGGTAGGACATGCTTAGTATAACTATTCCTTTCTGCAAGGGATTGTGCTAAAGGGGCGCTATCAAAAATAAAAATATAAAGTCTTCTTGCTTGCAGATGCTTATAACCCTTAGCATAATCCATAGGCTAGGTGGACTTAGTCACCCATGTGTGAGGTGATAAGTCCAATATACATGCTTGGGATTTGTGTGGTGTGATTTGACTAACCTTTGTTTTGCAAGTGTTAGTTAGATTTATCCTTTTCCACTTTCATGTAAAAAAAATTATATATTTAGGATTTAGGATGATTTATTATGGGGGATTAGGATGAACATTGGTCATCAGATCCCATCTTATTTATCATATGAAGTCTTGGAGCATCCACCTTCCAACCATCCAAAGGAAGATCCAAATAAGAAAGAAAGAAAGAAGAAAAGAAAGAAAGGAGAAAGAAGAATAAAGATTTAAGACCCCCACAACAATGAATTCCTTTTGCCTAAATGTAATTCAATTCATTTCTAATCCAGGTTATATAAGGGTAGAGCTCAGCTACCCAATTTGATATTTTTGGGTTTGTGTGGTGGTGCCCGACCACAAACGGACATTTTTTTCACTAGTTTTATAAATTGATTGATTTTGTTTAACTTGTGCATTAAGTGGCATGCTTTTCCTAATTTATTTATTGCTTTTATGTATGGCCTGGTTGTGGATTAGGCTCTTTAAGAAGAAATAAATCTTTTACCCAACTTAACAACTTGAAATAAAACTAAATAACTCATAATCTCACTTAAAGCTTATAATTAAAATCAAGATAAAGGAATTAGAACCCCCTTAGCTAGATGAGTTCTTATCTTTATAATACCATCCACAATAACATATTATTTCACTCTTGATTGGAGGGCTTCCATCTTGCTAGAGAACCCAGCTTGACCTTTGAGGGTCATGGTGGAAAGTCACCTCCTAAACTTTCAGCTGATTTTGGCCAATAATCTATTTCTCATGCATTAGTCATAAAATTGCCTACTAGTCTGAGTCAAATTGATTGTCCAAAAATGAAATAAAAATGAAATTTGAAATTCATTAGATTTAGGTCATTTGAAGCACGCCCCTTTACATGATCTAGTCTCTTTAGGGAGTCAGTTTAAGGACTTAGTCTCCTTCTAAATAAGAAAATAGCCTTGCTATCTTGCATAAGCATAAAAATTTGCCAACATGTATTTAAAATCATAGGAGGAGTTAGTTGAAGGACACCCCCAGGTGGTTGTAAGTCCAAGTTACTAGGTGATTTGTCCTCTCTTATGGAGGCAAACCAATCACCCATTTTGCCTTAGATTTAGGTTTATGCTTCCTCTCAAGCTCCTAGATTTAGTTGAGATTGGTTCTCCCCTTTGTGGGCCATAAGAATAATTTCTCACCTCTTAAGTATTTTCTTAATCTTGTATTAAATAATCTTAAGTCCTAAAATTCTAATGAAAAATATAACTCAAACAAACTAAATCAATTTCTAAAATATAAAGTCAATTTTAGGATAGTTTGAGATGCTCGCTAGGTTTCCTAGCATCGTGAGCATCTCCTACTTATTCCCATTTTTGCTTCGGCAATAACTCCCCCTTTCGATCAATCCTATTTGATCTTCAAAAAACATAAACTCATCAATTGATGGTCCTTCCTATTGAAACTGTCATAAACAACGATCATTTAACTTAATCAAGAGTTTTCCTAAGGGATCTCATCCCTTAGGATGTAATTAACTATGGGGCTTGCCCCTGTAGAGAACTTAACGAACCTAGTTTAAAATAAACCCTGCATTACTTTTTCATGTAAAGTAGGGGAAGAATCTATGGTACATATGCAGACCCATCATTCTTAAGAGTCCTTATTGATGTGATTGGTTCCATTAAAGGGTAGTGACTTCTATCTTTCAAGATAGTACACTATACCTTAATGACTACCCGATCACCTGAATAAGTACATCTACGGATCTACGCAACATATTACTAAGACAAATTTCTATAAGGTCCCTTATTTCTTTTCTCCACAAATTTGAAAGGTGACTCCTTGTAAGAGATTTATTTCCCAACATTAACTCATTTGGATCAAAATGGGTCAACTTGGGTTAAGTTGACCAACTAGTCAAATTAGATCAAAATAAGGGTTAGGTCAAGTTCATATGACTATTTGAGATGTTTTGGAATCATTGGTTTCATTCAATTTGATTTATATTTAGATTTGGATCATTTGATTTCATTTAAGTCAAATGGGTCAAGTTGACAAATTTGACCCATTTGACCTATTTAGGTTAGGTCATGGGTTGGTTTAGGTTTGGTTAGTCAGTTAAAATGTTTTGCAAGCTTTGGTTTCAATCAATTTTGATTTGATTTGATTTTGGCTCAATTTGACCTTTTAGGTAAAGATGGGTTCATCATCAATTGGGCTAGGTTGGGTCTAGTTAGCCAATTGAGGCTTTGGTCAAGCTCAACAAGTGAATTGGAATGAATTTAACCCATTAGTTTTAATCAATTTGGCTTAGATCAAGCTTTGACACATTTTGACTTTTTAAGTCAAGTTGGTCAACTTGTATCAAGTGGCCAATTGGGCTAGGTTACGCTTAAATGATGATTTGGCTAAGTTCAAACATTGATCATGAATTAGTTTTGATCAATGGTTTCAATCAATTTGGCCTATGGTGGATTTTGGCAAATTTAGGTTTCATTTTGGCTAAGGGTTGACTTGGTCAACCCTTAGGTTTGACTTGGTTTTATGCAAGTTAGGCGATTGATCATCTTATGATGACTGTTGCTCATAATGTGAGACTTAGATGGGCTTAGTTCAATCTAATTTGGTTGGGATTAAAATTTGGCTCATAAGGGGTACTTTAGGTCACTTTGGGTCAAGTGATCCTAAGTGGGTCAATTGGATTTATCAAGGCTTGATTCAAGTTTGGTTGAATTCACATATGGACTTATGATTTAAATATAAATTCATTTGCAAGTGATTTGGAGTCAAATGGGTTTTGATTCATTTGATAATTTCAAGTTCAAATGCTGAACATGAGTTTGACTTGGCTTTGATTTTTGAATTTACTTTTGGTTTGATGATTGAATTTTGTGTTTATATTTGGATTTATTATTGAAGGTTTGATTGAATCATGAAGAAAAATCAAGGGTTTGGCTTGGTTTGAGTTTTATTTGCCTAAATTCAAGAATTTGACTTGAAAGGCTTAGGTTGGATTGTAGTTGAATTTGGATTTGAGTTTTGGATTTAGTTTTGATTTGATTATTGAATTTTATTTTTATATTTGATTTCAAGATTGAAGGATTTATTGAATCACGAAGAAAAATCAAGAGTTTGGCTTGATTTGAGTTCGATTTGGCTTAAGTTCAAGAATTTCATTTGAAAAGCTTATGTTAAATTTTAGTTCAATTTGGATTTGAGTTTTGGATTTAGTTTTGATTTGATAACTAAAGTTTATGTTTATATTTGGTTTCATTATTTAAGGATTGATTGAATCATGAAGATAAATTAAGAATTTGGCTTATCTTAGTTTGATTTGGCTAAGTTCAAGAATTTGACTTGAAAGGCTTATGTTGGATTTTGGTTGAATTTGGATTTGAATTTTGGATTTAGTTTAATCATTTGAATTTATATTTGATTTATATTTGTGAATATAAATGAGAATTTAAATGGGTTATGAGAAAATTTCTTGAATTTGAAGTGATTTGGATTGGATTTGAGCTAAGTCCGTAAGGTGAAATCAAAGTGACTTACGAAAGGTTTTAGAATTTGGAATTGATTTTGGATTTAGGAATTCAATCATGGGTTTCAATAATTTGGAATTGATTCATGATTTGGTAAAATCCATTAAATTAATTCAAGGTTTGATTTGGAGTTGGAGTTGATTTGATTTGGAGTTTGACTTGAAAGAAGGTAGTGAGGATTTGGTTCAAGCTATAGGGTAGGCAAATTTTCTAACACCCCTAAGATGTAACCTATTCCTATGGCTAACTCTTCTAAATATCTAGGGTTATATTAAGTGTTCACCTAATCACTAGAAGTGTCTTAAGACTAAGGAACTCTTAGTGTCTAAGAGGAGCCCTATGTCTAAGATTGAGAGGTTGAGAGCTAATTCTAAAAATAAGGTCAACAAAGGGCGCCCAATAGGTGTGGTGTGGCTGACAAGGTACACCATGCATATTGGTGTTGATCAAAATTATCAACAACACCAAATGATGATAACCACTAAAGAAAACTATCTACTCCTAACCCAAGGTGTAGAAGGAATCAAAGAGCTCAGTGCAATGTGACTCTACTCATGCTACCAACACAATAGAGTGAAGGATAAATCTACTAGAGATTGAGTATGTGAACCTTCCATTAAGGGAAAAGGTTCAAGCCATCCACTAAGGAATAAAAAGGTTTGGATTGATTTGAATCTCACTGGGGAGAAATTGTTTTAATTTGTTTGATCGTTTGGTTATTTTTGTTTTGACTCCACTAAGGGAGATTGATTAGATTTTCTTATTTTTGTTTGTTGTTTAAATTTTGGATTTTGAAGCGATTCGGTTTTGATGGATGAGTTAGGGCATTGAATCTTAGGTAACTCGGTTTAATCCAAAGGGGTAGTTTACCAAACAAATAGTAGGACTAGCCAACCAAAGGGATTGCCTTTCAGTGTGCAGTAGCTATAATAGGAAGAAAGCGTAGTGAAATTATATCCTCCAAAGTAAGGACCAGTTGTTGGGGTGATCCATTGGAGGATTTGAACAACTTGAGGGGAATCCACTGGGACTTAAATCAACTCAAAGGTAGTCAAGATTAATTTCATTTTTTTTAGTAATGGATTCCATTGGTTTACGATGGACTGCGAGTAGGGAGTCCAGATCTATTTCCAATTAATCCAAAGAGATTAGTTTACCAACCACTAGTAGGACTATCCAACCAAAGGGGTGCCTCTCAGTTTGCAATGGTCAAGTTAGGAAGAAAGCTCGGGGACTCACATCTTCCAAAATAAGGAACCACTGGGGTGACACATTAGCAAGGTAACATATCAACCCGACCTAAGGCTGACTTCTGAGTGAATGTCGCTGGGGGACTTAAATTAGCTCAAAGATAGTCAAGATTAATTTAATTTTATAATCATTTTTTATGGATTTCATTAGTTTGCGATGGATCACACTAAGAAGGAGCTTATATCATCCTGGACCTATCTTAGACTTACTGAACCAAAGGGAATAACTTCCCGGCCAAGGGGAGAACTATCCAACCAAAGGATTTCCTTTCAATTTGCAATGATCAATTTAGGAGAAGAAAGCATGGGGACTCACATCTTTCAATGCAAAAGACTGCTAGGGTGATCGGTTGCTTTGGGCAACAAATCAAACCCGGCCTAGGGCTACCCGTCAGTTTATGACAGACATGCTAGAAAGAATGCGTAGTAGACCTATATCTTTCAAAGTGAAATGACTGCCTTGGGAACCTGCTCATGGAAAAAAAATTGAACCCGACCTAAGGGTGACTACATAGAGAATGTTGACTCAGGGAGTTATCTCAACTCAAGTAGTTAGATAATTCTTATAGGGAGTTCTGCTAACACTGCCCTACAGATAGGATGCCTGCTTGAGAAAAGGGCACTTTGGGGTCTTAAATTCCTAATCAACATACAAAAATTTATTAGTTTGCAAGGGATTATAATGAGAGGGAGCTCATATTAACCTAGACATATCTCAAATTTACTGAACCAGGGGAGAATATGTGCATCCATTGAACAAATTCTCCAACCACAGGGGTGGCTACTAATAAAGGGAGACTATCTAATCCAAAAGTAACCCAGGTAGTGTCTAAATGGAGTCTCAAAGGTTGTGATCCAAATAGAGTGTCCGCAAAGAGAGGAGCTGCTAAGGGCTTTATCCAAAACCCTGGAGAATATTATATGGATAGTCATATATCAAATTAGTATTTTGTTCCCAACTCAAGGAGAATGCTTGATTACTCATATCTGCCAAGAGTGGTGTATCCATCGGGTGAGTCACTATCAGCATAGCGAACATCAACCAACCTATGGTGCCTGTCAATTTCCAATAATCAGCCTAGGAAGAAAGCTCGGGGACTCACATCCTCCTATGGCAATATTGATTACCAAGATAGTCTATCTTTAGCTCGACAAGTGTCATTTGACCTAGGGTGACTACTAAGTGAATGCCACTAGGGGACTTATATCAACTCAAATGCAGTCAAGAGGAAAGGAGCCTCTGGGGACTTATCCTAAACATCGAATATACTAAACCTAGTTATTGCATGATAGTTAGTTCAAGAAGAAAGCTTGGGGACTCACATCTTCTTAAACGAAGTCAACATGAGATAGCTTACTGGTTGGGTAGTGAAGTTTACCAAACTAACAAGGTGCTCATTATTTTGCAATGGTCAAGTCAGGACAAAAGCACGAGACCCACATCCATCAGACAAATGACCCCACTAGGGTGACAGACTAGTGAGGTAGCATGTCAACCCGACTTAGAGCAGCTAATGAGTGAGTGTCAAAAGGGGCTTGTTCCCACATCAAAATATCTTGAGAGAAAAGATATGTGTTTATTTTTGTGCTTATATTTAATGGAATAGGATGCCTCTCAGGTTCTCTTACACCTACCCTAAACATGCTTGGCAAATTTGATGAAATGGTGCCATGAATGGTAGTTAAAATCCCACCAAGAAAGGATGATGCTTGGGTTCTCTTACACCTAACTTAGTTGTCGAAATAGGATGCCTCTTAGGTTTTCTCACACCTATTCTAGTAGCACTGGGAAATTGTGATTGATTTTTTTTTGTGTTATGGAAGAAGGATAGGATGCCTGTTGGGTTCTCTTATACCTATCCTAAACACATCGTGGCGTATTCGCAAGACAAGCAAATAACACTTCGAATGAAGGGAAGATTTTGATGAATTGGAATCAAATTTTGTTCTTTTGATAATTATTTTTAAACATATTTTTATGGGTAACATTTCTTCAAATAGAGACCATTAATTAGACGCATCGGGTGTTCCCCTTTACAATCAATGAACTGATAGGATCCTCCTTAGTAGGTCTTCTCTATAACATAGAGGCCTTTCCAAGTGGGTTCAAACTTGCATCCCATCTTTCGACGGGCAAGAATCGGCCTCCTTAGGACAAATACAAGTTCTCCTACTTGAAAAGACCTAGGGCAGACCAGCTTATTGTGAACTTGAATCATTTTGGCTTTGTACAACTCGAGGTTCTAGCACGTCCATAGGCGTCTCTCCTCTAAACCTTTGAGCTCTTCTAACCATAACTTTACATTCTATTATGTAGTGATTTGACTACCCAATGATATCCTTAGTGATGGAAGCTGAACTTCTAATGATAGAATAACTTCAGACTCATAAACTAAGGAGAATGGAGTAGGTCTAGTCAGAGTCCTATATGTGGTGCGGTAGGCCCACAAGGTTTCAACCAACTGCTCATGCCACTATCTTTTGTTGTCGTCGAGCATTTTCTTTAATATTTGGATAAGAGTTTTGTTGAATGCTTTGGCTAGGCCAATTGCCCTAGGGTACTATATGGTGGAGTATCTCCAATCTATACTATGTCTTTTGGCAAAGTTGTTGATCATGGTTCTTTTTAATGTTGTACCATTATTGAATATAATTTGTCGAGGCACCCTGGACCTATATATAATATGGTTCCTGAAAAGCTGAAGCCCATGCTGAGCTACAACCTCTTTAAGTGGGATTTCTTCCACCCACTTTGAGAAGTAATCGATGTCAGCTAAGATGAACTGATAACCTTTGGAAGAAGGAGAATCGATAGGACCCACAATGTCGACATCCCAACACTCAAATGGTTATGAGGCCAAAGTAGGGTGTAGAATGTTGGGTGGTTGATGTAAGACCACACCTTGTACCTGACACTGATGGCATCTATTAGCCACATTCATGCAGTCTGTAATCATCGAAGGCTAGTAGTATCTTAGTCTCTTGATCTTTGCTTTCATCTTCAGACCAGATTGATGTTCTCCACATAGACCTGAATGTATCTCGATCACAATCCTATTGGTTTTGTGTTTATCCAAATAATGTAACCACATTTGATCAAAAGAATGCCGATATAAGGTGCCATCCATGAGAGCATAGGAGAGTGCTCTATTTCACGATGACTTTTCTTGAGGTAGTTTGTGTTCAAATAATCTATGAATGGTTGCCTCCAATTCTCTCATCTTTGTGGCAATGATAACCTCCCCTTCAAGAGAAAGTCTCTCGATGAGTTCAACATCAATAAGGGATAGGACTTGTCTATTTTGGACCTTATTGGAATGGACTCATCTTCAACATGCCAATTCTTTGGCAAGTTTGGCCAAGCATCTACTTGCGTTCTCTCCTGGGAACCTTGTAGATGGTGACTTGGATTTGGGCCAATAGCTTCATACTCATGGTATGAAGCTTGGGTTTGAGAACCTTGTAGGACCAACAATCGGTTGATGACCATCAGAATCCCCAGATGTTGATGCTCTTGACACATTGTGATGGCTAACTCTAGGCAGACAATCAAAGCCTCATACTGCTTCATTGTTGGTGCAGGATTAGAGATAGTATGAGTATGATGCAGTTAGAAAACTATTCCTACCTTCTTCACGGGAGTAGATCATGGTGCTTCTCCTTTATGAAAGAAAGCACCATCAAAATACATCTCCCATGGTGATTGTCAACCTCCCTAAGTTCATGATTTGTTCATCGGGGAGATCATCACTAGAGAATCAACAAGAAGTGGGTGTCTTTACTAAGAAATCACTAGTGCTTGTCCTTTCACCATGGAGGGATGAATGTGATATCAAACGAGAGAATCATGGACCAACATGCCAAACATCCAGATAGCATTGGCCATGTCATGAGATACTACAGTGGATTGGTTCTAGAAATCAAGTTCACCTTATGAGAAAGCATATAGTGTTGTATCTTTTGGGATGTGAAGATCAAAGCTAGACAATATTTCTCAATAGGTGGGTAGTTCGCTTCAGCAGGAATCAGACGATGGCTGAGGTAGTAGAGCACTCTCCTTCCCTTTATCATTGGCTTGGGCCAACAAAGTGCCAAAGGAGTCATCCAATGATATAGAGGGATAGTGGCTGCAGGATAGGATACTAGGCGGCTTCACCAAATACTATTTAATATCTTCAAAGGCATGCTAGCACTTGTCATCCCACTTGAACTTGGCATCCTTTTGACAAGTGAAAAAATGCATCTCTTGATAGATAAAGCATAGATATAACCACTTGGAAAGATCTAGTTTAGTTAAACTTTTAGGTTGTGACATTTCTAAGATGGCTTTAATCTTTTCTAGATCTATCTCTATTCTCTGGTATCAAACAACAAACCCAAGGAATTTTTGAATGCACAAGGGATTCATTTTAGGTTATATTGTCTTAACCGTTTGAAAACTACTCTCAAGTCAAAGAGATGGTCTTCCTTTTCTCTTGACTACTAGATCATCAACATAGCACTCAACTGATGGATGAGTTCATTGAAGATCGAGTCATGGCTGGTATGTAGCATTTTAAGGCGAAAGGCATGACCTATAACAATAGATTATGATTGAGGTTTGAAAAGTAGTGTTTCTTTCATCCTCGGGGCCATCTTGATTTGGTTTGTAGCTAGATGACCCATCCATGAGAATACTGCATGAGATGAGCGATGTCCACCATTAATTCTAGTATAGAAGGAAACTCATCCTTAGGACATGCCTTATTTAAATCCCTAAAATTGATGCATATGTGAATTTGGTTATTCTTCTTTTTAACTATGATGACACTGGTTAACCAGGTAGGGTATTTTTCTTCCCTGATAAAATCATCATCGATCAGTATCTTGACTTCAAAAATGACATGTTGTTCAATTTCTAATCGCATGTGTCTAGGAGCTTGCTTGATAGGGTTTGTGCTAGGATCTATTGCTAGTTTGTGGAGATAATGCAGGCATTTTTGTCATAACTCCATGCAAAATAGTCTTTAAACTCAATCAATAACCTAACTAAGTCATTGGTTTCTTCTTCATTTTAATAAGGCGATGTATGTCGGTGGATTTTCTTTCATCCTGAGGTTGATTTCTTTAAGCTTGTCAATTGTTGAATGGATCTCCTCTTCAAATTATGGTGGTGCATCTTTGATTTGGAGATCATCTAGATCATCTAAAGTTTCTAAACACACTTCCTCATAAGAGTTGGTATGGTTTGAGAAGAACTATCGAGACTCAAATGATTGGTAACAACTAAGTAATCATCATCACTGGACCTAAATCCTAGTCTTGATCTTGATTATGCATCCCGCCTATTGTTCCACAGCTTTTCAAAGTACTCTAACTTGTGCTTAGACCATGTATAAGGAATTAAACCCTTCTTTGAAAGATTAAGAACACAGGCCCAGTACCAATCAAAAGGAAATTCCATTAATTATTTATATGAATCATCCTCAAGTTCTACATCAACTTCTGGACTTAAGGATGATGATCCCAAAAAGAATCTCTTTAGCTTTGCATAAATGGAAGACTTAGGGGCTTCCTTAACTACTAATCATTCAGCTATTTGAGATGAAAGTGCAGTTTGAGCTAAAATTCCCAACTATTGTCTAATAGTTTCACATACACTTTGTTCGAATAATTTGCTTTGTTTAGAGGCCTAGTCTTTGTCGTTGTCCGACTCGAGTGTCACCTCCAATGAAACCCTGAGAGGGTTGGTTGGTATACTAATCACATTAGACTCATCCTCAAACTTGGATTCCAAGTCTATGTGAATATAGGGTACTCGAATGGAACATAACCCTTATTGGTGAGCCAACAGGGGTCTTCCACCTCTAGGGCCCTATTTCTACCTCACTCTACAGTGGAGGTTGAGTCATCTACCCACATGTCCATATGATGGAATGATGGGTGGAATGTAATATGTGACTCCTTCTTCCTCATCCTTTTCTTGTTCACTTGAACTTTCATTTTTCTTTTCTCTTTCTTTTTCATTTTCTCTTTCTTTTTCTTCTTTTTCTTTTGTATTTGAGTTTTGACCAAGTTCATAAGGAAATGTGTTTTGAAGAAGATAATAGGTCCCATCTTCATATATCTCAACCTCTTTGACTGAAAATATATTTTCATCACCCTTGACATAATATTAAATCTCATCCTTTTTGAACTTGATGCACTGATGGAGGGAGGATGGAATCATCTTGTTCTAATGTATCCAAGACCTACTGAGCAAAGCAGTGAACAAAGTATTTGAATCAATTATGTAAAGCTTGGCTTCAGTCTTCCACTCTCCTATCTCCAAAGTTAACACGATAGAACCTAAAGCCCTCTCGCCTTGTTCATTGAATCCTCTCAACATCATCGATCTCCTCGAGTGTGGAGATGTCGATCTCAAATAGGAAAAGGGTCTTTAGACTCATAGTAACCCCACTAATGCTCTTGGATCAACAAGAACTTAGAGTCCAATCGCCATATCCACTATAATGTGTAGGGGACTGCTCCATGTCCCCTAAGAAGGTCTATCTATAAAAGTGATTTGAGCTTCTCAAATAATATGTCATCTCTAATAGCGTCAAAGCTAAGCATATTTGTGATCAAGAAGAGCCTTGATTAATGATTCCCTCATCTTTTGGATAAGATAAGGCATCATATATGCTTAACATAGATGGCAACATTAGGTGAGAGGAAATTATAATCCACTCTATCCTCCATAAGCATATCCAAGGGTGGAGCATCCCGTGGAGGGGCTTGATTATCTCAACCAATGACTTATTTTTTCTATCTTGTGGTACATCTAGAGGTAGATCCTTGCCACTAGAGGTTGACTTCATAATTTCTTCCAGTTAAAGGTTCTACCCGCTGTGCTCACTCTCCAGCCTATGGGACCCTCAATCGATGATTCCAAGTCTATCTCAAGAGGTGAACTAGTATTCAAAGAAAGAAGATCCAACTCAAAGGAGGAAGATCAAAGATGTTATAATTATATTTTAGACTTGAAGAGTTTTCAAGAAGAATAGTTACAACCCATCAATAAGTGATATAATTCAAACTAGGATTTCTTGGGTTTTAAGGTACAGTAAAAGTCAAGTAAAGTAAGAAGGATTTGATGCCATCATCCGTTGATACAAGATGTCTACTAAAGAAAGATCTAGCTAAAAGTAGGTCAGAGTAGTAGCCACAAAGAATGGATGTCAACGAAACATGGCTATCCCTGGCATGCATCAGGCCGCATTGAGCTCCTCCTTTCCTTGAGTTGGCTTTGGAAACTTGTAAACCTTCCTTGATGTTGGAGGTTTGAGATGTCTCAGGCACCTGCAAGGAAAGTTTCTTGATTTTTGATTCAATCTTCTTAGAGGTACGGGATAAGTAGATATCCCAACCATCCTTGGTTTAGGAAGGATCACAAGTATCCCCAAGGATTATCCTAATAGAACTAGATGATTGTTCCACAAGGTATTCTTTCTGGATAACTATAGCACCCGTCTTGAAGCTATGTTCATGCCAGTCCTTGAATGTAAAGCAATCTTCCAAAACATGCCCTAGCATGCGGTGGTAGGGGTAAATGTTGCGATCATTGCTTTTGCCAACTTCCTCCGATCTCCTAGGTTTGGGTAGCTAAAAATCAAACTTCTTTAAGAGGTTCTTAAAGATCTTCCCGACACTTAAATGAATAATTGTTAAGTTTATCCAAAAGAGTAGTGGACCATAGCTACCGGTGGAAGGTAGTGTATGCTACCGATATGGTTGAGGAGGAGGCTAGAGCCATGAGCTAGGTGGCCAGGAGCCTGGTGGTATAGGAGAGTATGGGTGGAGCTCAAGGTCTCTCAAACCGCTTCTGGGTCGCTTCCCCGGTTTTCTCCCACCTTCTATGGTTTCAGATTGATCGAAAAGGCAACTGCTTTGGTTTCCATGTAAGCTAACCGCCTTGTTATTAGCTTCTCAAAGGTTATAATGGTGAAACCTTTGAGCATGAAGGCGATCGGGCCATGGATATTCTTAAGCATGAAGGCGACCGAGCCAAATCAAATTCAAATCAAGCCAAACTCTTGATTTTTCTTCATGATTCAATCAATCCTTCAATCATGAATCCAAATATAAACATAAACTTTAATCATTAAACCAAAACTAAATTCAAAAATCAAATCAAACCAAAACTAAATTATCAAATGAATCAAAACTCAGTTGACTTCAAATCACTTGTAAATGGATTTATATTTCAATCAAGTTCATATGTGAGTTCAATCAACTCAAATCAAACCAAGCCATTTGACCCACTAAGGCTCACTTGACCCAAAGTGACCTAAAGTACCTCTTATGAGCCAAATTCTAATCCTGTCCAAATTAGATTGAACTAAGCCCAATTAAGCCCCACATTATGAGCAACAATCATCATGAGATGATCAATCACTCAAATTGGGTCAAATAAAGTCAAACTTAAGAGTTGACCAAGTCAATACTTAGCCAAAATGAAATCTAAACTAACCAAAATCTACCATAGGATAAATTGATTGAAACCATTGATCAAAACTCATTCACGATCAATGTTTGAACTTGACCAAGTCATCATTTAAGCCTAACCTTGCCCAATTGGCCACTTGAACCAAGCTGACCCAACTTGATCTAAAAAGTCAAAATATGTTAAAACTTGATCTAAGCCAAATTAATTGAAACCAATGGGTCAAGTTCATTCCAAATCACTTGTTGAACTTGACTAAAGCTGTAATTGGTGAACTAGACCCAACCTAGCCCAATTGACCGTGAACCCAACTTGACCTAAAAGGTCATATTGAGCCAAAATTAAATTAAACCAAAATTAATTAGAAACAAAGATACCAATACATTTCAAATGACCAATGAAACCTAAACTAGCCAATGACCTAACCCAAGTAAGCCAAATGGGTCAAATTGGTTAACTTGACCCATTTGACCTAAATGAAATCAAATGAACCAAATCTAAATATAAATTAAATTGAATCAAACCAATGGTGCTAAAACATTTCAAATGTCTCATATGAACTTGACCCAACCCTTGCTTTGACCCATTGACCATTGGTTTTGACCTGTGTTGGCCCATTTTACCTAAACAAATATAAGCCAAATCATACCAAATCAATTACAAATTCATTCAAACTTGGTCCAACCCATTTTTCAATCATACCAAACATACTCAAACTAAAATCCAAACCAAATGACCATTTTACCCCTAGGTCAAAGGTTAATTTTTGGCCAAATTCACTTGGAATTTGATCAAATCCTCTTCATGCACTAATAATCCTAACTAAAACTAAAAAACTAATAAAACTAAATAATTAAATAACTAAACTAATAACTAAATAACTAACTAATAAACTAATAAATTAATAACTAACTGATAACTAAACTAATAATAACTAATAACTAAAACTAATAATAATAAACTAATAACTAAATAATAAACTAAAAACTAACTAATAACTAACTAATAACTAATAAACAAAAACCTAATAAATAAACTAATAAAACTAATAAAAATAATAAAACTAATTACAACTAAATTAATAACTAAAAACTAATAACTAATAAATACTAAATAGTCTTAGGGGACCAAGTGGACACTAATGAGTATGTTGCACTTGACCCAATGGGTTTGGGTCATCAAACCCAACCCAAGGCCGTGAATCACCCTCTCATTTCAAGCACATGGGATCACTCCACACTCCAAATTAGACATGGCAACTTCTACCACCCATGCAAAATCAACCATGTGTGAAAACAACCTAACAAACTCATTCAATTTGGCCAATTGAGCAAAAATAACAAACCTAAGCACGGTCGTCCGATCCTTCAAGGGGGAGATATACTCCCCCTAATTTCACTTGAATCCAAGACACTCATACTCGATTAACTGAAAGAGACTTAAGGCAAGGTCCCTCAAGCAATCCCCAAGCATTTGGCATTCTCCATTTTTGGATTCCTTCAAACTAAAAATAAGGCAGGCTAAGGCAATTTCCAACTCATCCAATACATAATATCAATCTAATTCCTTCAAGCATCCTCAAAGAGCCTAATCAAACTCATTCAAAGCTTCACCCAAGTTCGAAGGCATGGAGAGGGACATTGATCAAGGCCAAGCTTAGAGGAGGAGAACCTTTGTCTAAGGATCTACCCAATACCTTAAATATTCATAAGGATGCATCTACTGGACGAAGCTACCTTCCTGATTGGAGATGAATACCCCTCTTATGAGGTATGTCTTCAAACTGAGCCTAAAATAGGGAGTGTGTTGTCCTTGGTGAAGAGAATTTTCATCTCAAGTAAAATTATCCGTTGGATGTCTTCCCCTTGCATGATGATGGTGTGGGTTAAGTTTGAGCTCAATTCAAGCTCAATCGAGCTTAGATCTTGCCCTAAAGAGTGGATGATGGCCCTCTCCCATAGGTGAGTTTAGTGATGGATCAAGGATGTTCCATCCATGCATTTTGGATGGATGGTCAAGATCAAGCCACATAGGATTTGTGATTAGTCCCCTTAGAAATTGTGGGCTCGATAACCCCGATCTTTGATCAGCATCAGAAAAGCACATAGATCGTCACGCATTTTGGATATGATAACTTAAATAACCAATCACGCCACATAAAAGAGTGCATTGCATCGAGTCCACATGGTGATGTGGATTAGAATTAGGGTTTTAATTATTAATAACTCAATCTTCAAATATTCATAACTAAATGTAAAAAAATTAAAAAAATTACAAAATCAAAAGCATTGTAAAGATAATTCAACGGGGAATAATCTAAAATTAATTTCAATTGATTTTGAAAAGTGATATTTTTTTGAATTTGGGTTTTATTGGAAATGTGATTAGGTTAATTACTCACTAATTATTACACTGATTAATTCCAACTTCTCATATGCATTTTGTGGGATGACTTCTGCCTCCCCTAATTTTCTTGGATTTTATTAATGGTTTAATTAGGGGAATTGCTTAAGTCATTCTTAAGTACCCTTTGTTTACCTCATTTTTAGAATGAGCTCTCAGCCCCTCCATCTTAGACCTAGGACTCCTCTTAGACTTTAAGAGTTCCTTAGTTTTAAGACACATCTAGTGATAGGTGGATACCAACAAGCCTTAGAGACTTAGAATAGTTAGTCATATATGTCATGCTTATAAAAATTTTCCTACCCTTATTTTTTTTTTTATCAAATCATACATGATCAAAAAATCCATGATTTAAATCCATGATTGAAATCTATGATTGAAATCCATGATTAAAATCCATCAAAATTCTTAAACTCAAATCTTCCTAAAGTCCTTAATCTTCCTCTTAAGGACTTGGCCAAAATTATGATCTAAACCAAATCAAACTCATGATATTTTCTCATTATTTATTTATATTCTCATTTATATTCACATATATAAATGAAATATAAATTCAAACCAATCAAACTAAACTCAAAATTTCAAATCAATTCATGAAATCCTTCTTAAGTCCTTAATTCCCTTTTAATAGACTTAGCTTAAATCATGATCAAATCAATTCAAATTCATGAGATTTTCTCATAACTTGTTTCTATTCTCATTTATATTCACATATATAAATGAAATATAAATATAAATCAATCAAACTAAATCCAAAATTCAAACTCCAAACTCCAAATTATTTTTTAAGTCTTTTAAATCCTTCTTAATGGACTTAGTCTAAATCGTGACCAAATCACTTCAAACCTTGAAATTTTCTCATAATCCATTTATCTTCATATTTATATTCACATATATAAATGAAATATTAATTCAAACAATCAAAACCCAAAAAATCAAACTCAAATCTCAAAATCCAACCTAAGCCTTTCAAGTCAAAATCTTGAACTTAGCCAACTTCAAATCAAGCCAAACTTGATTTTCCTTCATGATTCAATCAACCCTACAATCATGAATCCAAATATAAATACAAATTTTAATCATTCAATTGAAACCTAATTCCAAAATTAAACCCCAAATCCATTCATATTCTTCCTTTGAATATGAAATTATCAAATGAATCAAAACCCATTTGACTTCAAACCACTTGTAAATGGATTTATATTTCAATCATAAGTCCATATACAAGTTCAATCAAACTTAAATCAAGCTTTGACCAAACCATTTGACCCACTTAGGCTCACTTGACCCAAAGTGACCTAAAGTACCCTTATGAGCCAAATTCTAATCCTAACCAAATTGGATTGAACTAAACTATGCCTCTCTCATCATGATCAACAATCATCATGATGATGATCAATCAATCAAATTCAAAGTAAGTCAAACCTAAGGGTTGACCAAGTCAACACTTAGCCAAAATGAAACCTAACATAGCAAAATTCCACCATAGGCCAAATTGATTGAAACCATTGATCTAAGTTCATTCATAACCTATGTTTGAACTTGACCAAGCCAACATTTGAGCCTAACCTAGCCAAATACTTGACCCAACTTGACCTAAAAGTCAAAATGTGTCAAAACTTGATCTAAGCCAAATTGATTCAAACCAATGGGTCAAGTTCATTCCAAATCACTTGTTGAACTTGACCAAAGCCTCAATTGGCCAACCACCTAACCCACCCAATTGACCTTAGCCAACTTGACCAAAAGGGTCATGTTGAGCCAAAAAATAACCAAAATTGATTAAAAATAAAGATACCAATCCACTCCATATGACTAACCAAACCTCCCTACCCATGACCATCAAATAGGTCAAATCAAATAGGTCAACTTGACCCATTTGACCTAAATGAAGTCATATGAGCCAAATTCATAACTAATCCAAATTGAATCAAACCAAAGCCACCAAAACATTTCAAATGGTCATATGAACGTGACCCAACCCTTGGTTTGACCCAATTTGACCAAATTGTTAACTTGACCTAAGTTGACCCATTTTGACCTAAATGGGTCAACATGAGCCAAACCATATCAAATGAATTTCCAAATCTCATGAAACTTGGCCAAACCTAGTTTCTCCACATACCCAACATATCCAAATCAAAAAAATTAGCAAAATGACCATCCTACCCTGAGGCCATAGAACAAATCTTGGCCTAATCCATGGGTAATTTGGTCATGCCCTCTTCATATCCACTTAATACATTGTAAATAAATCAAGGGGACCTAATGAAGAGTGTTTCACCTAACCTAATGAGTTTGGGTCAGCCCAAATGGACCTAAGGCCAAACCCGATCCCATGGGTCAAATTGGCTCATTCTAAATCCCTTCTCCACCTAATCTATTGCGCATGGGAGGTTGGCAATCCACTCAAGGCCTCAAACTGACCATGAGCAAATAGATCAAACAACCTCTCCAATGTGGTCAATTAGATCAAAATGGTAAAGGAGTTGTCGACCATCTGATTTCCATAGGGGGAGATATACTCCCCCTAATTCAATTCAAAATTATCATTCCCTCATTTGATTGAAGCATAGGGAGTGTTAAGAGAGATAAGAGAGCCATCCTAAGCTTTCTAAGGAGGATTTGAAATAGCTTCTTCTCAGTTTTCTCCATTGGAAAATAGGGGAGCTCCTTTGAATCTTCAACTTCTTCCTCACTCAAAATTACTTTAATTCTTCTTGCACACTTCCTCTAAGGATCAATTAGAGTGCACCCAATCATCCATTTGAGTTCCCATAGCAAGGAAAGCCTCAATTGGTTCAAAGTCACAAGGGAGATCAAGTGGTGTTGGTCCATAGAAGATCACTCAACCCCAAGGCTTGAAACTTTCAAGACTTTGTCTCCACTAGATGAAGCTACCCCATCAATCTCAGTGTGATCACCTCGAGGTATGGAATTTTTTGACCACCTAGCATAGAGGTGTCTTTTGTGAAAGAATTTTAAGTCATTCAAAATCCACGGATATGTTTAGCTTTAGATGGTGCGAGAATTTATTCTGAGCTTAATCGAATTGGATCTTCCCAAGATCATGGACGCCTATTAATCCTAATGGAAGAACTGGGGAGATCCTAGTTGTACATTCATGCATTTTAGATGGACAACCAAGATTATTCTCATGTTTTAGAATTAATATCCTTTATAAATGATGATCCTGTCCGATCTTGATCGACAAGGATCAAAGCTTCCACCACCAGCCATTTGATGGGATATGGGATGCTCACCACGACACATGTAAAGCTGACGCACCACCACGTCGCAGTGAGATGAGGGATTAGTTTAATTAATGTTTAATTTTCCTAATCTTTTAAAAAATTATATCTCTCTAAAATTCAAAAAATATGAGGTAAAAATATGGAAAGATAATTCAACCTAGAATATTTTAAAAATAATTTCAATGGATTTTAAATTATTTTCTAATTTTGGTTTTATTAGAAATTATTTTGCTAATTACTTATTTAATCTGATTAATCCCAAACTTCTTGGGTATGTTTTAGGGATGACCTCTACCTCCCTAATTTTTTTTTGGGATTTATTGAAGGCTTTATTAGAATTCAATGTTTTTTAATTACTCCTTATGTAATTAAGTATAATTTTGATTAGTGTTATAATTATTAAGATTGATTAAGGTTAGATTCAATGGATAAGGGATTTAAGGAATATTTTTGGGGCATTTCCCCTAAGTTATTCCCTAAATCCCCTTTTCTTTCCTTAATCCTCTCTTAATTAAGGGTTAATTCATTAATTATCCCTTTAAGTAATTCTTAAAAATTCTAAAAACTTCCAAAACTTAATTAATCTACCTTGGGTAGATGCTTAGGTATTTAAGAGCCTAAGTTCAATTAAGAAAATCAAAACCCAATTCATATGTGTGAAGGAGTGTTAGGAAATTACTTAAGTTAAACCCCTTAGCTTATTAACTGTTAATCATGAGTCAAATTGCATTAGGCCCCTTTTCTTCCTAGGTGCATTTCAAGTTTAAATTTCTTATGAGTTTTTATATCTTCTCATTGGCACATAATTATTTAGTTAACTATGCTAAGCTGGTGTAGGTAAGGGTTAATTAATTTGCTTAATTCATACCTTAACCTAATTAATAAATGAAAATAAATCTAATCATCTAAAAATTAAACAAAATTATTAATCACATGTGGGAATGGGCTAGGAACAACAAACTCAACTCACCTTTTCAAAATTAAACCAAACTCAAAACCAAACAAAAGTTATCTTAAATGAACTTTGATTTTCTTTAAATTTCTTTATTGCATAAGAATGTCTTTAGGATTTAATTAAAGTGAATATGTTTACATGCTTTCATTACTTCGATTTTTTTCCCCAACATGTTAAATTTGCATGTCATGTGGTTTCATGCATTCATATTTTTCAAATTCAAATTTAAAAATTAAATTATTTACTTTATGTCAAATTTGCATGTATTGGCTAAAGTATAAATATGAGTGGCTCAAATTATTTTAAAAACATATAAATCAATTATCAAATATAAAAGTATGCTACTTATATTTTAATTATAAGCTTTCATGTGAAGAATATATGGATGTGCTTGGCATAGATTTCCTTTCTCCCTTTTGATAGTATTATTTTGAATAGGAATATAGTGAGATGTATGGTTCATTTGAAAAGAACCTAACACTCACCTATTTTTATATCCTATTCATTCTTATGATATCACTTAAGAAGGGTTACCTATGGTTGCACACATAAATTGCATAAACAAAATGAATCAATTAATACTACTTTTGCATTCTTTCTTTTCCATTCATTTCTTTTATACTCATGTTTGTATTTAAGAAAAGTGGTATATTAGTCTAGACAATCCTGAGGTTGCAAGGCTTTAAGTAGCCCAAAGTAGGATTATTATCTTACACATCTAGTTAACAATGGTGTTGTACTCACTTATGCCTTTCTTACTTTCATGTATGCATGTGAAAAATTGGATAAAGAAACCCTTTTCTACTTAAGAAAAATCATGCATAGTAAACTTCCAAATTTCCTTAAATGGATTAATTAAAATGCATCATAAAGTGTGTTAAATGTTCTCATTTGTGTGTATAGATATTCTTAGGACTTATTCATATGCATGTTATACATGTTGGGAAATAAATGAAGTGATGTGTGTTATGTAAATTTGGTTCATTTTATTTAACCTTAAAATGCCTTTCTTTGTGAATAAGTTTGTTTAGAGTTCATCTAAACTTAGGATTAAATAAAATACTTAATCAAAACATTCACTAAACAAACTAAAAAATGTAAATCTACTTTATAAATTACTTAGGTTAGGAAGGAAAGAGAAGTTCTCTTCTCTTCCCTCTAACTTAGTAATTAATTGTAGGATTTACTTGAACTAAATCAAAACATGAAATAAAAATCAACCCAAAACTATTAAACAACTTAAACAAAACCCTACTCTAAGTTGAACATATTTTCACACTTAGAAAATTTGAACCTAAAACCATAACTAAGCATACCACACAAACTTTCAAAGCACACACATTAGCCTAAGTCACCACTTCTAGCTTTAGGTTAGGGTCGTGCATGGTTTGATATTTTTTTTTATTTTGTGATATATATTTTAGACTGGATGTTAGGGTGTATGCTCGTAGAATGAATCTTAGGATGCTCTAAGTCTAATCATTATTTTCTACAGGGGATTGTGCTTAAGGGGCGCTATCATAAATAAAAATATAAATGCTTTTACTTTCAAGTGCTTTATACCCTTATGCATAATCCAATATGCTAGGTGGACTTAGTCACCCATGTGTGTGGTGATAAGTCCAATAAACATGCTTGGGATTTGTATGGTTTATTTTAGCTAATCTATGTCTTGCAGGTGTTAGTTATATTTCCATTTTTTTCTTTTCATGTAAATTTATGCAATTAGGATTTTGGAATGATTGTTATGGGAATTAGGATGAGCATTGGTTAAAAAATCTTATCTTATGCACCATGTGAATCCTTGGAGCATCTACCTTCCAACCATCCAAAAGAAGGAACCAAAGAATAAAAAAAAAGAAGAGGAAAGAAGAAATGAAGCTTGAAGACCCCCCCCCCATAACAATGAATTCCTTGTTAATTGTAATTTAATTCATTTGTAATCGGGTTGTATAAGGGTAGCTACCATTTATTTTTTTTTTTGTGTGGTGGTGCCTTTTATTCTTTTTGCGATTAGCTTTATAAATTAAATGATGATTTATTTAGCTTATGCATTAAGTGACATATTTTTTCTAGTTTCTTCCTTGCTTTATGTATGGCCTCGATGTGGATTAGGCTCTTTAGGAAAAAATAAATCTTTTACCAAACTTAACAACTTCAATTAAAAATAAAGAACTCATAACCTCACCTAAAGCTTAGGTTTAAAGATAAAAGAATTAGCAACCCTTAGCTAGATGAGTATTTCTTTTATACATGCACAATGCATCTTATTTTACTCTTAATTAGAGGGCTTCCACCTTTGCTAGAGAAACTTAGCTAAACCTTTGAGAACCATGGTGGAAACACACCTCCTCCCTTCTTGTTGATTTTGGCCAATAACTTAATTCTCATGCATTAAGCATATGAATCCTACTAACCTGAGTCAAAATATTTGTCCAAAATTGAAAATAAAATGAAATTTGATTTACATTAGATTTAGGTCATTCGAAGCATGTCCCTACATGATCTAATCCTTTTAGGAAGCGTTTAAGGACTTAGTCTCTTTCTAAATAAATAACAACCTAGCTATCTTTCATAAGCATAAAGCTTTGCCTACATATATTTAAAATCATAGGAGGAGTTAGTTGATAGCCACCCCCAGGTAGTTGTAAGTCCAAGCTGTCGCGTTGTTTGTCCTCTCTTGTGGAGGCAAACCAATTACCCCTTTATGCCTTAGATTTAAGTTGTGTTTTTGGCCCTCACCAAAGCTCCCTAAATTTACGTTCTGATGTTGCTTCTCCTTTTTGTGGACCATATGCATAATTTCTCACCTTTTAGGCATTTCCTTAATCTTGTGTTAAGGAATCATAAGTCCTAACTTTCTAATAAAATGTTCAACTCAAACAAAGAAAATCAATTTCAAAAATGTAAAGCCCAACTATAAGACAGTTTGAGATGCTCGCTATGTTTCCTAGCATCATGGGAATCTCTTACTTATCTTTCATTTTGGCTTCGATAATAACTCCCTCTTTTTGATCAATTCTATTTGATCCTCAAAATATGAAATAATCGATTGATAGTCATTTCTTATTGAAATCTTTAAAGACAACGATCATTTACCTTAATCAAGAGTTTTCCTAAGGAATCTCTATTCTTTATGATGTAATTAACTATGAGGGCTTGCCCCTGTAGGGAACATAACGAACCAAATTTAAAATAAACTATGCTTTACTTTTTCATATAAAGTAGGGGAAGAATCTCTAGTATATATGCAGATCCATCGTCTTTAGGAGTCCTTATTGAGGTGATTAGGTCCATTAAAGGGTAGTGACTTCATCTTTCAAGATAGACACTATTTCTTGATGACATACTCATCACCAATAAGCACATCTGATCTCAGATGGCATCTAAAAGATAAATTTCTATATGCTTGCCTCTTTATTTCTCCCCAATAGATTTTGAAGGCGGCTCCTATAGAAATTTTTCACCACACCCTCTTAGTTAATTAAATAATTAATTAACCATTTAAATAGTGATAAATTAATTAATTAAGTTTGTTAATTACTTTAGAATAGTGAATGGACTTAGGGAATGAGATTAGGAATTCTTTCCCAAATCTTTTCCCCTAAGTTTATTTCATTTGGATAAAAATCCAATTAAAGTGCAAATTAATTAACTAGTTCAATCACGTAATTAAATGACTTAATTAATCAAGCTTTTCAAAATTAAAACATTCTAGAACTTAATCAATTCATTTTGGGTAGGTTCTTAGGTATTCAATAACCTAAGTAGCTTAAGAAAATCAAAATCCAACCCACATGTGTGGGAAGGGTTATGAAAGTACTTAAATTAAATCCTTTAGCATAATTAATCACTAATTATGAGCCAATTGAATTAGGCCCTTTCTTTCCTAAGTACATTATTGATTTAAATTCCTTGTATGTTTTATGTCACACATTGGCTTATAACGATTTGATTAAATATGTTAAAGTGGTGTAGATAAGTGGTAATTAATGCACTTAATTCACACCTTAACCTAAATAAAAATATAAAAATCATCTAATGGATCTAAAAACAAACTAAATAAACTCACACATGGCAGAAATGGGTTAGGACCAGCAACCCTCTTCACATTTCTTAAATTCAAATCAAACTTAAATAAAACTAAAAAAATTATCCCTAAAATAAATTTGATTTACTTTAAATAATCCTATCTCATAAGATTGTCTTTAGGAATTAATTAGGGTAAAATAATTAACATACTTTAATCACTTTATTTTTTCTCCTAACATGCTAAATGTTTATGTCATATGAAAATCATGCATTCATGCCTTTTAAAAGTCAAATTAAAAATGAAATGTTTCCTTTATGTCAAATTGTATGTTTTGGCTAAAGTAAGAATATGAATGGCTATTATCACTATTAAATCTAAAATTATTTTCAAAACTTATAAATCAAATATCATAATTGAAAGGTATGCTACTTATAATTATTTATAAGTATGCATGTGAATATAAATATAAAGATGTGTATTGGGTGACTTTCCTTCTATTCTCTTTTAGCATAGTTTTGAATAGGATTTTGTAAAGTGTATAGTTCATTTGAAAACAACATAACACTTGCTTCAATCCATTCATATTCATTCATATGTTATCACTTAAGAAGGATATTCACACGTACATATGTAAATTGCATAAACAAACCAAACAAACAAACATATACTTTTTGCATGATTCTCTTTCCATGCATTTCTTTTTGAACATGCACATGTATTTAAGAAAAGTGGTATATTAGTCTGGACAACCCTAGAGTTACGAGGCTTTAAGTAGCCCTCAGTAGGTCTTGTACCTTACACCCCTGGTGCTAATAATGGTGTCGTACTCACTTACATATTTTATACTTGTAGATGTGCAAATGAAAAATGGATAAAAGAATCATTCTTTTTTCTATTTAATAAAATCATGCATCATGAAACAACTAAATTTTCTTAAACAAACTCTCTAAGCAATCATCATTAAGCTGTGCTAAACATTTCCATTTGCATGTATATATATGCTTAGGATACATCCATATGTGTGTTACACATGTTGGGAAAGAAATGAAGTGTTATGTGTTTTGTGATAATATTTCACTTTACTTAATCTTAAAATGCCTTTCTTTTTTAATAGGTTTATTTAGGGAAAATCTAAACCTAGGATTAATTAAAACACATAATAAAATATTCATTAAACAAAAATCAAATATGAATCTACCTTAGAAATTATTTAAGGTAGGGAGGAAAGAGAAGTTTTCTTCTTTTTTTCTCTCTTTACAACTTAGTAATTAATTGTAGGATTCATTCAAACCAAATCAAAAATACAAAATAAAATCAACCAAATCAACTAAATCACTTAAATGAAACCACCCTCTAAGCTAAACATCTTCATACTTAGAAAACTTTAACCTTAAATACTAGCTAAGCATACCACACAAACCTTAAATAGCACACATATTAGGCTAAGTCACCACTTCTAACTTTAGGATAGGGTGATGCATGGTTTGATGTTTCACTTTTATTTTATGATGTAATGTTTTAGTCTAGATGTTAGGGTGTATGTGCATAGACTGAATGGTAGGGTGATCTTAGTCTAATCATTATCTTCTATAGGGGATTGTGCTTAAGGCATATATAATAAAATATAAATACTTTTATTGTGTGCTTATACTAAGCATAATCCAAAATAGGTCGTGGACTTGGTTACCCATGTGTGGGGTGCTAAGTCCAACTTATATATATACATGCTTGGGATTGTATGGCTTGTTCAGTTAATTTCTATTTTGCAGGTTTTAGTTAGATTTCCTTTTCCCATTTTCATGTAATTTTATAATTAGGATTTTGGAAAGATTGTCATGGGGGATTAGGAAGAACATTGGTTATAAGACTATGGCTTATGTACCATGTTAATCCTTTGGAGCAATCACATTCCAACCAACCAAAAGAAGAAAGAAGGAAGAAGAAAGAAGAAAGAAGAAAAGAAGAAAAGAAGAATGAAGACCCCTCCCCATAACAATGGATTCCTTCTTGATGATTGTATTTAATTCATTTGTAATACGGGTTGTATAAGGGTAGAGCTCGACTACCCAATTTGTTTTAGGGTTTGTGCGGAGGTGCTCGACCACAAATGGTCTCTAATTCTTTTGTGTTCGCTTTATAAATTGATTGATGTTAGTCTAGCTTGTGCATTAAGATGGCATCTTTTCCTAGTTTATTCCTTGCTTTGATGTATGGCCTAGATAATGATTAGGCTCTTAGAAAAATAAATTTTTTATCTAACTAATCAATTCAAACTAAAAATAAAATAACTCATAACCTCATCTAAAGCCTAGATTTAAAATCAAGATAAAAGAATTAGCAACCCATTAGTTGGATGTTGTATTACTTTTCTCACATCATGCATAAAAAACATATTATTTCACTCTTGATTGGAGGGCTTCCACCTTTGCCAAAGAACTTGGCTTGACCTTTGAGAGCCATGGTGGAAACACACCTCCTTATCTTGCTAATTTTGGCCCATATTTTAATTTCTCATTAGGCATATGAATCTAAAGCTGTCAAATTGATTGTCCAAAATGAAAATGTAACAAAATTTGCATTAGAATTAAGTCATTAAATCATGCCCTACATGATCTAGTCTCTTAGGGAGTGTGTTTAAATTTAGTCTAAATAAATAATAGCCTATCTTGCATATGACTTGCCTACATGTATTTAAAATAGGAGGAGTTAGTTGGCGCCACCCCTGCAATTATAATTCAAATGGTGATTTATCCTCTCTTGTGGAGGTAAACCAAATACCCATTTTCACCTTACCTTTAGGTCATGCTTTGGCCCTCACCAAAGCTCCCTAGATTTAGGTTCAGAGGTTGTTACTACCCTTTGTGGGCTACAAGCATAAATCCTCACCTCTTAGGCATTTCCATTATATTGTATCATGGAATCATAAGCCCTAACTTTCTAATAAAAATTCAACTCAAATAAATCAATTCAATTTCAAAAATATAAAGCCTAACCATAAGATAGTTTCGGATGCTTACTAGGTTTCCTAGCATCCTAAGCATCCCCTACTTATCTTCATTTTTCTTTGATAAGAACTCTCTCCTCTTGATCGATCCCACTTGATTTTTTAAAAATAAATCAATCAATTGATATTCCTTCCTTTCAAAATCTTTGGAGACAATGATCATTTACCTTAATCGAGAGTATTCCTAAGGAATCCTAATCCTTAGGATGTAATTAACTATGGGGCTTGCTCCATGGAACTTAACAACTAAGATAAACCCTGCATTTCTTTTTCATGTAAAGCAGGGGAAGAATCTCTGGTACATATGAAGACCCATAGTCCTTATGAGTTCTTATTTAGGTGATTAGGCCCATGATAGGGTGGTGACTTCTATCCTTTGAGATAGTACACCTCTCATCAATGTCGTACATAATCACCCAAATAAGAACATCTGCAAATCTATGTGGTGTCCCGACAAAGGCGTTACATTTCTAATTTCATTTATCCTCTTTTCAAAAGGGGGTTAGATGAAGGCAGGAATGTATAAATTTTTTATCATAGATTTTTTTGGCGACTCTGCTGGGGATGGTTCCTCTCTCCATCTTTGGTAAATGATCATTGTCTCTAAGTATCGATAGTGGGTTTGTACTTTTGTATGAATCCAAGACTATCTTTCTTTTCTGTTGGCACTTAGCTTATTTCATCCTTAAGTTAACATAGCCAACATTTTTAGGATTTAGGTCCTCACCCCGTGTTGGTCTTAAAACCCCTGTTGGGTTCCTCGATGGGTGAAAATAAAAATTTAATAAAAAGAAAAAAATGATCAAAGTTTTCCTCCTTACCATTTTCATGGTAAGGAAAGGTTCATTCCAAAAATAACGACAACATAAATCTTTCATAAAATTCTTAATTTTCAAAAGCACTTTTTTCAAAATACACTTACTAAAATATTTACACTACATCTAACAATTTTCATAATTATTACATGTAGAAACTTTCCAAAAATAAAACTAACAATCATGTTTTCAAAAAGCATAAAATTTGAAGATGGACCTTTCCATTCAATACATCTGAATGTGTTGGATGGATGTTACATCTTCAAGCAAAATCATAACTTTGAAATTCCACTCAACATATTCCACATGTGTTAAGTTGGAATTTTCATCTTTTCAAAAAAAGCACATATAAAACCTCTCCATTCAATATACCCACATTTATTGAATGGAGGTTTCATTTCCAATCAAAATTAAAACCAAGTTTCAAAAGCACATATAAAATCTCTCCATTCAATATACCCATATTTATTGAATGAAGGTTTCATTTCCAATCAAAATCAAAACATCAATTTTCAAAATGCACATATGAAACCTCTCCATTCAATGTACCCACATTTATTGAATGGAGGTTTCATTTCCAATCAAAATCAAAACATCAATTTTCAAAAAGCACATATGAAACCTCTCCATTCAATATACTTTCATTTATTGAATATAGGTTTCAATTCCAATCAAAATCAAAAATAAACTTTCAAGAAGCACACATGAACATCTTCATTCAATATATCCAAATTTATTGAATGAAGATTTCATTTCTAAATAAAATGACATTATTTTGAAATTCCACTTAACATATTTCATATATGATTAGGTTGGAATTTCCTAGTATACAAGATGGAAATCAATTATGTTTCATTTTTCAAAATCAACAAAACGCTAAATTTTTAAAACACACTTGGAACTTCATTTTAGCATTCCACATTTGCTAAAGTGAAGTTTCCATTTTCAAAACAAAATTTGAAACACATTTGTTTGGAATTTCATTTAGTATACTCAAATTTATTAAGTGAAATCTCTATTTTACAAAATTCAAAACACATTTGGAACTTCATTTTAGCATACCACATTAGCTAAAGTGAAGTTTTCATTTTCAAAATAAAAATTTGAAACACATTTTTGGAATTTCATTTAGCATGCTCAAATTTGCTAAGTGAAATCTCCATTTCACAAAATTCAAAACACATTGGAAATTCATTTTAGCATGCCACATTTGCTAAAGTAAAGTCTCCATTTCCAAAACAAAATTTGCAACACATTTTGGAATCTGATTTAGCATACTTAAATTTGTTAAGTGAAATCTCTATGTCACAAATTTTAAAACACATTTGGGAACTTCATTTTAGCATACCCAAATTTGATAAAGTAAAGTCTCCATTTTCAAAATCTTTAAAAAAACACACATTTGGGAACTTCATTTTAGCATACCCAAATTTTCTAAAGTGAAGTCTCCATTTTTATAATCTTCAAAAAAACAAAACACTTTAGGATTTTCTTAGCATACTCAAATTTGCCAGGAATCCTATTTTCAAAAAAATTTCAAAACAAAACACACTTGGATTCTTCATTTAGCATACCCAAATTTTCTAAATGAGGATTCCATTTTCAAATCACAAATGATTCACAAAACAAAGCAAACAAAGAAGAATAAGAAATTGTTTTCAAACACCTCACTTAGCATACCCAAATTTGCTAAGTGAGTAAATTCCAAAAATCTCAAATCAAAAACAAAATCAATTGACCCTTTACTTTAACATACTAAAATTTGTTAAATGAAGGATCCTCAAAATCAAAAATTAAAATTCAAACATGAACCCATGGAAGCATCTCTCCAAAAATATTTTGAACCCATTTTCAACATACCCAAATTTGTTGAAAGTGCATTCTACATTCAAAAAAAAAATTTCAATCAATCTCAAAATCTCTTCTAAATTCATTTGAGCCCCACTTAACACTTTCAAGTTGTTAAGTGTGGTTCAAATTCTAAATTCAAATTCAAAATCAAAAAAAATAGAAAAATTTTCAACATCAATTTCAGTTTTAGTTTCAATTTTAGCTAATTGCAATGGCAACACAAAAGTATGTATTCACATTTTCTCATGGGATGGATTTGGCCCTGGATCAGGCCAGCCTTCCATGATCTGACTATGCCCACCTCATCCACTTTGGTAGAGGCTTTGAGGGGGCCGGGATTACATGTGAGGGAACCCCCTTACCATAGTTAGCAGGAGCACGATGATCGGGCATGCTGGTCATCAAGGTCGATTACATGCCATCTGATTTAGAGATCCCCTCACTGAAGAAGAAGGTTGTGGCAGTTCCCATAGCAGTAGTATCAGTGATAGTATTAGTACATATGGTTGTTCCTCATGCTTCCCCTGTTAGGGCTAGTACCCACTCACTGGCTCCCCCAAAGGGGAAGGCTCCCCTGATCCTAGGGATTGTCACCCTTACCTTTGAGGTTGGTTCTAACTCCTACTCTGCTCGACCTACCTGGACCCAATGAAGAAATAAGAACCGTATGATCAAGTGGTGTCACACTCGCATTGCTAGGGAGCTGGAGGCATCTACTCAATCTACCATAGATGAGTTGCCTAGGATGGTTTCCCTAATGGTCACAGAGAACTAGTTCCACTCTCTATCTAGATCTGATAGAGAAGATGCTAGGAGGATTTCGGCTTCACCTCCTCTAGCAGTTCAATTTTAGGCACCTATTAGTGAGAGGAGGTCATACACTTGCCTCCTCATCATTGAGTAGGGAGCCTACACGATCAAGTCAGGGATCGATTTGAGATATGTCATTCCCTCAGGCATTGGCAAATATTTAGTGAGAGAGGGCTAGAAGCACATCAATTCATGTTACTAGTCGGGAGCGCCGGAGGTATAGCTGACAATCAATGGCCTCCACACTTATGTACTTTCCAAATCGATGCACTACCCATGCCAACCATACTTACTCATGAGAACCACACATCATAGGAGAGGAGCTCCTATCCCGAGAGAGTCAGTGGTTCCTCCACCACATCACTCTTCTTTACATTCGCCATATCTTGTATATGTCCAAGCATCTACTATTCCATCCAAGGCCATGAAGGTCGCATTAGGGGAGAAGAGAACCCCATTGGTGATCTAGCTATGACTAAGAGAGCTTGTTCCATCTATGCCGCCTACTGTGGTGAGGCCGAGCTTACCTGCTCGACCCTCTACCCCAGTAGTGGTGAAGAATGAATGGTAACCTCAAAGTATCGTCCACCACCACACCACCCACAAAGCTATGGAGATAGCAGCAGCTGAGGGAGGAGGAGATAGTTGCCACCCCTATGTCCATAGATCCTCCTAGAGTACCACTGATCAGAACAAAGAGTATCTTCCTGTGATCATAGTCCTCAAAAGCTCCACTTTTAGAGGTGCTTATTAATTCATGATAGTGACCCTACTATCGATCAAACTTGATCTTTTTTGCATGTGCAGTTGGACCATTTCCTATATGACATAGTAGCTCAGTATCTAGTAGAGAAGAAGGAAATCTTAGGATATGCCTGGTCTGATTTAGAGCATGAGAAGATCAACTTTGATCCGAATGAAGATGATTAGAGATTCGAGGGTACACATGGTAGATACTATGGTTCCTCCTCGAGTAAATACTATGGAAGGTGTTGAGGCCGAGTAGAAGACACTCCACCCAACACCTCTCAGAATTAAAATAAAAGGATGAACAAATAGATAGGATGGGGAAGCAGCTTGAGGATTTGTTAGCAGTAGTCTTAGCACTTTAGAAATAAGCACCGATAATTCATTATACTATAGCTAAGACTAGTCAGCTAGAGTTGGTTCATGTCTTAGATCCAGCCAAGACTTTACCTCCAATAGAGTTGGGTAGCACCACTTTGTATAAGAAGGCAGTGGATAGTACATCCACACAAGAAAAAGATATCAAGATTATGGTTGAGCAATAGGTGAGAGAAATGTTGGCTCAAATTTGAGGAGGATCATTAGTTCCAAAGGGTAGACCCAACCTAGAGGAATTTGATGTCATCCAATATCTTAAGGGTTTTGTGCCACCTTCTTTCAAAAGCTTCTTTGATGGCGGTGGGCGAGACATATTGCACATTTGCAGTTGTTGCGTGGTAGGGATGCTTTACTCTTCCATCTTTCATCGGTAGCATGTATAGCCTTTGATTGGTATGCTAAACTTCCCGTAGTGAAGACTTTTACTGAGTTGGAGCAAGTCTTCATCAATAGGTTTGTTGGAGCTCAACAAAGGGTGATTTTGGGTGTTCTCGTTGTGGTTCAACAAAACCCCAGTGAGTCCCTCATTGATTACATTCTCTAATGGCATAATTTATATGAAATGTGAACCACAGCTATCCGAATAGCATGCCATTGAGATTATGCTTAAGAATATCCATGGCCTTTGCTTCATGCTGGTTTCACCATCAAAATTTGAGAAATTAATCAACAAGGTAGCTAGCTTACAAGGAGAAGCCAAACGCCTTTTCCAAACCAATCAAAAGCGAAGCCACATAAAGCTTTTGAGAAGAAGCGGCAATGATAGTAGTAGGGAAAGCAGGCTAGAGAATTTGAGAGACCTCATGCTCCACAGCCATCACTTCCACCTCCTCTACCACCACCAAGGTAGCCCTACCAGCCATCACCATAGCCTCCATGGCCTACACTGCCTCCTCCTCATCATCATCGCACAATGATACACATACCAAGTGGTCTATGGTCCACACTCTTTTGGATAAACTTAACAAGCCTTATTCATTTAAGAGGGAGGTAATCAGAAGATCTTTAAGAACTCTTAAAGAACGATTTTTAGCTACAACCTAGAACCAGAGGAAGTGGGCAAAAGTAATGATCCTAACTTTTTCCCTACCATGCTAGGTCATGTTTTGGAAGATTGCTTCACATTCAAGGACTGGCTTGAACATAGCTTCAAGAAGGGTCTATAGTTATCTGAAGGAATACCTTGTGGAACAACCATCCAGTTCCATTAGGGTAATCCTTGGGGATACTGATCCTTCAAAAAAAGAAGGTTGGGATATCTCCTTATCCAAACCTCTAAGAAAATTATCTCAAAATCAAGAAACTTTCCTTGTAGGTGCAGATAGCTCAAACCTCCAACATCAAGGAAGGTTTGCAAGTTGCAACTCAAGGAAAGGGGAGCTTCGGTAGTAGTAGCATGTATGCGGGATAGAAATAACGCCACCAGTAGCCTCCGGTCCACATTACAACTACTACATGACTTACCTCTACTTCAACTAGCTCTTCTTCTAGTAGACATCTTGTATGGGTGGATGAGGGCATCAAATCCTCACCCCACTTACTTTTTGTACCTCTTTTCAAGAAATTGAAGAATAAAGCTAGCTTGAATTATATCTACATCACTTGTTGTCTAAATCTATTCTAATGATAACTCTTCAAGTCTAAATAACAATTAATAATTTCTGATCTTCCTTTTGATTGAGTTGGATTCCTTCTCACGAATACTATGGGTTCCTCTTGAGATAGACTTGGAATCATCAATTTAGGGTCCCATAGGAGAAGTTGTAGGTGAGCACGATGTAGGTAGAATCTTCCATTACCTGCCATAAGAGATCACCAAGTCAACCTCCATAGTGGCAGGTTCTACCTCTAGGGCGGCACCTCAAGATAAGGAAACAAGTCATTAGTTTAGAGATCAAGAAGCCCCTCCAAGATGCTCCACCCTTGGATATGCTTGTGGAGGATCACCCAAGGTGGACTACAATGTCCTCTCTCACCTAAGAAAGTTGTCATCTAAGCTAAGCATATATGATGCCCTTGTCTTATCCAAAGAGATGAGAAGGCTCTCCTTGATCTAGATATGCTTAGCTCGCATGCTATTGGAGAGGAGGCACATTATTCCAAGAAGCGAGAATCACTTTCAGATGAAGACCTTCTTCGGGGACATGGAGCACAACTCCCTCTACATTATAGTGGACATGGGATTGGACTTGAGTTCTTGATCTAAGTGCATCGATGAACATTATGAGTCTAAAGACACTTGCCTATTTAAGGATCTACATCTCCACACTCTGAAGAGATCGGATGATGTTGAGAGGATTCATTGAACAAGGCAAGAGGGCTTTAGGTTCCATAGTGTTACCTTTGGAGATAGGTGAATGGAAGACTGAAGCCAAGTTTTACATAATTGATTCAAATACTTCATTCACTACTTTGCTCGGTAGGCCTTGGATACATCAAATAAGATGATTCCATCCTCCCTCCATCAGTGCATCAAGTTCAAGAAGGATGGGATTGAATACTGAGTCAAAGGAGATGAAAAGCCATTTTAGAGAGGTTGAGATATATGAGGATGTGACCTATCTTCCTCAAAACACCTTTTCTTGTGAACTTGACAAAATTCAAATGAAAAGAAAAGAAAAGAAGAAGAAAAAGAAAAAGAAAAGAAAGAAAAATGAAAAAATCCAAGTGAACAAGAAAAGAAAATTGAAGAAATGGCATATCACGTTTCACCCACAATTCATTCCATCATATGGACATGTGGGTAGGATGTCTCAACCTCTACCAGGTAGAGGCAGTGGCAAAAATAGAGGCAATTCTAGAGGTGGAAGACCCCTGGTTGGCCATCAACCAATAGGGTTATGTTCCAGTTCATAGGAGTACCCCTACTATTCACATAGACTTGGAATCTAGGTCGGAGGATGAGTCTGATGTGATTAGCATACCAGCCAACCCCTCTCAGTGGTTTCATTGGAGGTGACACTCCAAGCGTGATGAAGACAGGCCTCCATAAAGCAAAGTATTTGAATCAATGTATGTGAAACTATTAGAAGTTTGGGAACCTTAGCTCTAACCTCACTTTCATCTCAAAAAAAGGTTTAGTAGTTAAGGAAGCCCCTAAGTCTTCCAATGATGAAGCGAAGAGATTCTTTTGGGATCATCATCCTCAAGTCACGAAGTTGATGTAGAACTTGAGGATGATTCATATAAAGAATTAATGGAATTACCTTTTGATTGGTACTTTCTTGTGTTCTTAATCTTACAAAGAAGGTTTGATTCCTTACATGGTCTAAGCACAAGTCGAGTACTTGAAAAGCTATGGAACAACAAGGTAGGATGCACAATCAAGATGGACTAGGATTGGTATGGTGGTCCAATCGATGATGATGATTATTGCTTAGTTGTCACCAATCATTTGGAGTCTAATAGGTTCTTTTCACAAACCAACTCTTATGAGATGTGTGTTTAGAAACTTGATGATCCGATGATCTCCAAATCAAAGATGCACCAAAATTTGAAGAGGAGATTCATTCAATTGACAAGCTTAAAGAAATCAACCTCGATGAAGAAAATCACCGACATACATCGGTTCATTCTGAATGAAGAAGAAACCAATGACTTAGTTAGGCTATTGATTGAGTTTAAGATTACTTTGCATGGAGTTATGAAGAAATGCAATTATCTCAATGTAGTCCACAAACTAGCAATAGATCCTAGTGCTAACCCTATCAAGCAAGCTCTAGATGCATGTGATTAGAAATTGAACAATAGGTCATTTTAAAGTCAAGAAAGATCAATGTTGGTTTCATCGTGGAAGAAAAAATACCCTACAGTTGTAATGTCATCCCAATTAAGAAGAAGAATGGCCAAATTTGCATATATCAATTTAGGACTTAAATAAGGCATGTCCTAAGGATGAGTTTCTCTTCCTATACAGAATTAATGGTGGACATGCCTCATCTCATGCTATTCTCCATGGATGGGTCATAGCTACAACCAAATCAAGATGGCTCCAGATGAAAGAAACACTTATTTTCGAACCCCGATCAGAATCTATTGTTATAGGGCTGTGCCTTTCGACCTTAAAATGTTGGTGCTACATACCAACAGGTCATGACTTAGATTTTCAATGAACTCATCCATCATCAGGTTGAGTGCTATGTTGATGATCTAGTAGTCAAGAGAGAAAGGAAGATCTCTTTGACTTGAGAGTAGTTTTTGAATGGTTAAGATAATATAACCTCAAAATGAATCCCGAAGTGTGCATTGAGTAGCTTAGAAATTCCTTGGGTTTGTTGTCACACAGAGAATAGATAAAAGATCAAAGCTATCTTAGAAATGCCACCTCCTAAAAGTTTAACTCAACTTAGATCTTTCAAGGATGGTTGGCATATCTAAGATGCTTTATTTCAACTATCGAGAGATGCAAGCCATTCTCGGCACTTGTCAAAAGGATGCCAAGTTCAAGTGGGATGACAAGTGCAACATGCCTTTGAATATCAAGCGTATTTGGTGAAGCCAGTTCTAGCCCCTATCCGGGCAGCCACTCATCTCTACTGCATTGGATGACTCTCTCGATGCTTTGTTGGCCTAGGCCAATGAAGGGAAGGAGAGTGCTCTCTACTACCTCATCATCATCGATTCTTTAAAGAACTACCCACCTATTGAGAAACATTGCTTAGCTTTGATCTTTGCATCCCAAAAGCTGCAGCACTTTATGCTTTCTCATAAGGTGAACTTGATTTCTAGAACCAATCCACTATAGTATCTCATAACATGATCAATGCTATCCGGACATTTGGCATAGTGACCCATGATTCTCTCTTTGATATCACATTTGTACCCTCGTGTAAAGGACAAGCACTAGCATTTCTTAGCAACACACCACTTCCGATTCTCCTTAGTGATGATCTCACGATGAACAAATCATGAACTTAGAGGACAACCAGATGGGAGATGTATTTTGATGGTGCTTCTTTCATAAAGAGAAGCACCATGATCTACTCTTCCTAGAAAAAAGGGGTAGGAATAGTTCTCTAACTCTACGATGTGATGAGATTCTCATACTCTCTCCAATCCCTACACCAACAATGAAGCGAGTATGAGGCTTTGATTGTGATGGAGTTAGCCATCACGGTGTGTCAGAGCATCAACATCTTTGGGGATTCTCGTTGGTCATCAATGATTGTCGGGTCCTACAAGGTTCTCAAACCCAAGCTTCATCATTACCATACCATGAAGCTATTGAAAATCCTGTCACCATCTACAAGGTTCCCGAGAGAACACGATGTAGATGCTTTGGCCAAACTTGCAAGGGGCATGTCGGAAGATGAGTCCATTCAATAAGGGTCCAAAATAGACAAGTCCTATCCCTTATTGATGTTGAACTCATCGAGACTTTCTCTTGAAGGGAGGTTGTCATTGCCAAAAGGAGAGCTGGATTGGAGGCAACTTCATAGACTATTTGAAACACAAACTACCTCAAGAAAAGTCACAAGCCCATCGTGAAATAGAGAGCTCTCTCTATGCTCATTGATGGCACCTTGTCGATCCTTTGATCAAATGTGGTTACATTGTTTAGATAAACACGAAGCTCATGGCATTGTATGGCACATTCAGTCTATGTGGAGTGCATCAATCTCAAGATGAAGATGAAGATCAAGAGACTAGGATACTACGGCCGATGATTATAGGCGCATGGATGTAGCTAGGAGATGCCATCGTGTCGGTACAGTGTGGTTCTCCATCAACCACCCAACATTCTACACCCTACACTGGCCTCATGGCCATTTGAGTGTTGGGGTACCAACATTGTGGGTCCTATCGATCCTCCTTCTTCCAAGGGTCATCAGTTCATCTTAGCTGATGTCGACTACTTTTCCAAGTGGCGGAAATCCCACTCGAGAGGTCACACTCGCATGTGCTTTAGTTTTTAGGAACCATATATATAGGTTGAGGTGCCTCGATGAATTATATTAATGGTATTGCATTCAAAAGCACCAAGATCAATAGCTTTTGAAGACAGATATAGATTGGAGATACTCCACCATCTACTACCCGAGCAAATGGCTTAGTAAGCATTCAACAAAACTCTCATCCAAATACTAAAGAAGACTCTTGATGATAATAGCGATAGTGGAATGAGTGTTGGTTGAAGCCTTGTGGGCTACCGCACCACATACTCCAACTCAATCTACCCATTTTCCTTAGTGTATGGGTCCGAAGCCATTCTACCTTTAGAAGTTCAACTCCCATCACTAAGGATAGCATTATTAGTAAGATCACTACATGAGAATGCAAAGTTATGGTTAGAAGAGCTCAAGGTTTGGAGGAGTCATGGCATGCCAAAACCTTGAGTTGTACAAGGCCAAAATGATTCAAGCTCACAATAAGTCCAGGTCTTTCAAGTAGGAGAACTTTGTGTTAGTCGGAGACCAATTGTTGCCCATCAAAGATGGGAGGCAAGTTTGAACCCACTTGGGAAGGCCCTATGTCATAGAAGGCCTACCAAGGAGGATCTTATCGCTTATTGATTGTAAAAGGGAACACGATGCTTCCAATTAATGGGCTCTATTTGAAGAAATATTACCATAAAAAACATGTTTGAAAATAATTATCAACAAAGAAAAAATTTGATTCCATTTCATCAAAATCTTCTCTTCTTTGAAGTGTTTGCTTATCTTGTGAATCTTCATGACATGTTTAGGATAGGTGTAAGAGTCCCCAAGAGCATCTATCCCTCTTTCAACACACAAAACACAATCTCCAACACTATTAGAATAGGTGTGAGAGAAGAGGCATCTATTTGATTAGCACAACTAAGTTAGTGTAAGAGAACAGCCATCCTTTCTTCTGAATTCGGTTATCATGCACCATTTCATCAAATTCCCAAGTGTGTTTAGGTAGGTGTGAGAACCCAAGGCATCCTATTCCCTTTAACATAAACACAAAACAAACACATATTTTATCTCAGCTATTTTGATGTAGAAAGCCCCTGGCACTCACTCATTAGTTGCTCTAGGTCGGCTACATGCTACCTTATGTCACCCATGGTCACTTGTTTGGAAGATGTGAGTCCACACTTTCTTCTAACTTGATTACAAACCAAAAAGCACCTTGTTAGTTTGGTGACTTCACTTTGCGCCTAAGCTACCTCATGTTGATTGTTTAAGAAGATGAGTCCCCTTTCTTCTTGAACTAATCATCTAACTAGGTTGAGTATATTTGAGGTTTAGGATAAGTCCCCAGGCTCCTTTCCTCTTGACTATTTGAGTTGATATAAGTCCCAGTGGCATTCACTCAAGAGTCTCCCTAGGTTGGATCGAAAAGGCTATCCCAATCAGTTCTATAGGAGGATGAGTCCAGCTTTCTTCTGATTATTGCAAATAGCACCTTAGGTTGGTTGATGTTTTGTTATGACATGACTCACTGTGGATACACCACTCTTGGCAGAATGTGAGTCAGCTTTCTCCTTGAGTTGGCACGAATACTATTTGATATATAGCCATGTCATCTTCTCCAGGTTGGATAAGCCTTAGCGCCCCCCTCCCCTGGGCACTCTATTTGGATCACATCCTTTTGACCCCATTTAGACTACTTACTTGGATTGAGTCCCCTTTCCTAGTAGCCACCCTTGTGGTTGGAGAATTTGTTCAATATGCATTCTCCCTTGGTTCAATAAATATAGGAGGTCGATATATAAGCTCCTTCTGTTTGATCCCTCAAACCTAGGGTCCATGATAAATAAACTAAATAATAAATTTTCAATTATGGATTAGAATTCAAGCCCCAAAGGGCCTTTTTTTTTCCCAGGCATCCTATCTTTAGGGTAGTGTTAGAACTCCCTATAGGAATTGCTAATTACACAGTTGAGATAAATCCCAAGGTGACACTCTCTCCATAGTCCCTTAGGTCGGTTCAATCTATTTTCCACAAGCATTACCCGTAGTCATTCCTTTGGAAGATGTAAGACTATGCATTCTTTCTAGCATGACTCATAACCAGACAAACCTAGGTGGGGTTTTGATTGTTGCCCAAAGCAGCCGATCACCCCGTGGTCTTTTGTAGTGGAAGATGTGAGTCCCCAGCTTTCTTCCCTGAATTGATCATTGCAAAGGCACACTTTTGGTTGGATAGTTCTCCCTTCGGTCGGGAAGCTACTCCCTTTGATTCAATAAATCTGAGATAGGTCTAGGCTGATATAAGCTCCTTCTCAGTGTGATCCATCAAAATAATTAAAAAATGAAATTAATCTTGACTATCTTTGAGCTGATTTAAGTCCCCCAGCAATTTTCACTCAATAGTTAGCTCTAGGTCGGGTTCGATTTGCTGCTCAAACCAACCAATCACCCCAATAGTTTCTTATTTTGAAAGATGTGAGTCCCCTTTCTTCTTAACTTGACCATTGCAAAATCAAAAGGCACCCCTTTGGTTGGATAGTCTACTTGTGGTTGGTAGACTACTCCCTTTGGATTGGTAAATGAGTTAGCTAGGCCTCCATGGCCCTACCAGTCTGATCCATAGCTGGGATCCATTAAAATAACTAATAATTAAAAAATGAAATTAATCTTGACTATCTTTGAGTTGATCTAAGTCCCCAGGCATTCACTCAATTCGCCCTAGGTTGGTTCAATCCTTGCCAATAGATCACCCTAATAGTCCCTACTTTGGAGGATGTAAAGTCTACTATGCTTTCTTCTAATTGATTGCAGAAAGGCATCCCTTTGGTTCAAGCCTCCATGGCCCCTACTTAGTGTGATCCATCATAAACCAACAGGGCCCATCTCAAAATCAAAAATATAAGAATCTGAAACAAACTCAACCTTCCTCCCTCAGTGGAATCAAACAACAAACCAAAACAAACAAATCCAATTAATTTCTCTCAATGGGACAATCAATTATCCAATCAAATAAATTAAATCAATCTTCTTCTCCTAGATAAGATGCAAGTCTTTCGGATTCCCCAATGGATCCCAAATTTTAATCCCTCAGTTGATTTCACAACCCCTTTTTCTTAGTGGATGACTTGAACTTACTCACTAGTGGAGAGTTCACCTTTTTATCCCCAGTGGAGTCATAACACAAACAATCAAAACAAATAAAAGCAACAAACCCAACTAAGTAATCAAACAAATCAAATTGATTTCTCTTCCCATTAAGACTCAAATCAAATCAAATCAAACCTCCCATCTCCTTATGGATGACTTGAACCTACTTCACTAGTGGAAGGTTTATATACTCTATCCCTAGTGGATTCCTCCTTTACACTTTTATGTCCTTGACATGAGTAGAGTAATATTGCACTAAGCTCTGGATTCCATCTACACCTTATCTTAGGAGTAGATCATTTCTGTTAGTGCTTGTGATCGTTCAAGTTGTTGATCATTTTGGTTAACACCAATACATGCGGTATGGCTTGTCAATCACACCACACCTATTGGGCGCCCTTTGTTTACCTCATTTTTAAGATGAGCTCTCAACCCCTCCATCTTAAACATAGGGCTTCTCTTATACACTAAGAGTTTCCTTAATCTCAAGACACTTCTAGTGATTAGGTGAACACTCAACCTAACCCTAGAGACTTAGAAGAGTTAGCCATAGGAATAGGTCATGCCTTAGGGGTGTTAGGAAAACATGCCTACCCCATAGCTTGAACCAAATCCTCACTTCCTCCTTTTAAGTCAAACTCCAAATCAAATCAACATCAAAACTAAAATCAATTCCAACTTAATTGATTTTCTTAAACTCAAATAAATTTCAAATAATAGAAGCTTATGATTGAATTCCAAGTTCAAAAATATTTCCTAAATCCCTTTTATCATTATGAACTTAGCCTAAATCAAATCCAAATCAAATTCAAGAAATTTTCATAACCTATTTATATTCTCATTTATATTGACAAATATAAATGAAATATAAATTCAAATATCCAAAACTAAATTCAAAAATCAAATCTAAATTCAACCAAAACTCAACCTAAGGTTTTCAAGTCAAAATCATGAACATAGCCAAATCAAATTCAAATCAAGCCAAACTCTAGATTTTTCTTCATGATTCAATCAATCCTTCAATCATAAATCCAAATATAAACAAAAATTTTAATCATTAAACTAAAACTAAATTCAAAAATTAAATCCAAATTTTACCTAAATCCATCCTAAGCCTTTCAAGTCCAATTCTTGAACTTAGTCAAATCAAATTCAAATCAAGCCAAACTCTTGATCTTTCTTCATGATTCAATTAATCCTTCAATCAAGAATACAAACTAATGGTGCCAAAATATTTCAGATGGTCATATGAACTTGACCCACCCCTTGGTTTTACCCAATTTGACCAATTGGTCAACTTGACCCAAGTTGGCCCATTTTGACCTAAATGGGTCAACATGAGCCAAATCATATCAAATCAATTCCAAATTCATTGAAACTTGGTCCAACCTATTTTTCAATAATACCAAACATACTCAAACTAAAATAAAAACCAAATGACCATTTTACTTCTAGGTCAAAGGTTAATTTTTGACCAAATTCACTTGGAATTTGTTCAAATCCTCTTCATGGCCACTTGGCACTCTCTCAGTGGATCAAGTGGACACTAGTGAGCATGGTGCACTTGACCCTATGGGTTTGGATCAGCCAAACCCATCCCAGGCCAAAACTGACCACTCCTCTCATTTTAGGCACATAGGATCACTCCCACACTCCAAATTAGCACATGGCAACTTCTCTACCACCTTGCTCTGCCAAAACCAAACGATGTGCAAGTCAAAACAACCTAACAAACTCATCTAATATGGCCAATTGATCCAAAATGGTAAACCTAAGCATGATCATCCGATCCTTCGAGGGGGAGATATACTCTCCCTAATTTCACTTGAATCCAAGACACTCATACTCGATTAACTGTGAGAGACTTAAGGAAAGCTCCCTAAGCTTCCTCAAGCAATCCCCAAGCATTTGGCATTCTCCTTTTTCAGATTCCTTCAAACCAAAAATAGGGGAGGCTAAGGAAATTTCTAACTCATCCAATACACAATATTAATCAAATTCCTCCTCCAAGCATCCTCAGAGAGCCCAATCAAACTCATCCAAAACTTCACCCAAGATCCAATACACAATATTAATCAAATTCCTCCTCCAAGCATCCTCAGAGAGCCCAATCAAACTCATCCAAAACTTCACCCAAGTTCTCAAGGCACGAGAGAGGGGACTTTGATCAAGGCCACGAACTTAGGAGGAGCACCTTGGTCAATAGAAGGATCTACCCAATACCAAAGTCTCAAATTTTTAATAGGGCTTCGTCTCTACTAAACAAAGCTACCATGGATGAGCCTAATACCTCCAATGAGGTATGTTTTCAAACCAAAGATAGGGAGTGTGAAGAGAATTTTCATCTCAAGTAAAATTGGTTGTTGGATGTATTCTTGCATGATGATGATTGAGTTGAGCTCTTCAGCTCGATCTTGCCCTGGAGTGGATCCTCTCCCATTGGCGAGCTCAATGATGGATCAGGGATCATCCATCCGCACATTTTGGATGGACGGTCATGATTAAGCCACATAGGTTCTGTGATTAATCCATTTAGAAATTGTGGCTGACCAAAACCATCGATCTGACGATCCAGAGAGAAAGCATGTAGCATCGTCACAGATGCTACTTCGGATGTGACAACTTAAATAACTAATTATGTCACGTCATGTGGAAAGTGCATGCCGCATGAGCAGTCCATGTGGCACCGATGGGATTAGTTAATAATTAGGAGTTTTAATTAATTACAAATCACTGAATCTTCAAATATTCATAACGAAATATAGAAAAATAAAAACATACAAAATAAAAAACATTGTGAAGATAGTTGAAAGGGAAATAACTTAAAATTAATTTCAATTGATTTTGAATAGTGATATTTTATGACTTTGGTTTTATTGGGAATGTGATTAGGTTAATTACTCTTTAATTATCCCACTAATTAATTCCAAACTTCTTATATGCATTTAGTGGGATGACTTCGACCTCCCTTAATTTTCTTGGAATTTATTAATGGCTTAATTAGGGGAATTGCTGGAGTCATTCTTAATTACCCTCTTAATCAATTAAATAATTAATTAACCTTTAAAATAGTGATAAAGTAATTAATTAAGTTTGATAATTACTTTAGAATAGTGAGTGGGCTTGGGGAATGAGATTAGGAATTCTTCCCAAATCTTTTACCCAAAGTTTATTTCATTTGGATAAAAAATCTAATTAAAGTGCAAATTAATTATAGTTTAATCACTTAATTAAATGACTTAATTAATCAAACTTTAAAATTAAAACATTCGAACTTAATCAATTTTGAGATAGGTGTTCAATAACCAAAGTAGCTTAAGAAAATCAAAATCCAACCCACATGTGTGGGAAGGGTTATGAAAGTACTTAAATTAAACTCATTAGCTTAATTATTCACTAATTATGAGCCAATTGCATTAGGCCCTTTATTTCTTAGGTGCATTGGCTCATAAATATTTGATTAAATATGTTAAATTGGTGTAGGTAAGGGACAATTAATGCACTTAATTCACACCTTAACCTAAACAAAAATATAAAAATCATCTAATGGCTCTAAAAACAAACTAAATAAACTCACACATGGGGGAAATGGGTTAGGACCTGTAAACCTTTTTACATTTCTTAAATTCAAATCAAACTCAAACAAAACTAAAAAAATCTCCCTAAAACAAATTTGATTTACTTTAAATAATCCTATCTCATAAGATTGTCTTTAGAAATTAATTAGGGTCAATGAATTTACATGCTTTCATCATTTTATTTCTTTTCTAACATGCTAAATGTGTATGTCATATGAAAACCGCATTCATGCCTTTTAAAAATCAAATTAAAAATGAAATGTTTCCTTTATGTTAAATTGCATGTTTTGGCTAAAGCAAGAATATGAATGGCTATTATCACTATTAAATCCAAAATTATTTTCAAGACTTATAAATCAAATATCATAACTGAAAGGTATTCTACTTATAACTATTTATAAGCTTGCATGTGAGTATAAATATAAAGATGTGTATTATGTGACTTTCCTTCTCTTCTCTTTTAGCATAGTTCTGAATAGGATTTTGTGAAGTGTATAGTTCATTTGAAAAGAACACAACACTTACTTAAATTCATTCCTATTCATTCCTATGTTATCACTTAAGAAGTATATTCACACTTACATATGTAAATTGCATAAACAAACGTAAACTTTTTACGTGAATCTCTTTCCATACATTTCTTTTTGTACATGCACATGTATTTAAGAAAAGTGGCATATTAGTCTGGACAACCTTGAGTTTATGAGGATTTAAGTAGCCCTAAGTAAGTCTTGTACCTTACACCCCTGGTGCTAACAATAGCGTCATACTCACTTATATATTTTATACTTGTAGATGTGCATATGAAAAATGAATAAAAGAATCACTCTTTTTCTACTTAATAAAATCATGCATCAGTAAACATCTAAATTTTCTTAAACAAACTCTCTTAGCATTCATTATTAAGGTGTGTTATACATTTTCATTTGCATGTATAGATATGCTTAGGGTCCATCCATATGCATGCTACACATGTTGGGAAAGAAATAAAGTGTTGTGTGTTTTGTGATAGTAATTCACTTTACTTAATCTAAAATGAATTTCTCTTTGAATAGGTTTATTTAGGGAAAATATAAACTTAGGATTAATTAAAACACATAATAAAATAGTCACTAAACAAAAGTAATTAATGAGTCACCAGAAAAATTTGTGGTGGAAAATAAAAATTATCACATGCCTTCATCTATCCTTCTTTGAGAAAGAAAGGATAAATAAACCAAAAATAATTTTACACCTTTGTTGAGACACCACATAGATCCGTAGATGTTCTTATTAGGGTGATTGAGTATGATATTGAGGAAAGGTGTACTATCTCGAAAGATACAAGTCATCACCCTACAATGGACTTAATCACCTCAATAAGGACTCCTAAGGACTATGGGTCTTTGTATGTACAAGAGATTCTTCCCCTACTTTATATGGAAAAGTAAAGCAAGGTTTATTTTAAACTGGGTCATTAAGTTCCCTATGGAGGCAATCCCCCATAGTTAATTACATCCTAAGGAATAAGATTTCTTAGAAATACTCTCGATCATTGTCTCCAAAAATTTCAAATAGGACTATTAATCAATTGGTGTATTTTTAGAAGACCAAGTGGGATTGATCAAAAGGGAGGAAGTTCTTTTCAAAGCCAAGGGAAGATAAGTAGGAGATGCTTCTCATACTAGGAAGCCTAATAAGCATCCTGAACTATCCTATAGTTAGGCTTTATATTTTTGAAGTTGAATTGATTTATTTGTTTGAGTTAAATTTTCATTAGAAATCTAGGGCTTACAATTCAATGATACAAGGTTATGGAAAATGCCTAAGAGGTGAGGATTTATGCCTATGGCCTGCAAAGGAGAGAAGTAACCTCATATCTTGAATCTCGGGAGCTTTGGTGAGGGCCAAAGCATGACCTAAATCTAAGGAGGGAATGGGTATTTGGTTTACCACCAAGAGAGAGGATAAACTATCTGACTATTTGGACCTACAACCACCTGGGGGTGGCCACCAACTAACTCCTCCTACGGCTTTAAATACATGTAGGCAATTCATATGATTTTGCAAGATAGTTATGTTGTTATTTATTTAAAAAAGAGGCTAAGTTCTTAAACACATTCCCTAAGAGACTAGATCATGTAGGATTTTTCAATGACTAAATCTAATACAAATTTATTGATTTTATTTTCATTTTGGATAATCAATTTGACAGTTTTAGGATTCATATGCCTAATGCATGAGAAATTAGATTATGGGTGAAAATCTGTAGGATAAGGAGGTGTGTTTCCACCATGGCTCTCAAAGGTCAAGCCAAGTTCTCGACAGGAAGCCCTCCAATCAAGAGTAAAATAATATTCTTTATGCATGATGTAGAAAATATAATATCTAGCTAAGGGGTTGCTAATTCTTTTATCTTGTTCTATAGCCTAAGCTTTAGGTGAGGTTATGAGTTGTTTTATTTTTAGTTTGAATTGATTAATTTGGTAGAAAATTTATTTTTCCCTAAGAGCCTAATAATCATCCAGGCCATACATCAAAGTAAGGAAGAAACTAGAAAAAAACATGTAATTTCTAATGCACAAGCTAAACTAACATCAAACATTTTATAAAGCTAGCGCAAAAGAATAAGAGGCCTTTTATGGTCGAGCACCACCACACAAACTAAAAAACAAATGTGGGTAGTCGAGCTCTACCCTTATACAACTCGGATTACAAATGAATTAATTATAATCAAGTAAGGAATTCATGTTATGGGGTCTTCATTCTTCTTTTTTTTCTTCTTTCTCCTTTCTTCTTTTCTTCTTTTTCCTTCTTTGATGGATGGTTGGAATGTGGATTCTAAAGGCTTCACATGGTACATAAGATATAATCTTATGACCAATGTTCATCCTAATCCCCCATAACAATCATTCTAAGATCTTAATTACAATATTACATGAAAAGAAAAAATTAAATCTAACTAAAACTTATAAAATAGAGATTAGCTAAACAAACCACATAATCCCAAGCATGTATATGCATATACTAGACTTAGCACCCTACACATGGGTAACCAGGTCCACTTAGCGTATTGGATTATGCTTAGGGGTATAAGCCACCTACACAGCAAAAAGTAATTATATTTATATTATAATACCCCTTAAGCATAATCCCTTGCATAAGACAATGATTAAACTAAGATCATAATACAATTCAGTCTACGCACATACACCCTATCATCTAGACTAAAATATTACAACACAAAACAAAAGTAAATGTCAAACTATGCACCGCCCTAACCTAAACCTAAAAGTGGTGACTTAGCCTAATGTGTGTGTTATTTAAGGTTTGTGTGGTATGTTTAGTTAAGCTATAAGGTTTAAGTTTTCTAAGTATAAAAATGTTCAACTTATAGGGTGATTTCATTTAAGTGATTTAATTGACTAAATTGATTTTTATTTTGTGATTTTATAAGGTTTGAATGAACCTACAATTAATTTCTAAGTGCTGTAAAGAGAGAAAAAGAGAAGAGAACTTCTCTTTCCTCCCTACCTTAAATAATTTTTAAGGTAGATTCATTAATTACTTTTATTTAGTGAATGTTTTATTATGTATTTTCATTAATCCTAAGTTTAGACTTTCCCTAAACAAACCTATTCAAAGAGAAAGGTATTTTAAGATTAAGTAAAGTGAATTACTATCATAAAACACACAACACTTTATTTCTTTTCCAACATGTGCAACATGCATATGGATAGACCCTAAGTATATCTATACATGCAAATGAAAATGTTTAGCAAACCTTAATGATGAATGCTAAGATTACTTAAGAAAATTTGATGTTTCATGATGCATGATTTTTAAGTAGAAAAAAAGAGATTCTTTATCCATTTTCATATACACATTTACAAGTATAAAAGACATAAGTGAGTACCATTGTTAGCACTGGGATGTAAGGTACAAGACCTACTTTACTTAAAGCCTCAACCTGGGTTGTCCGTGACTCACTTTTCTTAAATACATGTGAATGTACAAAAAAGAAATGCATGGAAAGAAAATCATGCAAAAAGTTTATGTTTGTTTAATCTTAGTTTGATTATTTAGTTTACATGTGTGATGAGGAGTTCCTTCGTAAGTTATGACATAGGAGTGTGTAGGAATGAATTTAAGCAAGTGTTATGTCTTTTTCAAATGAACTATACACTTTGCAAATCATACAAACTATGTTAAGAGAGAGAAGGAAATCACATAACACATTTTATACTATTTACATGCAAGCTTATAAGTACTTATAAATAGTACACTTTCATTTATAATGTTTGATTTATAAGTTTTGAAAATAGTTTTGATTTAATAGTGATAATAGTCATTCATATTCTTACTTTGGCCAAAACATGCAATTTGACATAAAGGAAATATTTCATTTTAATTTGATTTTTCTCAAAAGATATTACTGCATGATTCATATGACATACACATTTAGCACACTAGGTAAGAAATAAAGTGATGAAAGCATATAAATTCATTCACCCTAATTAATTTATAAAAATAATCGTATGGAACAAGGTTATTTAAAGTAAATCAAATTTGAATTAACAAAATTTTAATTTTATTTTGAGTTTGATTTAAATTTTAGAAATGTAAAAAGGTTTGCTGGTCCTAACCCGTTCCAACATGTGTATATTATTTTGGTTTAATTTAGTGATTATGATTTATGTTGGTCTCCTAACCCGCCCACATGTGTATATTATTTTGGTTTAATTTTTAGGGTGATTATATTGAGTTTATGCTTTGGTTAGGTTAAGGTGTAGATTAAGTTCATTAATTACCCCTTACCTATACCATTTTAACATATTTAACCAAATAATTATGAGCCAATGTATGACATTAAAATCACAAAGAATTTAAATCAGCAATGCACCAAAGAAAAAAAAGGGCCTAATGTATTTTGGCTCACAATTAATGGTAAATTAAGTTAAACGGTTTAATTTAAGTACTTTCATAACCCTTCCCACACATATGGGTTAGGTATGATTTCCTTAAGCTACTTATGTTATTGAATGCCTAAGCAATATACCCAAGAAGGAAATGATTAAGTTCCGATTGATTTGATTTTTAAATTTTGATTAATTAAGTCATTTAACAAAGTAATTAAATTATTTAATTAATTTTTACCTTAATTAGATTTTTAACCAAATGAAATGAACTTAGGAGAAGAGATTTGGGAGAAGACTTGCAATCTCATTCCCTAAGTCCATTCACTATTCTAGGAGAATTAGCAAACTTAATTAATTAATTTATCATTGTTTAATAGTTAATTAATCATTTAATTGATTAAGAGGGTAATTAGGAATGAATCAATCAATTCTCCAAATAAAACTATTAATAAAATTTAAGAAAATCAGGAGAGACATAGGTCATTCCATTGAATGCACATGAGAAGTTTGGAATTAATCTGTGGGATAATTAGAGAGTAATTAACATAATTACATTCCCAATAAAACCCAAATTTTGAAAATATCACTATTCAAAATTAATTGAATTTAATTTTAGATATTCCTCCTTAAATTATCTTTACAATGCATTTTATTTTGTATTTTTTTTATTTTTCTACATATAGTTATAAATATTTGAAGATTCAAGATTAAATAATTTAACTAAATAATTAATCATCGCACCACATGGATGCCGAGTCCACACACTTACATGGTGCTACGGGATTCGCTATTTAAGTAGTCACATCCAATCACAGTCGGCATACGCTTTCTTGACCGTCAAAGATCGACGTGGATCAAACACGCCTTAAGGGATAATCGGATCCTATGTGGTTTGATCGCCATCCATCTAAAATGTGGATGGATGGTCCATGATCCGCTATTGAGTTTACATATGGGAGAGCACATCATCCACTCTTAGGCAAGATCCGAAGCTCGATTTTGAACTCAAACTCAACCCACACCATCATCATGCAAGGGGATGAAGATCTAACGGTCCACTTCACTTGGGATGAAAATTCTCTTCATAAAGGACCAAACATTTCCTATTCTAGGCTCGATTTGAAGGCATACCTCACCGGAGACTATCACCGGCGCTCCCAATCATCGAGGTAGCTTTTTCAAATGGAGAGGTAGCCTTGTTGAAGGTTTTAAACTTTGGGATAAAGTAAATATTCCTATGGACCAAGTTTAAATTGCTTGCGCTTGATCTAAGTCCCCCCTGCCTTGAGAACTTGGGTGAATCTTGGATCAACTAATTGAGTCCTGAGGTGCTTGCAAGAAATTATTGATATTGATGAGTGTGATGGAAATTCCAATGGAGCTCCCCTATTTTTAGCATGAAAAAATTGAGAATGGAGAATTCCCAAATGGCTCTAAGAGGCTTGGAGAAGCTTGAGGATGCTTGATCTAAGTTCCCTAGCTTTAATCGAGTGCGAGAGTGTGTGAATGAAGTGAAATTAGGGGGAGAATATCTCCCCATAGATGGATCAGATGGCCGCAAGTTATCCTTCCATTTTGGATCAATTGATCAGATGCAATGGGTTATTTAGGTTGTTTTAGCTTGCACATGGTTCAATTTTGGAAACAGAAGGTAGCGGAGAAGTTGCCATGTGCTTAATTGAGTGGAGGAGGGATCTCATGGGTTCATTAAATGGGTGTCGATGGTTTTGACCCAAACCCATGGGTTATGTGCACCACTCCTAGGTTCCACTTGGTCCACTAAGAGGGTGCCAAGTGGCCATGAAGAGGATTTGACCAAATTCCAAGTGAATTTATCCAAGAATTACCCTTTGAACTAGGGGTAGAATGGTCATTTAGCTTTTATTTTAGTTTGAATATGCTTGGTATGATCAAAAAAAGGGTTGGGCCAAGTTTCAATGAATTTGGAATTGATTTGATATGATTTGGCTCATGTTGACCCATTTAGGTCAAAATGGGTCAACTTGGGTCAAGTTGCCCAATTAGTCAAATTGGGTCAAACCAAGGGTTGTGTCAAGTTCATATGACTATTTGAAATATTTTGGCATCATTGGTTAGGTTCAATTTGATTTATATTTGGATTTGGTTCATTTGATTTCATTTAGGTCAAATGGGTCAAGTTTACCAATTTGACCTATTTGACCTATTTGGGTTAATTCATGGATTGGTTTAGGTTTGGTTAATCATTTGAAATATTTTGCAAGCTTTGGTTTAAATCAATTTTTATTGTATTTGATTTTAGCTCAATTTGACCTTTTAAGTCAAGTTGTGTTGATGGTCCACTGGGCTAAGTTGGGTATAGTTGGACAATTGAGGCTTTGGTCAAGCTTAAAAAGTGGTTTGTAATGAATTTGACCCATTAATTTCTATCAATTTGGCTTAGATCAAGTTTGGACATATTTTGACTTTTTAGGTCAACTTGGGTCAACTTGGGTCAAGTGGCCAATTGGGATAGATTAGGCTCAAATGATGATTTGGTCAAGTTCAAACATTGATCATGAATTAGTTTTGTTCAATCGTTTCAATCAATTTGGCCTATGGTGGATTTTGGCTAAGTGTTGACTTGGTCAACCCTTAGGTTTGACTTGGTTAGACCTAATTTGAGTATTTGATCATCTTATGATAATTATTGCTCACATTGTGAGACTTAGAAGGGCTTAGTTCAATCCAATTTGGTTAGGATTACAATTTAGCTCATAAAGGGTACTTTAGGTCACTTTGGGTCAAGTGCGCCTAAGTGGGTCAATTGGCTTGATCAAAGCTTGATTCAAGTTGGGTTGAATTCACATATGGACTTATGATTGAAATATAAATTCATTTGCAAGTGATTTGGAGTCAAATCAGATTTGATTCATTTGGCAATTTCTAGTTCAAAGGGTGAACATGAATTTGACTTGGGTTTGATTTTTTTAATTTAGTTTTGGTTTAATGATTGGAGTTGATTTTGATTGAAATTAAAATGATGATTTGAAAGTTGATTTTAAATGATTGATTTGAGTTTTGGATTTAGTTTTGATTAGATGATTGAATTTTATGTTTATATTTGGTTTCATGATTGAAGTATTGATTGAATCATGAAGAAAAATCAAGAGTTTGGCTTGATTTGAGTTTGAATTAGCTAAGTTCTAGAATTTGACTTGAAAAGCTTAGGTTGAATTTTAATTGAATTTGGATTTGAGTTTTGGATTTAGTTTTGATTTGATGATTGAAGTTTATGTTTATATTTGGTTTCATGATTGAAGGATTAATTGAATTATGAAGATAAGTCAAGAGTTTGGCTTGATTTTATTTTGATTTGACTAAGTTCAAGAATTTGACTTGAAAGGCTTATGTTGGATTTTGGTTGAATTTGGATTTGAATTTATATTTCATTATTTGTGAATATAAATGAGAATATAAATGGGTTATGAGAAAATTTCTTGAATTTGAAGTGATTTGGATTGGATTTGAGCTAAGTCCATAAGGTGGAATCAAAGTGACTTAGGAAAGGTTTTAGAATTTGGAATTGATTTTTGGATTTAAGAATTCAATCATGGGTTTCAATCATTTGGAATTGATTCATGATTTGGTAAAATTCATTGAATTAATTCAAGGTTTGATTTGGAGTTTGACTTGAAAGAAAAAAGTGAGGATTTGGTTTAAGCTATAGGGTAGGAAAATTTTCTAACACCCCTAAGGCATAACCTATTCCTATGGATAACTTTTCTAAGTCTCTTGGGTTAGATTAAATGTTCACCTAATCACTAGAAGTGTCTTAAGACTAAGGAACTCTTAGTGTCTAAGAGGAGTTTTATATCTAAGATGGAGAGGTTGAGAGCTCATTCTAAAAATGAGGTCAACAGTCCTACATCAACCAATTCAACATTCTACACCTACATTGTCATGGCCATTTGAGTGTCAAAATGACATTGTGGGTCATCGCCTTATTCTAGTCACCGACCACTATTTCAAGTGAGGTAATCCACTTAGAGATCACAATAAGATGTACTCTAGTTTTTCAAATCATCATATATTTCGAGGTGCCTCGACAAATTATATCCGATAATGGTATTACATTCAAGAGCACCAAGATCAATAGCTTTGTCAGAAGACACGGTATAGATTGGAGATACTCTACCATCTACTACCTCATAGAAAATATCCTAGCAGAAGCATTCATCAAAACTCTCATCCAGATACTAAAGAAGATGCTCAACAATAATAATCATAGTGGCATATTGAAGCTCACATATCGACATACGAACTCAAAGATCTAGCCTCATTTAGTGTATGGATCCAAGGGTTCTACCATTAAGTTTTCTCCACTAAGATAAATAGCATTGGGTAGTCAAATCACTAAAGAGAAGAATGCCAAGTTGGGGTTAGAAGAGCTTGAAGGTCTGGAAGGGAGATGCATATGGGTGTGCTAGAACCTCGAGTTGTACAAAGCCAAAATGATTCAAGCTCACAATAAGCTGGTCCACCCTAGGGCTTTTCAAGTAGGAGAACTTGTATTAATCCTAAGGAGACCAATTGTTGTCCGTCGAAAGATGGAAGGTTAAGTTTGAACCCACTTGGGAAGGCATTTTTGCCATAGAGAAAGCCTACCAAGGAGGATTTTATCAGCTTATTAATTGTAAAGGGGAACACCCGATGCTTCCAATTAATAGGCTCTATTTGAAGAAATATTGTCTATAAAATATGTTTGAAAATAATTATCAACAAAAGAACAAAATTTCATTCTAATTCATCAAAATCTTCTCTTCATTCTAGTCTTTATTTATTTATCTTATGAATTTGCCATGACGTGTTTAGGATAGGTGTAAGGGAACTCAAGAGACATCCAATCCCTCTTTCACAACACAAACACAATAAAACATAATTCCCCAGCGCTACTAGAATAGGTGTGAGAGAACCCGAGAGGCATCCTATTATGATTAGGATAACTAAGTTTGGTGTAAGAGAATCCAAGCAGTATCCTTTCTTTGTGGGATCACTACTACCATTCGTGGCACCATTTCATCAAATTCCCCAAATGTGTTTAGGGTAGGTTTAATAGAACCCAAGAGAAAACTTATTCCCTTTAACACAAGCATAAAAACAAACACATATTTTTTTGTCTAAAGCTATTTTAATGTGGGAGCATGCCCCTTGTGGCACTCACTCCTTAGCTACTCTAGGTCGGGCTGATATGCTACCTTACTAGTATGTCACCCCAGTGATCACTTATCCGGCGGATGTGATTCCCTACACTTTCTTCCTAACTTGACCATTGCAAGCCATCGAATGTCTTTTCAATTTGGTAGACTTCACACCCAAATTGTTTATGTTAAGAAGATGAGTCCCCATGTTGTCTTAACCAACCATCATGCACTTACTAGGTTGAGTATATTTTAGGTTTAGGATAAGTCTCCTAGAGGCTCCTTTCATCTTGACTACTCTTGAGTTGATCTAAGTCTCCCAGTGGCATTCACTCAGTAGTCACCCAAAGTGATAACAGGGAATCTGACTATTGCAGTCTACAGAGGATATAAGTCCCCGAGCTTTCTTTTTAAGCTTATTTTTGCAAACAGACAGGCACCTTAGGTTGATAGATGAACACCACTCACCCTGGATAAGCCTTAGAGATGTGAGTCCCTGCTTTATCCTTGAGTTGCAAATACCACTATAAATTCTTCTCTATGTGATCAAGCCTTTGGTTTCCTAGTGGTCACTCTATTTAGATAACGCCCTTGAGACCCCATTTAGACACTACCCGCCACTTTTGATTGATAATTTTCTAAATACCTTGGTTGGAAAATTTGTTCAATGGATGCACATTCTCCTTCAAGAACCTAGATGTCTTCAAGCAAACATAGGTCCACGACACAAACTAAACAAATAAAAAAAATTATTTTGCTTGCGATTAGGAATTCAAGTCCCAAAAGAGCCCCAAGCAGGTTAAGGAAGTGTTAGTAGAACTCCCTATAGAAATTGCCTGACTATGCTTGAGTTAGATAAGTCTGTCAGACTTCTCTAGAATTGTTCAATCTATTTTACCATAAGCAAGTTACCCCGTCAGTCATTTCGCTTTGGAAGATATAAGCTTGCAACGTATTCTTTCTAGCATGACTATCACAAATCGACAAAATGGGTTCAATTTGTCACCCAAGCAATCACCCCAAAGTGGTCTTTTCATGGAAGATGTGAGTCCTGATTTCTTTCCCTAAATTTACCATTGCAAATAAAGGCATTTGGTTGATAGTTCTCCTTCGCTTAAACTACTTCCTTTGATTGTAAATCAGAAAGGATGATGGCCCCATCTCAAGCAGCCCATCACAAACCGATGATCCATCAAAAATAATTTTAAAAAATAAAAATTATCTTGACTATCTTTGATAAAGTAACCATTCACTCACTCTGATTTAATTTATTGGACAAGCAAATATCACCCCAATGGTTCCTTATAAAGATGTGAGTGTGACTTTCTTCTTAAACTTCATTGCAAAATAGGCAACTCCTGTAGATAATCCCACATGTGGTTGATAATTACCCCTTTAAATTGGGAAAAGTGTAAACGATTTGCTTGAAAGAACCCTTGTTCATGTTCTACCATTTGAAATTTGTTTTGTTCTTGTGCCTATTTATATATCGAAGCTTGAAATGATCGTGTTCTCCATTTAACCAAAACGAGCTGAGTGAACACAAGCTTTTTAACTAGGGAGGATTCAATAATCTGCATAACAAAGTTTTAACCACTCATTAGCCAGATTTGTGATATGTAAATGTGTTCATATGTATATAATAATAATAATAATAATAATAATAATAATAATAATAATAATAATAATAATAATAATAATAATAGTAATAAATAATAATAATAATAATAAATAATAATAATAGAATAAAATAAAATATTATTAATAATAATAAATAAATAAAAATAATAATATTAATAATAATAGTAATAAATAATAATAATATAATGAATATATATATTTTTTTATTTTCAAATCGAATGGAACATTTCAACAAATGAGTTCATGTTCTACCATTTATATATATCGATCTTGAATAGTCATGTTCTCATTTAGTTAATGAACGAAAGAACACGAGCTATATAACGATCAACACAGTTCTTCATGAACAATGAGCTTTTTGATAGCTCTACCAAGTGATATCATGTCTCAAGATGATCGCATGATGGGATCCATTGAAAATAATTAAAAATTGAAATTATCCTTATCTATCTTTGAGCTGATTTAAGTCCCCCAGCGGCATTCTCTCAATAGTCAGTCCTAGGTTGGGTTTGATTTGTTTTGTCACCAACTGATCACCCTAGTAGCTAATCCCTACTTTAGAAGATATAAGTCTATTACACTTTCTTAAGATAGATGCTCAGCACCCCTTTGTTGGTTGTTCTACTACATATTTGGTAGACTACCCTTTGGATTGGTAATCTAGATCAAGAATACATGGTCTCTACTCAGTGCTATCCATCACAAACCAACAGGGTTCATCTCAAAAAAATTCAAAATTTAAAAATCTGAAATAAATCAATCAACCTCCCCAGTGGAGTAAAATTTGAAACAAATCAATCAACCTCCCTAGTGGAGTAAAATCTGAAACAAATCAACCAACTTCCCCGATGGAGTCAAATTACACTAAACAAACAAAACAAAATCAAATTAATCTCCCCTTGTGGAGTCAAATAATGAAAATAATCAAACCAAATTGAGAAAATAAATAAAATAAATTAATCTACTTCTTCTCACTGAGATGCAATTCTTTTTAGTTCCCCAGCGGATCCCAAATTCGAATCCCTTAGTGGATTTCACAACCTCTACTCCCCAGTGAATGACTTGAACTTGCTCCATTATAGGATAGTTCATTTTTTCATTCCTGGTAGAAAATCAAATCATAAATCAACAAATCAAATCAATTTCTTCTCAGTGAGACATAAATCAAACCAAACCTCTCATCTCCCGGTGGATGACTTGAACTTGTTTCCCTAGTGGAAGGTTCACATACTCTATCCCTAATGGATTCCTCCTTCACTCTCTTACATCTTGACATGAGTAGAGTCATATTGCACTAAGTTTTGAATCTACCCCAGGTAGATATGTAGTAGGATGATGCTCAAGTTGTCATCATCTGTCAATATTAATAGTGGTGTACCCATCCGTCACACCACACCTATTAGACACCCTTTGTTGACTTCACTTTTGGAATGAGATTTCAACCTCTCTGTGGTGAAATTTTTATGTAGAATTTCTAAAGGATAATATATACTTCCATCTTCACTCTATACGGGATAAAATGAAGATAGAAATATACATCTTTTTTTATGCATTTTGACACCACATAGATCCGTAGATGTTTTTATTGAGAATGATCAAGTATGACATTGAGGAGAGGAGTACCATCTCTAAAGATAGAGGTCACCACTCTACAATAGGCCTAATCACCTCAACAAGTACTCCTAAGGACAATGGTTCTGCATGTGTACCAAAGAATCTTCACCTACTTTAATGAAAAAATAAAGTAGGATTTATTTTAAACCGGGTTCGTTAAGTTCCCTACTAGGGAAAGCCCCTATAGTTAATTACATCCTAAGGAATGAATCCCTTAGAATTACTCTCGACTAAGGTAAATGATCACTATCTATAAAGATTTCAATAGGTAAGACCATCAATCGATTAGTTTGGAAGATCAAATGGGATTGATCAAAGAGAGAGTTATTATCAAAGTCAAAGGAAGATAAGTAGGAGATGCTCACGATACTAGGAAACCTAGTGAGCATCTCAAACTATCCTATGGTTGGGCTTTATATTTTTGAAATTAAATTATTCATTTTAGTTAACTTTTTATTAGAAGTTTAAGGCTTATGATTACATAACACAAGATTATGGAAATGTCTAAGAGGTGAGGATTTATGCTTATGGCCCATAGAAGGGAGAAGCAACCTCATAACCTAAATCTTGGGAGCATTGGTGAGGGCTGAAAGCATGACCTAAATCTAAGACGATAATGGGTATTTGGTTTGCCTTCACAAGAGAGGATAAACCACCCTACTGCTTGGACTTACAACTGTCTAGGAATGGCTGCCAACTAACTCCTCCTACGATTTAAATTTATGTAAGTAAGTCATATGCTTTATGTAAGATAGCTAGGATGTTATTTATTTAGAAAGAGATTAAGTCCTTGAACTCACTCCCTAAAGATACTAGATCATGTAAAGGGTTTTCTTAAAATGACCAAAATCTAATGCAAATCATATTACATTTTTATTTTCATTTTTGGACAATCATTTGACTCAGGCTTATAGGATTCATATGCCTAATGCATGAGAAGTAAGATTATTGGGAAAAATTAGCAAGAAGGGAGGAGGAGTGTTTCCACCATGACTCTCAAAGGTAAAGCCAAGTTTCTCTAGCAAAGGTGGAAGCCCTCCAATCAAGAGTGAAAATAATATGCATTTGTGCATGATGTTATAAAAGAAATACTCATCCAAGGGGTTGCTAATTTTTTATCTTGATTTTAGCCTAAGCTTTAGGTGAGGTTATGAGTTCTTCATTTTTAATTTTTAATTAATTAATTTGGTAGAAGATTTATTTTTTTCTAAGATCCTAATCCACATGTAAGCCATACATCAAGAAAGGAAAAAAATTAGAAAAATGATGAAATCTTAATGTACAAGTTAAACAAATCATCAATCAATTTATAAAGCTAACGCAAAGAATAAGAAGCCATTGGTGGTCGGGCACCACCGCACAAACTCAAAAACAAATTGGGTAGCTGAGCTCTACCCTTATACAACCCGGATTACAAATGAATTAAATACAATTAAGCAAGGAATTCATTGTTATGGGGTCTTCAAACTTCATTTTTTCTTCTTTTCTTCTCTTCTTCTTTCTTCTTTCTTCTTTTGGTTCCTTCTTTGGATGGTTGGAAGGTGGTTATAAAGGTTCACATGTACATAAGATATAATCTTATGACCAATGCTCATCCTAATCCCCATAACAATCATTCCAAAATCCTAATTGTAAAATTACATGAAAAGGAAAAGTAAATCTAACTAACACCGAAAATAGATTAGCTAAACAAACCACAAATCCCAAGCATGTATTGGACTTATCACCCCACATATGGGTGACTAAGTCCACCGCCTATTGGATTATGCTTAGGGGTATAAACACCTACAAAACAAAAGCATTTATATTTTTATTTATTATAGCGTCCCATAAACACAATCCTCTACAAAAAAAAAATGATTAGACTAAATCATCCTATCATTCATTCTACACACATTCACCCTAACATCTAGACTATAACATATATCACAAAATAAAAGTAAACATCAAACCATACGCCACCCTAACCTAAAGCTAGAAGTGGTGACTTAATCTAATATAAGGTTTATGTGGTATTTAACTATGGTTTTAAGGTTTGTATTTTCTAAAGTGTGAAAGTGTTCAACTTAGAGGATGTTTCATTTAAGTGTTTATTGATTGGATTTTATTTTGTATTTATTTGGTTTGAATGAACCCTACAATTAATTACTAAGTTTTAAAGAGAGGGAAAAGAGAAGAACTTCTTCCCTACCTTAAGTAATTTCTAAAGTGATTCATGTTTAGTTTCATTTAGTGAATATTTATTATGTGTTTTAATTAATCCTAAGTTTAGATCAATCTAAAAAACATATTCAAAAAAAGAAAGGCATTTTAAGATTAAGTAAAGTGAACTAAATTCAAAAAACACATCACTTCATTTCTTTCCAACATGTATAACATGCATATGGATGAATCCAAAGCATATCCATACATACAAATGAGAATGTTTATCACACCTTATAATGAATGCAAAGTAGTTTATTTAAGAAAATTTGAATGCTTATGATGCATGATTTTCATTAAGTAGAAATGGGGTTTCTTATCCAATATTCACATGCACACATGAATGTATGAAAGGCATAAGTGAGTACGATGTCATTGTTAACAACGGGTGTAAGGTACAAGACCTACTTAGGGCTACTTAAAGCCGTGCAACCCTGACGTTGTCCGAACTAATATACCACTTTCCTTAAATACAAGCATATGTATAAAAGAAACGAATGGAAAAGAAAAATGCAAAAGTGTGTATTTGATTGTTTGTTTTGTTTATACAATTTATATGTACAAGTGTAGGTATCCTTCTTAAGTAATAGCATAGGAATGAATAGGAAGTAGAATTAGGCAAGTGTTAGGTTCTTTTCAAATGAACTAAATACTCTAGCAAATCCTATTCAAAACTATACTAAAAGAGGGGAGAACGAAAACTACACTAAGCACATCCTTATATTTTACTCAAATGCAAGCTTATAAATAAAATATAAGTAACACACTTTCAGTTTTGCTAATTAATTCATATATTTTGAAAATAATTTAGACTTAATAGTGATAATAGCCACTCATATTTCTATTTTTAGCCAAAACGTGCAATTTGATATAAAAGAAATATTTCACTTTCAATTTGATTTTTTTTAAAAAGAATAAATGCATGAAATTCAAATAAAATACATATTCAGCATGTTGGGAAGGAACTAAAATGATGAAAGCATGTAAACACATTCACCCTAATTAATTCCTAAAGATAATCTTATGAAATAAGAAAGCTTAAAGCAAATCAAATTATTTTTAAAGAAGGTTTGGTTTTGTTTTGAGTTTGATTTAATTTGAGAAATGTGAGGTGAGTTTGTTGTTCTTAACCCATTCCCACATGTGTATGATATTTAATTTCAATTTTAGATTATTAGATCTATTTTATATTTTGATTAGGTTAAGGTATGAATTAAGTGCATTAGTTACCCCTTACCTATACCACCTTAGTATATTTAATCAAATAATTATGAGCCAATGAGATGACATAAAACCTCACAAGAAATTTAAATTCATAATGAACCTAGGAAGAAAAAGCCTAATTTAATTTAGCTCATGATTAATGATTAATTAAACTAAAAGATTTTAACTTAAGCAATTTTATAATCCCTCTCACACATGTGAGTTATGTTTTGATTTCCTTAATGTACTTAGGCTCTTGAACACCTAAGAATCTATCCAAGATAGATTAATTAAGTTCTAGAATGTTTTAGAATTTTATTAAATTAATTAAAGGGTTAATTAGTGAATTAACCCTTAATTAAGGATGGATTAAGGAAGAAAAGGGGGTTTAGGGAATATCTCAAGAAAAGTATCCCAAAATTATTTCCCAAACCTCACCTTCACTTAATCAAAATTTAATTGACTTAATCAGAGGATTAAACCACTAATTATGCCCTTAATTAAGCTTAATTACAATAAGGGAGTGATTAAGGAATGAACTAGTAATTCCCCTAAATAAGCACCAATAAATCCCAAGAAAATTAGGGGAGGTAGGAGTCATCCCACTAATTAAGCACAAAAAGTTTAGGATTAATCAGAGGAATAATTAAAAGGTAATTAGCATATTAACATTCCCAATAAAACCCAAATTCAGAGAAAAATACTATTCAAAATCCATTAAAAATAATTTTAGAATATTCTATATTAAATTATCTTTATTATCCAATTTATTTCATATTTTTCTAATTTTTACACTTAGATATGGATTTTAGAAGGTTTGGTGATTAATTAGAATTTATAAATCCTAACTATTATTAATCTCACACGTGACCGACGCTGCATGCTTTTACACGTGGCATGATGGGATTGGGTATTAACCCATCACATCATAGACACATGGCGTAGCACTATCTCTTAGATCAAGGATCGATGACCGAAATTAAGTCACGGATGAGAGGTAAATATGATGCTATGTGTTTAATCTCCGTCCATCCAAAATGTGGATGAATGGCCAAAGATTTATCCCTACCCCTACATGGGGATCCGCCATATTCTACATGATCCAGCTCGATTGAGCTCTATTGAAAATCCCACACCTTCATCATGCACCTAGATATATCTAACGGCCACAATCCTATGAGATTAACAATCACTTCACAAAGCTCCAAACCATAGCTAGATTAAGCTCAAAAAATAGCTAACCTCACCAGGTGATCACAATGCTCCCTCAAGAAGCTTTGCCTATTGAGATGAAGCTTTGAAAGTTTGAGCTGAGGTTGAGTGAATGCTTCTACCAACTCCTATCCTTGAGCTTGGCCAAGATCAAGATGGTTTCTCTCCCTTATCTTAGGAACTTAGGAAAGAACTTGGGTGAGCTCGATTGAGGTCCCTGAGGGAGTGTGCAAAGAGAATTGCATTAGTTTTGAGTGTGGAGTGAGTTGGTTCTTCAATGGAGGCCCCCTATTTTCAAGCTCTGAAAATTGAGAAATGAAGGTTTGAAATCACTCTAGGAAGCTTGGATAGGTTGAGGAATTACTTCTCTAGATTCTCTCTGTTCAATCAATCAAGAATGTGATCAATGAATTAGGGGAGTATATCTCCCCTTGGCAGATGGCCAAAGCTTTCCATGCCATTTTGATCAATTTCTGATTAAGTGAGTTTGTTAGCCATGAGTTTGAGTTCGTGGCCAGGAGTGGAATGGTGAACTCCCCATGTGCTCAAAATAAGTGGAGGCATGATTCCATGTGGCCATTTCAAGGCATGTGGTCGGGTTTGGCCATTGGTTGAGCCCCAAACCCATTGGGTTGTGCACCACCCTCCCTAGTGTTCACTTGATCCACTAAGAGGTGTCAAGTGGTATGAAGAGGATTTGACCAAATTCCAAGTGGAATTGGCCAAAATTTACCCTATGGCCTAAGGGTAAAATGGTCATTTAACCTTGATTTCAGTTTGGGTATGTTTGATATGATGAGAAAATAGTTTTGGCCAAGTTTCATTGAACTTTTTAGTTAGTTTGATGTGATTCGGCTCATGTTGACCCATTTAGGTCAAAATGGGTCAAGTTGACCAAGAGGTCAAATTGGGTCAAACCAAGGGTTGGGTCAAGTTCATATGACCATTTGAAATTCTTTGGTGGCTTTGGTTTGATTCAATTTGGTTCTATGATTTCATTTAGGTCAAATGGGTCAAGTTGACCAATTTGACCCATTTGACCTATTTGTTAGGTCATGGGTAGTTTAGTTTGGTTGGTCATATGAAGGATTGTATCTTTATTTCCAATCAATTTTGGTTAAGTTTGAATTTGGCTCAATTTGACCCTTTAGGTCAAGTTCTAATGGTCAATTGGGCTAAGTTTGGTCTAGTTAGCTAATTGATTTTTCAATCATAAACTTGACCCATTGGTTTCAATTAATTTGGCTTAGATCAAGTTTTGACATATTTTGACTTTTAGGTCAAGTTGGGTCAACTTGGGTCAAGTGGCCAATTGGCTAGGTTAGGCTCAAATGTTGACTTGGTCAAGTTCAAACATTGGTCATGAATGAACTTAGATCATGGTTTCAATCAATTTGGCCTATGGTGGATTTTGGCTATGTTGGTTTCATTTTGGCTAAGTGTTGACTCAAACCCCAGTTTGACTTTTGACCCAATTTGAGTGATTGATCATCTCATGATGATTGTTGATCATGATGAGAGGCTTAGGTGGGCTTAGTTCAATCTAATTTGGTTAGGATTAGAATTTGGCTCATAAGGGTACTTTAAGTTACTTTGGGTCAAATGGCTTGGTCAAAGCTTGATTTAAGTTTGATTGAACTCACATATGGACTTATGATTGAAATATAAATCCAAGTAAGTGGTTTGAAGTCAAATGGTTTTGACATTTCATAATTTCAAGTTCAAAGTGGTGAACATGAAATGGATTTTGGCTTAATTTTTTGAATTGATTTGTGGATTGAAGTTTGTATTTACATTTGGATTTTATGATTGAAGGATTGATTGAGTCATGAAGAAAAATCAAGAGTTTGGCTTGATTTGAAGTTAATTTGGCTAAGCTCAAGAATTTTACTTGAAAAGTTTAGGTTGGATTTTTGATTGAATTTAGGTTTGATGTTTAGAGTTGGTTTTGGTTGTTTGAATTTATATTTCATTTATATATGTAAATATAAATGAGAATATGAATGGGTTATGAGAAAATTTCATGACTTTGAAGTGATTGAACATAATCTGTCTAAGTCCTTAAGAGAAAATCAAAGTGACTTAGAAAGATTTGAATTTGGATTTCATTTAGTTTAGTTTGATTAATTTGAATTTATATTTCATTTATCTATGTGAATATAAATGAGAATATAAATGAGTTATGAGAAAATTTTATGAATTTGAATTGATTTGAACATGATCTAGGCTAAGACCTTAAGAGAAAATCAAAGTGACTTAGGAAATATTTGTGAACTTGGAATAGAATTTTAGATTTAGTTTGATTGATTTGAATTTATATTTCATTTATATATGTGAATATAAATGAAAATATAAATGAGTTATAGGAAAAATTCATGAATTTGAATTGATTTGAAGATGATTTAGGCTAAGTCCTTAAGAGGGGATTAAAGGACTTAAGAAGGATTTTAAACTTGAAATTTCAATCATGGATTTCAATCATGTGGCATTGGTTTTAGTTTGGAGAAAATCAATTAGGCTGGAATTGAATTAGGTTTGATGTTGATTTGATTTGGAGTTTGATTTGAAGGAAGGAAGTAAGAAAGTGGTTCATATGGATTTTTCCTCATAAGGCATGACCTATTCTATGTAACTCTTCTAAGTCTCTGTGGGTTGAGTGTCACCTAATCACTAAAAGTGTCTTAAGAAAGGATCTCTAAAGTCTAAGAGAAGTCCTATATCTAAGATGGAGGGGTTAAGAACTTATTCTAAAAATAAGGTCAACACTCTCCATCTTAGACATAAGACTCCTCTTAGACATTAAGAGTTCATTAATCTTAAAATAATTCTAGCGATTAGGTGAACACTTAACCTAACCCTACAGACTTAGAAGAGTTAGCCATAGGGATAGGTCATGCCTTAGAGGTGTTAGAAAAACTTGCCTATCTTATAGCTTGAACCAAATCCTCACTCTCTCCTACCAAATCAACTTCAAAACTAACTTCAACTTCAAAACAAACTTCAAATTCAAACCAACTTCAAATTCAAATCAACTCAAGTCCAAATCTATCATCTTTCCTAAGTCATTTTCATTTCATCTTATGGACTTAGCTCAAAGCCAAATCATTTCAAATTCAAGAGATTTTCTCATAACCCATTTATATTCTCCTTTATATTCACAAATATAAATGAAATATAAATTCAAATAACCAATACTAAATCCAAAACTCAAGTCCAAATCTAAAATCTTTCCTAAGCCACTTTGATTTCATCTTATGGACTTAGCTCAAATCAAACTCAAATCAATTCAAATTCAAAATATTTTCTCATAACCCATTTATATTATGATTTATATTCACAAATATAAATGAAATATAAATTCAAATAACCAAAAGTAAATTCAAAAATACAAACCCAAAATCAAACCCATGTTCACCCTTTGAACTTGAAATTGTTAAATGAATCAAACCTCATTGACTCCAAATCACTTGCAAATGGATTTATATTTCAATCATAAGTCCATATGATAGTTCAACCAAACTTGCATCAAACCTTGATCAAGTCAATTGACCCACTTAGGCTTACTTGATCCAAAGTGACCTAAAGCACCCTTCTGAGCCAAATTCTAATCCTACCCAAATTTGATTGAACTAAGCCCATCTAAGCCTCACATTGCGAGCAACAATCATCATGAGATGATTAATCACTCAAATTGGGTCAAACTAAGTCAAACCTAAGTGTTGATCAACTCAACACTTAGCCAAAATGAAACCTAAACTAGCCAAAATCCACCATAGGCCAAATTGATTGAAATCATTAATCAAAATGAGTTTATAATCAATGTTTGAACTTGACCAAGTCATTATTTAAGACTAACCTAGCCCAATTGGCCACTTGACCCAACTTGACCCAACTTGACCTAAAAAGCCAAAATATGTCAAATCTTGATCTAAGCCAAACTAATTGTAACTAATAGGTTAAATTTATTCTAAACCACTTGTTGAACTTTACCACAGCCTCAATTGGCCAACTAGACCTAACCTAGCCTAATTGACCATGAATTCAACTTAACCTAAAAGGTCAAACTGAGCAAATCAAACCAAAATTGATTGAAACCAAAGCTAACAACACATTTCAAATGACCAACCAAAACTAAACCAACCCATGACCTAACCCAATTAGGTCAAATGGGTCAAATGGGTCAAATTGGTCAATTTGACCCATTTGACCTAAATGAATTCAAATGAACCAAAACCAAATATAAACCAAATTGAACCAAACCAATGATACCAAAATATTTCAAATGGTCATATGAACTTGACCCAATCCTTGGCTTGACCCAATTTGACAAATTGATCAACTTGACCCAAGTTGACCCATTTTGACCTAAATGGGCCAACATGAGCCAAATGACATCAAATCAACTCCAAATTCCTTAAAATTTGGACTAACCTAATTTCAAACTATTTCAATCTACCTAAATTGAAATCAAAGCTAAATGACCATTTTACCCCTATGTCAAGGGGTAACCTATGGCTAATTCTACTTGGAATTTGGCCATATCCTTTTCATGGCCACTTGGCACCCTCTTAGTGGACCAAATGGACACTAATAAGAGTGGTGCACATGACCCAATGGGTTTGGGCCAGCCTTGACCCAACCCATGGGCAAACTGACCACCCAATAAGAAATTTTCCACATGGAATCACTCCACTCAAATGAGCACATGGAAACTTCACCACTCCACTCCTCTACCAAAACTGAATCAGATGGCATCCAAAATGACCTAAAAAACTCAATCAATCTGATCAATTGATCAAAAAAGAAGGGAGGCTCATAGCCATTCGATCCTTCTAGAGGGAGATATACTCCCCCTAATTCAACTTGAATTGAATTCACACTCAATTAAGATATAAGAACTCATAGCAAGCTTCTCCAAGTTCCTCCAAGCTTCCTCAAGCATTTCCCATTTCTCCATTCTCGATTTCCTCAAGCCGAGAATAAAGGAGCTCATTGAAAATTTCAACTCATCCATCACTCAACCAAAAGCCAATTGCTCTTGCAAGCACCCTCAGAGGACCCAATCGAGTTCCTCCAAAGCTTCTTCCAAGCTTCCAAGGCACTTGAAGAGGGAGCTAGGCCAAAGATGCAAGCCTAGGAGGAGGAGTTAGCCAATTGGAGGATCTACTCAACCTCAAACCCTCAAACCTTCAGCAGGGCTTCATCTCTACCACACGAAGCTACCTCAACGGTTGGGAGCATCGGTGATAGTCTCAGGTGATATACCATTCAAAATTGAACTTACATTAAATTTTCTTTGGTCATTTTTTAATGGAATTGTAATCCCAAGTGATTTCCACCATTAAATATGTATCTCATTATATGTTGATGGTGTGGGTTCAATCTTAGCTCAATCTGAGCTCAATCGAGCTTAGATCAAGCCATGGGGGATGGACAATCATCGTCTCCTACAAGCGAGCGCTGGGACGAATCATGGTCCATCCATCTCGCATATTTTGAATGGATGGTCCTGATTAATCCATGTTAGATCATTTGATTTATCCTATTAGAACCGCTGAAGTCCTCGACCGCCCACCTTGATCGAATCCAAGGAGAAATCGTAGTGCCGAACCGACGATAGGATGTGACAACTTAAGTGACAATCTCATCGTGTCGCGTGGAAATGCCCACCAATGCCAACACCAATGGAAGCCGGAATAGTTATATATAAGGATTATTTAATTATTCTTAATCACTCAAACTTCAAAAATACACAACTAATTGTAGAAAAATTAGAAAAATATAAACTCAAATGCATTTTGAAGATAATTCAAAGGGTAATAATTGAAAATTAAGTTTAATTAATTTTGAATAGTAAATTTTCTATAATTTGGGCATTATTAAGAATATAATTATGTTAATTATTCCCTAATTACTTTAGCAATTAATTTTAAACTTCCTAGGGTTTATTAATGGAATGATCTCTGCCTCCCATGATTTTCTTGGAATTTAGTATTGGCTTAATTAGGGTAATTACTTGATTAACTCCTAATTATTCTTTTAATTAATTAAATGATTAATTAACCTATTAAAATGTGATAAATTCATCAATTAAGCTTGTTAATTATCTTAGAATAGTGAATGGACTTAGGGAATGAGATTAGAAGTTCTTTTCTAAATCTTTTCCCTTAAGTTTATTTTATTTGGATAAAAATCTAATTAAGGTGCAAATTAATTAAATAATTTAATCACTTTATTAAAATGGCTTAATTAATCAAAATTTTAAAATCAAATCAACCAGAATTTAATCAATTCCTTCTTGGATAGATACTTAAGTGTTCAATAACCTAAGTAGCTTAAGAAAATCATATCTAACCCATATGTGTGGGAAGGCTTATGAAAGTACTTAAATTAAACTCTTTAGCTTAATTAATCATTAATTGTGAACCAAATGCATTAGGCCTCTTTCTTTCTTAGGTACATTGCTGATTTAAATTTTTTGTGGTTTTATGTCATACATTGGCTCATAATTATTTGGTTAAATATGTTAAAATGATGTAGGTAAGGGGTAATTAATGAACACCTTAACCTAAACAAAATATAAAATCAATCTAATGGTTATAAAAATTGAACTAAAATAACACATATTATGGGTGATGGCTTAGGACAAGCAAACCTTTTTAAATTTCTTAAAATCAAATTAAACTCAAAACCAAACTAAAAATTTCTTTAAATAACTTTGATTCACTTTAAATGATCTTATTCCATATGATTATCTTTAGGAATTAATTAAAGTAAATGAAATTATATGCTTACATCACTTTATTTCTTTCCTAACATGTTAAATGTGAATGTCATACGAAAATCATGCATTCATGTCTTTTGAAAATTCAAATCAAAATGAAATATTTCTTTTAGGTCAAATTGCATGTTTTGGCCAAAGTAAGAATATGAATGGCTATTACCACTTCTAAATCCAAAATTATTATCAAAACTTAGAGATCAAATATTTCAAATGAAAGGTATGCTACTTACAATTACTTATAAGCTTGCATGTGAGTATAATATAAAATGTACATTATATGACTTTTCCTTCTTTTCTCTTTTAACATAGTTTTGAATAGGTTTTGCAAAGTGTATAGTTCATTTGAAAAAAAAAACACAACACTTGCTTAAATCCATTCATATTTATTTCTATGTTATCCTTTAAGAGGGACCTTCACATTTACACATGTATATTGCATAACCAAATCAAAATAAATGAACATGTAAATGGCGGCGTACTCACTTATGTATTTCATACATGTAAATGTGCATATGAACAATGGATAAAAGAACCCCTCATTTCTACTTAACAAAATCATGCATATATAAAACATTCTAAATTTTCTTTAACCAACATCTCTTAGGATTCATCATTAAGGTGTGCTAACATTTTCACTTGAATGTATAGATATGCTTAGGATTCATTCATATGCATGTTACACATGTTGGAAAGAAATAAAGTGTTTTGTGTTTTGTGAGTAATTCACTTTAGTTAATCTTAAATCACCCTTTTTTGAATAGGTTTGTTTAGAAAAAATCTAAATTTAGGATTAACTGGAACACATAATAAAATATTCACTAAAATAAAAAAAATCATCAATAAATCTACTTTAAAAATTACTTAGGGTAGGGAGGGGAGAAAAGTTCTATTCTCTTTTTCACTCTTTACAACACTTGCTAATTAAGTGTAGGTTCATTCAAATCAAATCAATTCATCAAATAAAATCAACCAAATCAACTAAATTACATAAATGAAACCACCCTCTACGTTGAACTCTCCATACTTAGAAAATTATAACCCTAAATCCTAGCTAAGACATACCACACAAACCTTAAATGGCACACACATTAGGCTAAGTCACCATTTCTAGTCCTATATTAGGACGGTGCATGGCTTGATGCCTGATTTTATTTTGTGATGTAAGATTTTAGTCTGGATGTTAGGGTGTATGTGCATAGACTGAATGGTAGGGTGATCTTAGTCTAACCATATCTTTTGCATGGGATTGTGCTTAATGGGCGATGTAATAAAAATATAAATATTTTTGATGTGGAGGTTGCTTATACACCTAAGCATAATCCAAAATAGGTCAGGTGAACTTGGTTACCCATGTGTGGGGTGCTAAGTACAAATTATTCATATACATGCTTGGGATTTGTGTGGTTTATTTAGCTAATCTCTATTTTGCAAATTTTAGTTAAATTTACTTTTCCCATTTTTATGTAATTTTTATAATTAGGATTTAGAATGATTATTATGGGGGGTTAGGATGAACATTAGTTATAAGACTATGTCTTATGTACCATGTGAAGCCTTTGGAGCAACCACATTCCAACCAACCAAAAGAAGAAGAAGAAAGAAAAAGAAGAAATGAAGAACGAAGACCCCCATACATGATTTTTTCATTTTCATTGTAATTAATTCATTTATAATCTGGGTTGTATAAGGGTAGAGCTCGGCTACCCAATTTATTTTTGGGTTTGTGTGGTGGAGCCCGACCATAAAAGGCCTCTTATTCTTTTGCGTTAGCTTCATAAATTATTTGATGTTTGTTTAGATTGTGCATTAATATGGCATGTTTTTCCTAGTTTCTTCCTTTCTTTGATGAATGGCCTGGATGCAATTAAGCTCTTAGGGAAAAAAAATTATCTACCCAACTAATTAAGTCAAAACTAAAAATTAATAACTCATAACCTCACATAAAGCCTAGGTTATAACTCAAGATAAAAGATTTAGCAACCCCTTAGCTGGATATTGTATGTTTTTATAGCATGCATAAAAGCATCTTATTTCAGTCTGTTATGGAGGGCTTCCACCTTTGCCAGAGAACTTGGCTTAACCTTTGAGAGCCATGATAGAAACACACCTCCTTCTTGCTAATTTTGACCCATAATCTAATTTCTCATGCATTAGGCATATGAATCCTATAGCCTATGTTAAATCAATTTTCCAAAAAGGAAAATAAAACATAATAAAAATTTGTATTAGAATTAAGTCATTAATCAAGCCCTACATGATCTAGCCTCTTATGGAGTGTGTTTAAGGACTTTGTCTTTTTTTAAATAAATAATAGTCTAGCTATCTTGCAAAAGTATATAACTTGCCTACATGTATTTAAAATCGTAGGAGGAGTTAGTTGGCAGCCACCCCCAGGCGATTGTAAGTCCAACAATCGTTTGGTTTATCCTCTCTTGTGGAGGTAAACCATATGTTCATTTTTGTTGTAGATTTAGGTCATGCATTGGCCCTCGTCAAAGCTCCTTAGATTTTGGATTAGAGGTTGTCACTTCTCCTTGTGGGCTACAAGCATAAATCCTCACCTCTTAGGCATTTTCATGATCTTGTGTTATGGAATTATAATCCATATATTTCTAAAAAAAATTCAACTCAAATAAATAAATCACTTCAATTACAAAAATATAAAGCCCAATCATAGGATAGTTTGGGATGCTTACTAGGCTTCCTAGTATCAAAAGCATACCCTACTTATCTTCCTTTGGTCTCGATAATAACTCCCTCCTCTTGATCAATCCCACTTGATCTTCTGAAAACAAACTAATTGATTGATAGTCATATCTTTAAAATCTTTGGAAACAGTGATCATTTACTTTAATTGAGAGTATTCTTAAGAAATTTCATTCCTTAAGATGTAATTTACTATGGGGCTTGCTTCCATAAGGAACTTAACAAATCCGGTTTAAAATAAATCTTGCTTAACATTTTCATGTAAAGTAGGGAAAGAATCTTTGGTACATTCCGAAGACCCATAGTCCTTAGGAGTCCTTATTTAGTGATTATGTCCATTGTAGGAGACTGCCTCTAAGATAGTACATCATTCCTCAATGTCATACCCATCAAATAAGAGCAAATCACGTGGTGTCCCAACCAAGCAATTATTTTTGTCTTCATTTTATCCATTTCAAAAGATGGAATGAAGATTAAAAATTTTACCACAACAAGCTAAATAAATCATCAAATAATTTTATAAAGTCTCATAAAAGGTAGCAAATGGTACCAGATAACCCGAAAAGAAATATGGGTAGCTAAGCCCCCTACCCTTATACAACCTGAATTATAAAAGAATAATTACAAATGATGAATGCTATGGGGGGTCTTCATTCTTCATTTCTTCATTTCTTCATTTAATTTGCTCCATTTCATTCTTTCTTTTGGCTTGAATTGACTATAATTGCTCCAAAGGCATCACATGGCCTAATCTCCCATAACGTTCATCCTAATCCTAATGCAAAATTATATTAAAAGAAGGAAAGTAAATCTAGCTACACTTGCAAAACAAAGGTTAGCTAAACACACCATACAACCTAAGCAGCTATATGAATAATTTGGACTTAGTACCCCACACATGGGTAATCAATTTCATCTATCCTAACTTAGGTTATGCTTAGGGGTTAAGCAACTTGCATAGCAAAAAAAACAATTTTTATTTTCATTTAACGGCCCCTTAAGTACAACCCCCTATAGAAAGCATAATTAGGCTAATATTGGCTTAACATCCAGACTACGCACATACACCCTAACATCGAGTCTAAAAATAATATATCACAAAACCAAACATACATCAAACCATGCACCGCCCTAACATAAAGCTAGAAATTATGACTTAATCTAATGTGTGTGAATTAAAGCTTACATGGTATGTCCTAACTAGGCTTTAGAGTTGTAATTTTCTATGTTTGAGTGATTTAATTTACAAAGGGTGGTTTCATTTTCAGCTGTTTATTTAATTTGCAAGTTTTTATTTGATGTTTCCTTTTATTTCATATGTCCTACACTTAACATCTAAGTGTTATAAAGAGAAAGAAGAGAAGGAATCTCTCTTTCATTCCTACCTTAAGTCATTTCTAAAATAAGTTAATTAATTAATTTCCTTTACTGAATGGCTTATTATATGATTTAATTAATCCTAAGTTTAGGTTCACTCTAAATGACCCTATTCAATAAGAAAGATATGTTAAGATTAATTAGAATGAATTCCTATCACATAACACATGTTCATTTATTTTTTTCATCATGTATATCATGCATATGAATAATCTTAAGCATACATATACATGCAATGAAAATCTTAGCACACTTCAATGATGAATATAAAGGAGTATGTTTGGAATTTAAATATTTCATTTAATCAATGAAAATCTTAGCACACTTCAATGATGAATATAAAGGAGTATGTTTGGAATTTAAATATTTCATTTAATTGAATTATGAATGCATGCCTTTTTTATAGAAAAGAATGACTTTTAACCCATTAGTTAAACACACATTCACATGTACAAAAGTATTAAGTGAGTTCAGTGCTATTATTTTCTACACGAGGGGTGTAAGGTACAAGACCTACTTAGGGGTACTTAAAGCCTCACAGCCCCGGGATGTCCAGACTACTATATCACTATCTTAGATTCATGTAGATGTATGAATAACTATAAGGATAGGAAAATCTATGCAAAAGTTGGGTTTTATTTACTTAATTTGTGATTCTTATTCATTGACCACATCGCACATACACATGTATAAGAGTTTTAAGTGTGTACGGCACCATTACTTTCTACACCAACATCGTAAGGTACAAGACCTACTTTAATAAAAGCCTCATTTCTAATGTCACATACCACTTTTCTCAAATACATATGAATGTACAAAAAGAACCAAAAAAAATAAGAAACCATGCAAGTAATTATGTTTAATTTGGTTATTTGATTTATAATTCTTACTTATCAACACATGCAAGTCTATAGGTATTAACATCACTTCAATTATAATAATTGATTTATAGGATTTTGAAAATAACATTTGATTTAGTAGTGATAATAGTCACACCTATTTAATTTAAATCAACATGTAATTTGACATAAAAGAAACCATTTCATTTAATTAATTTTAAAAGAAATGAATGCATGATTACATATGGAAAGCAACATTAATCATGAGTGGAAAGAAATAAAATAACACAAACATGTGATTTCATTCAAATCCAATTTAGTCCTAAGGATAATCATACTAAATAAAGCCACTTAAAATAAATCAAAGTTTCTTTAATATCATTTCCTTTTGAGTTTGATTTGAGTTAAGGGAAGTGAAAGAAGTTTGCTAGTCCTAATCACATTCCCCATATGTGAGTTAATTTTGGTTAAATGAAGAAGTAATTAAGTTGATTTTATGATTTAATTAGGTTATGAAATGAATTAAATGGATTAATTAACTCTTACCTATATCACCATAAGTTTATTAACTAATTAATAATGAGTCAACTGATATACAACCACATGGAAAGTAAATTTGCAATGCACCTGAGAAATGAAAGGGGCCTAATGAAATTGCCTCGTGATTACTAGTTAATTAAGCTTACGGGATATTACTTAACTACTTTTACGATTTTCTCACACATGTGAGCCAACCATAAATTCATTATCTCCTCCTTTGAGTTATTGAACACCCAAAGAGCTACCCATGATTATATTAAAGAAATTAGGTTCAATTGGATTAATTAAGTTCATTAATTAGTTAATTAAATTTGAATTAACCTTAACCAACTCAAGTGAGATGGTCTTAGAGAAAGAGACAAAGAAGAGATTCTAAGTCTCAATCCCTAAATCCTTTCAATTAATTGATTAAGGTTCAGGTATGATTTGGATTTTGATTAATTTTATCAATTAATTAATTAAGAGGCATTAATTAATTATTTATTTAAGGGATTAGAGAAGATTTAAGGAAAAATTTTGAAGAGGGAGTCCCAATCCATTTCTCTAGACTTCATCATCATTAATAGAGGCTAACAAGCTTGATTGATTAATTAATTTACTGTTCATTTTCTTAATTATCACTAATTATATTAAGACGATAATTAAGGCTTAATCTATTAATTTTCCTAATTAAGCAACCAATAAAATCCCAGAGAAATAGGGGAGGCAAAAGTCATCCCCTTAAAATACACAAAAAGTTTGAGATTAATTAGATAGTTAATTATGGAGTAATTATGCTAATTATATTTTTAATTAAATCTTAATTAAGCCAAATTCACTGTTCAAAGTCAATTAATAATAATTTTCCTAGATTCTACTCTAAAATATCTTTAAAATGAATCTAAGTTTTTATGTTTTTGGATATTTCTATAATTAGTGGTGAATTTAGAAAGTTTCTAGATTAAAAATAAATTAATTAACCCTATTTAGAGCCTTAATCCCATTGGGCCATGTGGCGACTGACGCGATGTGCTTTCCACGTGGCATGATGGGATTTGCTATTTAAGTTGTCATATCTGAGTGCTGACTCGGATGGAGGCGCATGCGGCATCTTTGTGGACCGTCTGATCTAAGATCGGATGGCCATGATCTAACCTGTTGTTCTGAGAGATTAAACAGAGGGGGCTAAGCGTGATTTGATCAGGACTATTCATCTCAATCACGTGGGATGGACGATCCATGATCTATCTCCTCTTGAGTGATGAAAGATGGCTACCGTCCATCAATGGCCGCTCGATCCGAGCTCCCCCGAGCATGGATGGAGATGAAAATGATCCCACATCTTTCGGGAAGCAAGAGAAACAAATCCAACAGTTGAAAACACATGCCATGAAAACTCCTTTAACAAAAGACCAAACCAATTTCATTCAAGGATCAATTTCAATGGCATATCTCATCGAAGCTTGTGGCTGGTAGTTCTAACGATTGAGGAAGCTTCGTTTGGCAGAAACGAAGCTCTGTTGAGCCGCACAAGCTTTGATTTGATATGGTTTGCTCGAGAGACCAAGGTGCTAGATGAAGGTGATCAGGCTTGATTGAAATTCACCTTCTGGCCATTGGGAAGCTTGGGAAAGAATTCTTTCTTGCTCGACTTGCTCCAAGGAAGTTGTGTGCAAACTTAATTGAACTTTGGTTTCGAAATGGAGAAATGGGATTCACTGGTTTGCTCCCCTATTTCGGTTTCACACAAAATCGAAAATGGAGATTTTGGAGAACTTGGGGAAGCTTGGAAATGGCTTTGGGATCCCTCTCTCTAGTTGTTAGAGTTCAATTGAAGGTGAGAGTCTAAGTTTGAGTGAGAATGAGGGGTGGTATACCCCCTCATTCCTTGGATCGAATAGCCATGGCTAATTTGGATTCTTTAATCAAGGGGTCACCATGGGAGCTCGATTTTGGTGGGGAATCATTTGTGTTGGCTCCCCTTGAGTGGAGGATGGTGTGAGAGTGGCTGTCAAGGGAGGAGGTGCTTGTCCTTGGTAGTTTGGCAAGCTCCAATGAGGATAGGGAGGTCATTTCACCTCCCCATGGATCATGGCCGACCCAACCACTATTGGGTGAGGTTAGCCATGGTCCAAGGTGCCTAGGTGGACCTATGATTGGATGCCCAAGTGGCTAGGAGGAGAAAATGACACAATGTGCATGTGTCTTATTTTAAAGGATGACCTAAACCCAAGGGCAAAATAGTCATTTGGCTATGGGTTTGATTTATGCAGATTTGAAATGGGTTAAAAGTGGGTTAGCCCAAATTCCAAGTGGTTTGGAGTTTATTTGATTTGATTTAGCTTGATTTGACCCATTTAGGACAAAATGAGTTAGGTTGGGTCAAGTTGACCAATTGGTCAAATTAGGTCAAACCAACAGTTGGGTCAAGTTCAATTGGTTAATTGAAAATGATTGTAGGCTTTGGTTTGGTTTAATTTGGATTTGATTTGGATTTTGGGTAATTTGACCCTTTAGGTCAAACTAGGCTAAGTTGGGTCAAGTTGACCAATTGGTCAACTTGAGTTGGATCATGGCTTTGGTCAAATTCAATAAGTGATTTGAAATGAACTTGAATCATTGGCTACAATCAATTTAGGTTGGATTATGATTTGAACTATCTTGGCTCTTCAGGTCAATTTGGGTTAACTTAGGTCAAATGGCCAATTAGGCTTGGTTTGGCTCAAGTGAAGGTTTAGTTATGTTCAATCATTAATTATGAATGAGTTTGAGTCAATGGGTTCAATCAATTTGGCCTATGGTGAATTTTGGCTAGTTTGGGTTTCATTTATGCTAAGAGTTAACTTGGTCAACGGGTTAGGTTGACTTAGTTTGACCCAATTTAAGAAAATTGATTAACTTAAGATGATTGTTGATCATGTTATAAGGTTTAGATAGGCTTAGTTCAATCCAATTTGGGTTGGATTAGAACTTGGCTCAAAAAGATCCTTTAAGCCACTTTGGGTCGAATGAGCCTAAATAGGTGAAGTGGCTTGATCAAGGATTGATTCAAGTTTATTTGAACTCACACATGAGCTTAGGATTAAAACATAAATCCAATTGCAAGTGGTTTGGAGCCAAATGGGTCTTGGCTCATATGATAATTTCAGGTCAAAAAAGTGTTATCCTAAGCTTGATTTGAGTTAGCATGGGTTTAGTTTGAAAATTATAGTTTGTGTTTATATTTAGGTTAATGGTTGAAGCAATGATTGAATCATGAAGAAATACATGAGTTTTGATTTGGTTTAGATAGGATTTGACCACGTTCAAGGATTTTTCAAAAATGGTATAAGATTAGGTTTAATTGGTTTGGGGTTTTGAATTTATACTTCATTTATATGTGAATATAAATGAAGATATAAATGGCTTATGAATAAATCATTTGAGTTTGGAGTGATTTGGATTTGGTTAAGACAAAGTCCATAAGATGAAATCAAAGGGCTTAAGAAGGGATTTGAGGATTTGAATTCAATCATGGATTTCAATCATTTGACTAGGAATTGATTTTGGAATTTGGATTTGAATTTACAGTTTGGTTTGAAAGAAGAAAGCAAGGATTGAGTTTAAGCCATAGGGTAGACAAGCATTCCTAAATCCCTAAGCACAACCTATTCCTATGGCTAACTCTTCTAAGTCTCTAGGATTAGGTTAAGTGTTCACCTAATCACTAGAATTGTCTTAAGACTAAAGAACTCTTGGTATCTATAAGAGTCATAGATCTATGATAAAGGGGTTGAGAGCTCACTCCAAAAGTGAGGTCAATAGTGCTCAACAGACATTGTTCAAACAGAAATTTATACAACCAGCTGTGGAACCAGAAGCGAGTGTTCCAACCCATAATAAGTTTGACAACCTAAGATGGCCAAAGTGGAACATCCCTATTGGTCAAAACAAACAAACTTCGACACGCATAACGTGTTCCAGCCTGGAGGAAACTCAAAATAGTATATGCAAGAGTGCATCGGGTCATCAAAGTTGCTAAGGATAAAGGACTGATGAAAAGAAAATATCAAGGTCCTGTCATCAAGGAGGCTAAAGTTGCTCCTCTAAGGAGACCTCTTTGACAACCCCGGCAAGATGTCAACCAATCCAAGTCTCGTACGGTGAGCATTGATGCATGACACTTAGACCACATGTCCAAGAATCTGTGATCGAAATGTCCCGGCAAAAAGGTAAGCAAATTTGGGCTAAAGTGTCGAAGTGAAATTGCCTTACAAAAAGACAACAGCATAATATCTGGACTGCACTCTCAGAGATATGCCACAAATGAAACTCGTCAAGAATGTGTACTTACGAAAAAGGTCATATTTGATGAGATTTTTGACGATCGACACCTTGGAAATTCATCCAAAAAAATCCCGTCGCCAACCAGCTTCATATCTTTAAGAGAAGGTTAGCTTCAATCACAATCCTTCGATTGAAGAAATGCATATTTCACACTTTGAGCCATAAGTTTATTTGAGGTATCGATCAGAGATACGCATCTAAGAGGAAGAAGCTGATGTAAAAGGATTCTCCTTTCAAATAGGACAAAGAATGTCAAGAGCCTGTCGATAGTATCAAGAAGTATCTATTGAATCCGCCCATTCTCGTAGCACCAATCCAAGGAAAACCTCTCCTCTTGTACACAACAACTCTGGAAGAATCTCTATGTGCTCTTATTGGTGCAACACAATGACCAAGGAAAGGAGAACAATCTATATTACATTATTTGAAAGCTAATAGGAGTGGAAATGTAATACTCTCCAATCGAGAAGCATTGTTTGGCTCTGATTTTTGTTGTCCAAAAGTTTCATCATTACATGATATTCATAAATTACTCTCATCTCAAGGATCGATCAGTTGAAGTTCTTGATGATAAGACTAGTGTTGATAGGTCGTTTGGCATGATGGGTTGTTCTTCTGCTATAATTTGACATCACATATGTTCCCTAGAAAGTGGTGAAGGGGCAAATTATAGCAGATTTCCTTACCACACCACCTACAAGACTCCTACAAAATCTACTCCTTATGCACTTGTATTGGAGGCTGAAGAAGTTCTACCACTTGAAGTTGACCTATCTTCGCTCCGAGTAACCATCCAACATGATCTTACCAATATAAGAATGTTTGTCTATGGATGGGAAAAGCTTGATGCTCTTGACGAAGTTAGGCTCAAAGCTCAATGAAATTTAGAAGTTTACTAAGCGAGGATGTCCAAAGCATTCGATGATACAGTGCATCCTCGAACTTTTCAAGAAGGAGAATTAGTCCTGGTGTTGAGAATACCAATTATTCCTCACCGTCATTATATGCATAAGTTTTGCTTGAAAATTCTCTCGTAATAAGAAAATTCATTTCTGAAATAAAGTAAACATCCTCTTGTTAGATAGGGGCATTTTTAAAATTTTATAGTAAAATATTAGGCTTTCTCTTATAAGATAGGAAGCCTCCTTTATATTTGGGTTGACATCACGCCTAAGACTAAGATCCCCATATACATGTTCAAACTATGTATTCAAATTCACAAGTTTCAAAATCTCACTGACCAAAAATAGAAATTTTCAAGTTTGCAAACATCAATAAATCAAGTTGGAAACACATATTCCATCTATACATCAAATTTAGGGCTTGAGTGGGTGCATAAAGTCAGACTCAACACGCTCAAATATGATCGAGTCACTAACAGGTCTACTTAATCAATATGCCACAAAGGTCGTAGTAAGAGATCCCCCATCTCATTAGCTCGATGATGAAATCCTCCAACAATTGCTCAAGTCCAAGACTCAAGTGGGTGCATAAGGTCAGACTCAACACGCTCAAATATGATCAAGTCACTGATAGGTTTGCTTACTCAATACACCATAAAGGTCGCTATAAGGGATCCTCCTACTAAGTTAGTTCAAAGATGAGAGGACCCAAATCTATCCCTCCAACTTGGTGAGTTTAAGTTGCCCAAACTGAGAGATCATCCCTAATGATCGTGAGGTTATTTTTCAAAATCCAACAAAAAGATACTCACTCGAGAAGGCACTAAGCCAAGTTTAGTATTAATATCAAATAAGAAGTGTCAACTCCTTCAACAAGTATGTTAAAGCAAAAAACAAAAACCGAAGAAAACTATTCTTCTGTAAGTCCAACCAAGTAGAAAGCAAAGGACCAAAAAAGTCATCCCAATGTTCGTACAAAGCTAAAGGTTGAACTAAGGGAGTCATGTCATCAATATATCTGTTATGCACAAAGCATATGACTAATGACTCTTCTCCATTGACCCAACACAAGCTCTAAGGGCTGGGTCACCAGCAGACATCCTCCTATAAGCCCACGAAAGCAGAAAACTATGGCAGAAGATAATTTTGTATCACCTGACAAGTCTTTAAGACAATTCAGGAAATTTTTTCACCAAATCCATCAAGGCATAAAGCTAGGATATAAGGAAATATGAACTACAAAATTTTGAGATTGAATTTTCAGCCAGTCCATCAAAGCACAAAGCATAGAACTGAAGCTGTTCTCATCTCGCCAACAAGTCATCAACTCCATCAAGTCCACTAAGGCATGAAGCCAAGACAGGAGAAAAATACAAATTTCAAATTTTGAGATTGAATCTTCAACAAGTACGACACAAAGCATAGGATCGAAGGCATTCTTATCTCAGTAACAAGTCATCAACTCCATTAAGTCCACCCAAGGCACAAAGCCAGGACAAGAGAAAAATATAAATTTCAAACTCTGAAGAGGAAGTCTTCAACAAGTCCAAAAGAAAAAAAAAGCATAGGACTAAAGATATTCCAAATTCTCTCAATTGCCGCAAAATCACCTATAGAGGGCATTTTATATATTTATCTAAGTACATCGCTTCAAGCTAAGATCCTCGATAATATGATGAATGAGCTATTTTATTTATATTAAAGAAGTTCAAACTATGATACATTTCTGAGCTAATATGAAATCCCCCTGTTATATAGGAGCCATTTTTTATTATCAAGGTTGTTTCAATCCTCTCAGAAAATAGGGGCCTTCTTGTATATATTCAAGTTTGGTTTATGCCAAGATCCATGAATATATCTATAATTGTTATTAAAGTTGTGTGCTCTTGCAAGGAACAAAAGAATCTATTTCTATTCATAAAAAATAGCCCTAAAATATCAAAAAGTTTATCTCCCATTTATCAAATTCAAGAGCAGTTAGAAGAACTAATTCTGTTTCAATCAATTAAGTTGAAAAAATATCAACCTCTACATCCTAAAGTCTAGGACACTTATGGGTTCTAAAGGTCAAACTCAACAAGTCCATAAATGACCGAGTTGCTGACTCTCTCCTTACTCAACAGAAGAAAAAAAGGTCAAATGAAAGAGCCCTCGTTTGTAAGCCTGATGACCAAACCACCAAGCCACCATAGCTTAAGTCAAAGATTCAGTAGGTAAAGGACTCAACAAGCCCACAATATGAGTCGTTGACACTCTCCTCACTCAAAAAATACAAAGAAAAGGCCAATGAAAGAGCCTCGTCACAATGATGATAGTTGTTCAATCTCAAATCAAATTCAACTTAGTGATTATAAGTAGCTATAATCCAAGAGATCTTTCTACTTGATCGATAGACCAAGACTATCTAAGAAAATAACTCTCAATTTAGAGCAGCCTCAAATCAATCTCTAATATGTCGATATCCCAATCTATATTCAAACGATCTGATCAAGCACAAAGCATAGATCAAATATAATCTCCTCATCAAGTCCGCCAAAGTAGAAAGCATAGGATTTTGGAAACAATTCCATAGTTCATATGAAGTCAATGGCTAAACTAAAGAAATTTTGTGATCATTTAGTCTATTAAAGCACAAATTACTAGACTGATAACTCAACGGTATATACCTAATATGAGGAAGGTTGGGTCATCAGATGCACCATTCAACAAGTCAAAAAGAAGCACATGATCAAGACATACATATACTTCCTAACAAGTCAATATAGATAAATCATGTCAATCATTCATCAAGTTCATCAAGCTTACAGCTAGGACAGAAGGAATTTTAAATCTCAAAGTAAATAAACCAATTCCTCAATTGAACCCAATCAAGCACGAAGCTAGGGTCGGAGGAAGTTCAAATTTACAACAACATAAGAGAAAGAGATCTTCTAAGAACCCATTGAAGCAAAGAATAGATGGTGGAAGAAGCTCTTATCCTTCCTGACAAGTCAATATGGACAAATCAAGTCAATTCTTCATCAAGTTCGTCAAGCTTAAAGCTTGGACAGAAGAAATTTTAAATCTCAAAGCAAATAAATCAACTTCTCCATCCAACCCGATTAAGCATGAAGCTAGGATCAAAGAAAATCCAAATCTACAAAGACACAAAAGAAAAAGACCTTCAGTGAACCCATCAAAGTAGAGAGCATATGGTAGACATGAATGGTCGACTAGTTTTCAACAAATATGGCTCGCTCCATATGTGAATCACATTTTTTGGGGGCATTTGTTAACCTCCATGCATGCTACATCAGTCAAGTCGAGCATACAAGTCAAATTCGATGGCTTTTGATGCAATAGTGTGCAAATCAGAGCTAAAATGCATTGGACATCACCAAAAATAATCAAAATGATCTCCAATCGATGAACGAACTTCGTCATCGCGTTCAAAGCATCAAAATTGATTAAAATATACATATTGGACAATTGGCCAACCATCAAGAGAAATCGAAGACCTACGCATATCGAGTCGAGGGCGGAGATGCCCAAATGACCTATGTTCATGAAATTGATCATACCATTAGTGTTGAAATATCAAAACCTTTCAAATGAGACTATTCGTGCTCAATTTGTAGCCTGCATTTAATGTCGAGGTTGGAACGCAAAAAGATAATTGAACAAATTGATCCATTGACGCCGAATTTAAACCAAACCATCACAAAAGACGGTCGCTCTCCGGAACATAAAAATTTAAAATCAACATATATAGTATTGAAAAAATCAAATTTGAGGATTAGTTTTCATTTAAATAAACAGACCTATATATACATCTTAATATCTAACCCTAACCCAATTCCTATTCACAGCCGCACAGCCCACTCTTCCCTCTTGACGTCTCTTTCCCCCGCTCTCTTTCTCTCATGAGTCGTTCGATCGAAACTCCAAGAAGGTAACGCTCCTTCGCTGCTTGCACCACTCGTTTGCCCCTCCTCCGTCCGCTCTCTCTCTCTCTCTCTCTCTCTCTCTCTCTCTCGTTCAACCGTCCTTAAGCCGAAATCCCTCCTCCTCCCGTTCAAATGAGCTTCCTGCTCATTCTGTCCATCCCTGTTGGAAGCCGAATGACCAAGCTTCCAAACCCATCTGATTCAAGCATTGCACGCGAACGGATGAATCCTTCCTCCTGTCCATCAGCTACAGTACCCGTTGAACTATACACTAATTCCTTCCAAAACAAAAAAAATTTGAATCCTAATCAGCCAACACTGTAGCAATGTTACTGTAGCGGACACTATAGCAATGCTACTGTAGCAAAAAAAACTTTCCTTTTTCTTGGCTCTTTCTCATTTGCTACAGTACTCGAACCGCTCCTCCGATCATTCCCTTTTTGCAGGAACTCCAACATCTGACGAGTTCCTTGTGGTCTCCAAAGACTCCCAATTCTTTCTCTCTCTTCTCTCTCATACCTAGAGACACTCAGATTCCTATGAGAGTATAGACTCACATCAGGTTCCTCAGGGAATCTTTTTTTCAGAACCAAGTAACTCTACATTGGGTTCCCTTCAAGACTATCTCTTTTTGATTCCATATCCCCTTTTGATTGAGTTCAATTTTCACCACAACAACCTAACTGCATATCTCCTCTCAGTTTCTGGTGTTTCTCCAACCTATTCAATCCAAATAATTAACCTAATAATTTCTCATATTCAATTCTTTCTAGTCGAACTCATGCGAAAGTATTATTGTTGCTAGTTGTGGATGTATGGAAATGTGTGAAAATTATATGTATATATGTGTTTCTTTATGCGTTTGAATACCTCCACGCTCATGACGAGATAAAATTGAGGTATTCAAAACACGATCATGTCATCAAAGCATGACGGGTAGGCCCAAAAAAATTTGTTAGATGCAACCCCCTATGCTAAAATTTTGACTAAATTTTGGACTTAAAAAAATAGGAAGAATCAAGATTTATTTAAAAATAAATCAATCACATCAAAATAAACAATCTAAAATGAAATTTGAAGTGTTTATATATATTTATTTTATGTAGGTGATTGAAGATCTGTTATGCTCATTAGAACAGATGGATTGAAATTGACGTGTTTACAACCCGTCACCATTAGGGCGTGTATGCCAAAACAGCTTATGTAGCTTATGATGCGAAATATCTAAATTTTATCCAAAATTCATACAGAAATAAGATTCAAGCTAAACAAATAGCATTGCTAAGCTCGCTAAAATAAATTGATATCGAATTGAATTTTAAATTATAAATGAGAATGAATTTGAAATGAATTTGAAGATTATATTTCAAATAAAGAAAGATGGGATGAACTCAAACAGATTTATGAATTTGATATGAATTAAATATTTTGGCAGTAAATATTTTTGGCGCTTCAATATCTCTGTTCAATTGATTTAGAGGATGACCTGACTGAATATTTAATTAGAGCACAAAAGATCTTCTTGGAATTAGAATATAGTTTTCAAATCATAATTCACTCCAAATGAATTGAAAATCAAGAATTTTTTTTTTTCAATGAGATCAAATGATATGAGCATAATCAATGAATCATAAGAAAATATTTGAAGCATATTATGTCTTATTAAATATTCAAATTGGATCAGGAAGTTGAATATAATTTTGTGATGAGTTTGAGAATTGTCAATGATACAAATGAGTCATTGAATATTCAAAGACTAATCAACTTTAATAAAGCAATTAAATGTTATTCCAAGGAATCTAATAAGATATTTAAACAATTTAAAATGCATGCAATCCTTCTTATTTTTGATTATTTATTCATAAACTATAAAGCTTCCTTCAATCCAAAAATTAGAAAATTCTCATTGTAATTATGATTTCCAAAATCAATGATTTCATTGATTAGATGAAATTATCTAATCTAAAAATACATATATGTACTTACATGAGATTTAAAGGCAAATTTTAATATCTTAAAAGGTAGAAAAGCTAAGTTGAGATTAAATAAATATGAAATTAATCTCATAATTTTGAAATAAAATTACCTAAATTACTAAATATCTGCATGGACTGATACTGCGCTTAAACTTAGTGTCTGAGGATGATGTGCGGGTTGATTCTCGACAGTCTTGTGACCAGAAGTTAACAAAACCTAAAAATCTAATTATACTATTATAATATTTTCAACTTAATAAAATATTTGAGAAGCTAATTTTGTCATATGATAGTAGATCTGATCTTCTATTATTAAATTAATAGAATCTCTTGGATCTGAAACAGCAAAATAATACATCTACTATAATGATGGCTGAGTTGATTGAATATATCAACCAGAGAGATCATTTTACCAAAATATCCAAGATATTTATATTCGATAATCTAAAATTCAAAATTCTCAAAATATAAATATAAATTTGATCCTCTATTATTAAATTAATAGAGTCGGCGGGACCTGAAAAAATGAACTAAATGATTAAATTGACTCATTTACCCTGATGATGACCGTGTTGACTGAATATTTCAATATGAGAGATTTTCATAATAAAATATATATATTCAAATTCTAATATCAAATCATTATATATTCAAATTAAAATCAATTATAAAATGATCAAATATTCAAATTAAAATATATATAAATTAAATAAAATTAATTATTTAAATTTAAAGTAAAATTCATCGACTCATCCACAACTGTTTATCGAGGGTGACAAATTAAGAAAACTTTTGCTCACAAAGAGTCAATGTTAAATCAAATACATAACTATTTTCACACTCAAATAATCTTAAAGCTGTAAGGACGTGTCTTGTGTCCTCTGTCCGCGTGATTTTGCCACAAAATGACACCACATAAATGACGATTACGACCAAAGCTCTCTAACCGGGTAGTTTGTTGCAAAATGACACCACTAAATTACGGTCACGGCCGCAGCCCGTATGTTCACCAACGGTTTTGTTCTTTGAGCCGCAAACTATAGAATGTATTTGATTTGGCAAAAAATCATATGTTAGCTAAGTAGACTTAAGCTTGTCTAGACAAACACTACCCCGCATCTACAAGATTTTCTTGGAACATGAACACAGAATCATTCGTTCAGGTTGAGTCGACTACCTCCTCTAAGTAGACTAGAGATCAAGACAGGCCGGAATGATGGAACCATGAGACCTAGATTGAGCGTGTCATTGTTCCCCCAAACATAAGTTTTAAATTAAATAATGAATCTCATCATTTTAAACTCCACTCAGTGCTATTTTACACTCGTTGTTTAGCAATTCATCGACTAGCCTTAATCTAAAGTGCTCTCTCAGTATTGAGAGGGATAATTAACATATTGCTTGCCTATATGAAACTCAAAACGATCTAAAATCATCAAAATGAGGTGAAATCTCAGTAATGTCCCATTCTGTTATTCCATCTTCTGAAAATTTCACCGACACTTAAATTATACTCTCTTCATCGAGAGATCGGTGGCTAATTTTCGAAGCCCACGATAGATACATCAATATCCTCCAACTTGTTGTCAATAATTGAGCCAAAGAAAAAAAAAAGAAAGAAAGAATTGATTTATCTAAGAGATGCACTTTAAAATGGAGAAATGTTATCCAACTCGACACAATAGAAGATTCATAGGTTAAGTCAACCTCAAGTGATAAATTTAACATTTTAATAAGGAAACTCACATTTAGAAGAAATATATCTGCAGGCTAACAAAGCAGTATAATCATCTAAACTCAGGACTGAAGACTATGATGAGAACATACCACAAATTCATTGATAAGATAATAATATCCCTACTCAGGTCAAAGATTGAGAACATCACAAACAAAAACTTCAGAAGGATTAAAATGAGTGCCCTGATCATAATTTTGATAATTGTGTTGGTATTAGGATGATTTCAATTATTTTCTATTATAAATAATTTAAAAAAAAACTTAAAATACAAGTAGTTCCTGTAGTTTTGGTCAATAAATTTCCACTCAACTCATATTTTTCTAGAATAATAAAATCCCTCTTCAAATTTACTTTCCTTTTTTCTTAAGGATGAAATCAATATATTAAACATTTAATATCTTCTTGTCAAGCATGTAAATATATATCATTTTTGGAGCTCCTCCTTTTAACAAAAAAATAAAAAACTTTCCCACACTCTCATAGAATAAGCAGTAGACTCTGCAAAATCATTCTTTAAGTTGCTTTCATGACTAGAATTCATACAATAATTCAATGTAACAATTTCCTTTTTAAGCTTCATTTGACCACTCTATGTGGTGTGCTGTCTTAAAGAATGAGCAGCAGATTGATCAAAATTACAACAACCGAAAGAAAAGGCCAAAACCTCTTCAAGATCTCAACTTTCCCAATTTCAGTTGCTCCAGTTTTGATGAGCGCACAATGAGCAGCATAAACGAACAATTAAATATAAGTATTTCTCAGCGTAGCATTAAGCGTCTGTGAGCGAAATAGAAATCACAACAGCTGGCTGAAGAAACAGAGGAATGGGGAACAATCCAGGCACAGAAGAATGGATAACTGAACCAGAAATGGATTCTCATGTGCGAGTTGAACGGAAGCTGACATCTGCATCTTTCGAACTGGAAAGGAGTGGGAATTTTGCCACAAATTCCTGCGATAACAGCGAAGGAACGAAGCTTTCTTTTTGAGTTTGGTTCATCAAGTAATCAAGTCTAAATATCTTCTGTCAGTAGTTAACGATCGAGTCAAACACAAACTATTTAATAACTCAAATTACTTAATAAGCCGAACATAAGCTATTTGTAAACATCCAGCTAAGTAAACACCCCTACCTGCCATTATCTACTATTTGGATGGCCTCGGATCACACCTTCGACCTTCCTCAAGTCACCTAAGGCCACTCAAAACCAGTTGATTGCAACGTCCACCTATTTTAGGGTATAGATTGGAGCCAGAATGGATGTTATGCGCCGCATGTGATAGGGGTGCAACACCCTCGTTGCTGTCTAGAAAGGACACGACGATCCACCGCCGCCTTGCTGTCTAGAAAGGACACGACGATCCACCGCCGCCTTGCTGTCTAGAAAGGACACGACGATCCACCGCCGCCTTACAGACAACAATCCACACACAGTCTGCGGAAGTTTCACTGGTGGAACACCTATGGAACTGCAAGACCCAATTGCTCACTCTAAAGATATAAATTATTTGACTTTTGCAATTGCAATCTATTAAGGACTTTTGAATGGTTAGAAGATAGATCACATTGCTGTCAATAGACAGAAATCCTTAAAACATCATCAGAGAAGGAATTAATAAGGGCTTAAAGCATGGCACAAAATCCTTAAATGAAATATCCTCCATCAATGAAACCAAAGCACAGACACCAAACACATACCTAGAGGGTGAGAAGTTGAAGGACTTTAAGAAGACCTAGCAGAAACCAGAGATTGCCAGAATATCCAGCAAGTTCTTATGCCATGTTAGAACAACTGAGATATAAATAACAAAACTTTAAATAATCACTAAATAAAGATAGAATTAATATGAAAAACGATTGAAAACTGTATTAAAAGCACAATCTTGCTATCAATGTAAGAACAAGAAGTCATGCCCAACAAAGACATCATCATCAGCCTTATTCCAACAACTTAATGGTTGTTCGATAATTGATTTTGCAGAATTTATGGAGAATTTGTGAAATGTAGCTATTCACAAAATATGCTTAACTAAAATGGGGCACTTTAAATTAAAATTCTGTTCGACAGGAATTTAAGCCAAATCTTGCTATAAGAATTGTGTGGTATGTATGTAAATCTCCCAAGAAATAGTAATTCATCTAAACAAACGCATTTTTATATAGCAAATGAAAACATCATCTTCTCAAACATATTAGGTTGCTTGAACTAATAACCTAATTTGGAAGAGGTAGTATGGGAAAAGAGAACAAGCGCACAGGCAGATACTTGGAATCCACTAATTTGAACTTCGGACGCCATAGAGAAGGCGAAGAGTGTGAATAACATGACGGAATCCAGTACGCAGTGGGACGACAGAGATAACACGTAGATGCTGCGCATTGCCGTTCTTCGGCTCACTCAAAGTCATCTGACACATCTCTCCCTCCAATATCTCCACCATCTTCTCCTGCGCAAAAGGATGAGACTTGCAGAAGTTGAAGAGTTCATCAGCCGAGCATCCAACGAGGACTCGCGCTGCCCTGTCGAAGCACATCACCGGAATCACTTTGTCGGAAGTAGCAACGGAGAGGAGGAGACGGTAGAGGCGCTTGGAAGTGGTGGGAGAGGTGTATTTGTTGCCGCAAAAGGCGCAAGTTGGGGGATTGGAGAGGGCATCATTGGGAAGGACGCGCTCACAGTTAGAACAGGCGAGGTAGGAGAAGCTGGTTGTTTCTGCATCAAGGATCGTGCAAAACTGGCGTCCATGGCTTATCACTGGCTGCTGCTGCTGTCGCCATTGATGTTCTGCATCCTATTAGGGTTTTGGTTCTCGCCTGTTTGAGGAGGATGGTTACGCTTTAAAACCTAGTTGGATAAGTAAATTTTGATTTTATAGATCATAACTCAAATATCGTTCCTAAAAATTAAATTGTTGAGATCTTAGATAAATTCGAAGAAATATTACGATGTTAGGGCTGTCAAAAAAAGTTTATTGTTCATGAGCAACTTCATTCGCTAATGTTAACTGTTCTAATTTAAATTAACACAACAAATACTCGCTCAATTTATAAAAATGAAACATGATCAACATCTTGTTTGCGTTCAACTAGAATTAGCTAAAAAAATAAATTTATTTAAATAATTTTTTTTAATTTTATATAAAATATATTTATATAATCATATAAATAATATATTATTAATATTTTGTGTTATATAATTAATTAGGTTAGTTAATAAGAATTTTATGGATTAAAATTTAAGTTTAATAAAAAATTTAAACTAAAATTAAATAATTTAAATCTTGTCTATTGAAATTGTAATCAACATTTATTTAGTGGTTTAACCATAAACCCTAGGTATAAAGACTCAACACCCAAACTGACTATCGCTCACTCGTATAGTTCTACTCACTTGAGGCTCAATTAAAATAAAATCCTCAATTCCTCATTCCTCTCCTCGCTATTCATGAGATCAGAATCGCAAGTCTGACTGAGAGACCTCTGGGGTTTTGGTCATCCCTCGCTATCTCTCATCTTAAAACTTGGAGCCTGATCACCTCTATTTGTACTCTTCCTCTTTACTTCTTTTATTCATTTCTCCATCTTAGGGATTCAATTGATAATTTTTTTTTAGTTATCTTTCTCGCTTTTTTTAATAATGATTATGCGAGTTTTATGAGGCATAACTACAAGGGTTGTATTTCTAGGGTTGTGGGTTTTGCTTGAAAGTTTCATGAGTGTGATCGTTTCCCCTTTTTACATGTGTGACTAAAGTTTCATCCTAGAAATTTTTGTAGTAATGATGATTACATAAGTTTAGTGAAACAAAATTATATGGATTGTTGAGCTTTTTTTTTGTCTCCTTTGGAAGTTTCTTCTACATTTTCATCTTCTTATCGGCAAATGTGGCATCTTAGAAGTCTCGGCAATATTTATACTGCTTTATTTTATGGTTTTATGTTGCACCTTCACTTCACATATTTATGCTAATTATATATAAACCGTAGAGTACACTAAGAGACTTTTTATTCTCAAATGCTCTATAATGTTCTACAGACTACAGCTTGGATCTTTTATTTTGCTTCTTCAGGTATCTTATATAGCTATTGATTTTGTTTGATGATGATGATATTGAGTTGCTGTGAATCAATGATGTCAATGAATTTTTTGGCTAATCTAATATGCAACATTCCTAGCTTATTTATAATTTCTAAGTTTATGGAAAAGTGAAAATTGTTTTACAGATTACAACTCGCTTAATTAGATTTGTCATTGATGTATATATAATCAGTGACTAGATGTTGGTGCTTGTTTCATGTGTGATGTGTGAACTCACCATGCTTATTTCTTGATAGAGGTTTTAGGGTTTAGTAGTTTATGTTGTTTTATTCTATGTAATGATAATTTTCATGTAAATCATTTTAGTAAACATATATGGACTACTTATCTTAGTCATTCTACTAATGATGTTATGGTAATTTGTAAACACTTATATGTTATGCATTTCAGTTTGTTACTTTTACTTAAAAAGGTTACATGTTATGATAAACACTTAGTATGGAGAGTGTATGTAGTCTTAACTCATATTTTCTTTTTTATTTAGTGCGCTATCACAGTGGATCTTTCAATGCATCATGTGATAATAATATAGTAAGAACTGAATATGGTAATGAAATTCCAAATATTTCTTCACAACATGTTGAATCGAGGCAAAATGTACTACTAGTAATGAAGTCAAATCTAACAAAGATAGAAAGAAAAAATCTGGTATGGAAGTATTTTATAGAAATCACTTCTATATTTAAGGAGAGATTATACCCTCTTTATAATGCATATATTGTCATAAAATTTCATAAATCTAAAACTAACACAACTTCACGACTCTTGAGACATATGGGAGAATGTGAGAAAATCAAAGCCAATAATAAACAAGTTGTTGAATTGTCAAAAAATAAAAAAAAGATTAATTTTATTATTCTTGATGCCAATTTAGAAATTGAGATTCCAATGTCTCATGACCTCAAAAATTATGATCATCTTCATATAAGAGAAATAATTGTAAAGATGATTATTGTGCATGAGTACCCATTTATGATTGTTGAGCATATGCAGTTTAATATTTTGTTGAAGGTGTTGAATCCCAATTATGAGAGGGTGTCTAAAAACACTATCAAGAGTGATTGCATGAAAGTATATGAATCTGAAAAATAAAGATTAAAATCATTTATTAAGAGCATTCATAGAGTTTCCTTGACATCCGATTGTTGGAATTCAAATCAAACAGTGGGATATATGTGCTTAACAATTCACTATATTGATAATTCTTGGAAACTATATAAGTGAATCATCAACTTTATTGAGCTTGAACCTTCACACACTAGTACATTTACTTATGATGCAATATGTGATTATTTTGGATTGGAACTTGCAAGACAAGGTGTCCACTATCACATAGGATAATGCTAGTAACAATGATGTTGCTACAAATGCTTTAAAAGTTAACTTTCAGTCTAGAGGAAAGTTACATTTTTCAGGGACATTTCTTCCAAGTTAGATGTTATGCTAACATCTTGAATATAATGGTTCATGATAGATTGAGAGAGGTTCAACAAATAACTCATAAAATCAGAGAGATAATAAAATAACTTTAAAAGTCTCATTTAAGGTTACATAAGTTTGTTGAAGTGGCAAAGCAACTAAGGATCTCCACTTCAAAGGGTTTATGCATGGATGTTCTAACAAGATGAAACTCTACTTATTTAATGTTTGAGTCAGTTTTTATTTATCACAATGTGTTTATTCATTATGCCGCTCGAGGTTCCAATTATAAGTGGTTATCTTCAAAATTGAGTGATATAACTATGAGCAGATTAGAAGGTTTCTTTCTATTTTTTCATAATGTGACTAATAATTTGATTTTTTTATCCCACTACAAATATTTTTCTCCTACCGTCATGCATATAAAAAACTATTTATTGAAGAATTCATCATGAATTCATCAAGCAAATGGTTACTATGATGAAAATTAAATTTAAAAAATACTAGGGTGAATGCAATTTACTCATGTTAGTGGTTGCTGTAGTACTTGATCTACGTTTGAAAATGAAATTCATTACTTTCACATTTCCTAAAATATACTCTAGTTCTGAGATAGAATCTAAGATTAAGAGTGTTGAGGATGTCATTTAGGAAATCTACAATCAATATTTAGTAGATATTATTAATTCAAGTTCTTCAATTCTAGTGAATCTTCACAACTAGCTGATACCTTTTCATCAAATTTTGATCAGTATGTTAGATTTATTGATTTTGTTGCTGGTTCTATTCAATCATCAAAATCTGATTTACAAATTTATTTGGAGGAGGGATTATACTTGTGTAGTAATGATTTTTGATGTTCTTGAATGGAGGAAGATGAATACTCAAGTATCCAACTTTATCCAAAATGGCTAATAATGTTTTAACAATTCTCATAACCACAGCATCCAATCTACATTTAGTGTTGGTGGTGGAGTTCTTGATGATTACAGGAGCTCTTTATCTCCAAAAATAGTCAATGCACTTGTTTGCACGGCTAGTTGGATCGGAGGCATTCAACCCAACATAAAAAATCCCTTGGTAGTTTTCTAATTAAAAGCAATTTATTTATAAATTTTATAAATGTCATTCTCTCATTATCTACTTTTATTTCAGCAAGAGTTAATGGAGTAGGAGAATCTTTTGTGAAACTTCTAGAATATGTTTAGTAATGGAGAAGGAGACTAAGCAACAATATATCATCTTGCATTTACTATTCTCAATTTTCATCATACTTTCTAATTTGGACAATTTTATCTTAGTTGTTGTGATGGTAATTTGTGGCAACTTTGACAATTTGGGTGAAGACTATGGTTGTTATAATTATGTTTCTTAGTTTCAGTTTGTGATTATTCTATTTATTGGCTTCTTAATAGTTGGCTACTATAATTCTATATACTTGTATAATTATTTCTAATGTTGAACTTTTCCTCTAATTTTTTTGTTGTAGACTTGTAGTTGGCTAGAAATTGTATTGTAATGTGTTCACTGTTCTCTCTCTTTTTTTCCTTTTTTCTTTTTTTTATTGAATTTGATGCATTTCATTTTTTCTAAAATTTTGCCGATCATTTGCCAATTTTATGTAATGTGTTCACTATTTAGTTTTGTCATTGCTCCATATATTTGAGTCTAACTATTTGCAAAAGTTTTCTACTACTAGTTAAATAGTTCCTGGAATCTTGACATTATTTATCTTGGTGGAAAGGTTTTGTTATAGCAAGAAATATTAGAAAGTGAAATGTTGTCGGTATTTGGATGTTAAGTTTATGTTTGAAATTCTTTTCTTTAATGCAAGAGGAATACTACTATCATGATGGGTTTGAATTTCAAGAATGTAAGCCGATATCATGATGGTTTTGAATTGAGAGGGTATATATTTTACTTACAATTTACAAGGTGATTGATCTTGCACCGATTCATATATGTGCGCATGCATTGATTTAGCGGTACATTCTTATTTCTTTCTTCTTTATCATACATGTCATAATAGTTTAGGTTTGTTAAGTAGGATTTTGTTGTAATTGATCTATGTGGAGATTAATTCTACTTTGGGACTTTATGGGTTTGACTTTTCCTCTATTTCTGATTAACTGTTGAATTTGGTTTTGTTGTGAGCCTTTCGTTTTGAATTTAGTTACTGAATTTTATAATTTGCAACAATGTTGCTATTTTTGCGTGCTAGAATTTTGTCGGAATTGATCTCAGATTGCTTCTACCTTAGGATTTTATGGGTTGAGCTTTTCCACTATTTCTCGGCCAGCTTGTATCAGTTGTATGCCTGTAACATGGATATTTCTGATTGGCTACTAAATTTGGTTTCGCTATGAGCCTTTCATTTTAAATTTAGTTACTGCAATATGTAATTTGCAGGAATGTTGATATTTATGCGTGCTAGAATTTTGTTGGAATTGATCTATGTGGAGATTACTTCTACCTTGGGACTTTATGGGTTGGACTTTTCCTCTATTTCTTGGTTTTATGCTTCCTACTAGTAGTTAATGTGGATATTTTTGATTGGTTGTTGAATTTGGTTTTGATGTCTGCTAGAATTTTGATATAACTATTGGTTTTATCTTTTTATTCTTACTTCTTAAGAGTTAAGATGATAATTGATAAGATAAATAGATGCTACACTTAGTTTTTAATGGGTTATGATGAAAAACTCAATAAATGCATGAGATGTAACTTAGCTTGATGGTTGGCTGCATGTATTTTCAAACCTTCAATTTAGTTATTTATAATTTATGTTTGTTGCTATATTATGTACAAAGCTTTTGTATTTTTTTTTTCCACCGAATCACTATAATTTTGGATTATTCAATGTTCATTATATTTTTTATTATTCCACTACACTTTTACTATTATTAATCTTTCATTTTGCAAAATTTTTTGAAGTTTTTAATTTAAGCAGCCAACAAGCTATTGATGACATCAATGATTACTTATTTTAATTTTTTGAGTCCATTCATTATTTTTTTTACATATTTTTTTGTTAGTTTTGTTTACATGAAATTGCAGATTTATCATTGATGTGGTTTCTCTCTTGAATAATGAATTATGAAGCATTAAGAGATTATTAATTTGAAGATTCAAGGTTGTTGAAGGCATGAAGGCTTGAAGCTATGAAGATTGGAGAATCACTATTGTAATTACTTGAACAAATCAATTGTAATATATTTGTCATTTTGTATGTAGTTGTTATTAAATATTAGTATTTTTTTAGCTTTTATTGAATCAAATTGTTGGTTGTATATAATCATGTAAATTCTTAGGTTGAATTTATTCTTATAAGTTGTAAACTTGTAATTATATGAGTTAGGAATTTAACATGTAATCAATTTTGTGTAAAAATAAATTTTTTTATTGTACATCTTTTAGCTTTTATTGAATTTTATTGAATCAAATTTGTTGATACTTGATATTACTTTTTTTATTGTAAATTGTATATGATTCAATTAAATAATATATATTTTTACTTTTTAATTTTTTTTAAATTTTTAAATGAAAATTAAGAAAATTAAATATTTAAAAAAAATAAATTTCTCGAATTTAACACAAACATTGTGTTAAAGCTATTTCAACACGCAGCCAATTTTCAACACCAGCCAATTTCAACAAAAAAAAAAAAAATAAACAAACGAAATGAACACTAACAAATCTCAGCTTCAAGCTCTACTGCTTACACCTATAGGATGCAATGATGGAAGCAAGAGGATGATGAAATCCTAAATTCTGTTATTTATGGAATTTATTAAATCAAGAATTTAGTTCAATTTTAAGATTTAAGAAAGAGTAGAGGTTATATATATATATATATATATATATATATATATATATATATATATATATATATATATATATATATATATATATTTCAAAGAATAATATATTTGATTTTAAAATACTATCTGATTCAAAATAAATCATGTGCACCTATAAATTTACTTTTAAGCATGTCTAAACCCTCATGTCATTTTCCCTGTCTATGAGCATCTTCAGCTCACCAAAAACCACTCGTACATACATTGACATGCTCGAACTGACGATATACATCACATCTCTAAAATGTATGTATGTAGATGGCTCATTTGCCTTCAATATTTTAGTTTATTGTACAACATCCTTATAAACACACTACATTGCATCACCAATACTCGCATATTGCTATGCATCAAAATGTTGCTCTCTCATAACAACCTTATGTAGCAATGTTTCTTAGCGATGCATCTCACAACTACAAACAAATTTGTAGTCCCATACAGAGACCACATGTCACACATTTTGCATGTATTACTTTCTGAAATCTCGATAGCTGATGCACTTCACAGTCTTTCCAAGAAATGAGAACTCATCAAATTTGCTTTCACTCATCTCCGTCGTAGGCATTTTTTTAGCACTAACTTCTTAGACCTTCACCCATGATGTTCTCCTTAATATCTTTTCACTTTAGGATTATCATTTGGCATCAATTGATTAATGCTACTTTTCAGTTGATCCCTTATCCTTGCCTTGACTTAAAACATCATCTTCTCCACGCACCTCACACATCAAAATTTAGTCAACATCATCTTCTCCAATGACATGTGATATCCTTGTCTTAGAGTATAATCAGCATGTGTTAGCGCTATCTTTTCCTTCCATCTTTTTTTTCATTTAATGCAAAAAAAGCGATTACAAACAAAATGACCAATGTAAAGGATTACTTTACATTGTAGAGTTTTACAAATTCACGACTTTACTTTTTTTCGTTTATTGAAAAAATATAATGTAAAGTAATCAAGCTAATACGGTCAGGATGATGACAAGCATGGTACCGGTGTATCGACAAGAGGCTGTTTGATTCACTGAAAAAAAATACAATATAAAATGAATATAATAAAATTTAAATATTTTACTGTTATTCGATTATATATAAAATAAATATATAAAAATTATAATTTTTATTTGATTAAATATATATAAAGTAAAATAAATATAATATATTATGAATATTTTGAAACGATTTGATTACATGTAAAATAATTACATAAATATTTTTAATACTAATAGAATTATTAAACTAAAAAAATCAAATATATATAAAATTAAATAAATTATACACAAAAAATCATTCTTTGGTTAAAAAAAGTTGCTATAAATTTATCTTGAAATAAAATAATCTCTTTATAATTTATACATTAAAGATATATTAAAATAGAACTAAAATTATTAAATTATATCATAATTAATAAAAATATTAATAATATAGATTTATTTTTTATTAGTTAATATAAATTAAATGTCCTACAATTTTTCAAAATGTTGAATTATAAAATGACAAAGTACTGAAAATTAGACTTCCAGATAGTATTTCACATATAACTCTTTATTTGATAGGTTTGTATGAAATAAAAAAAAAAACTTCAAAAATACTAAACATTAATTTTATAAGAAAATAATCTAATTTTCATCGCTATGTAAAAAAAATTTAGAATGAACAAATTTCACAATTAGTCAGATAAAAAAAATAGCTGAGGAAAATATGTTAATGAAATAGATAAAATAAATATAATATTTTAATATTAGTTTCCTACAATATTTAAAAAATCTTTTGAGTTTTCCTAAAAATTCTATGACCAAAACAGATACTTGCTTCAACATAAAAAATTTACTAAGAAATTCCAGCTGAAACTTAAAACCAAAAAAAAGAAGAAAAAGGTCAGTATTCCAATCTCGCCGACCGAATTGAAAGTCAGAAAAGCCCTTTACTAGTATTTCAAATGCCTCAAATAAATATAATATATTTGCTTTACTCAAGCAAATATAAAATTAATAACGCATGAAAGTGAATTTATACACTCATTTTACTCAAGAACCAAATATTAATGATAATAGTTCGACAACTTCTTGAGAATAAAAAGTCATTTGAGAGTTCTATTTCCCAGATTTAATGCTATAAATCTATGCATTAATAGCATTCTTCCCTAAGTTCCTTGGAGAAGATTGCCTACTAACTCATAAAATATTATAATCATATTTATTTAAAAGAAGTAAATCTCTAAATTATGTTGCTAAATATATAGACATAGAGATATCAAAGATAAAAGGACATATAATTGAAAATATTTTTACTAAATATTATTGAAAGAGTAATGCTCAATATAGAGTTTGTAGACTTTGTTTTTAAACTTAAGTGTGCTTTTATTGATCATGACTTTATAACTTTTAAATATTATATAGATAGAAATGCTTCATGAATGATTTAAAAGTGAGTTGCTCAAAATAAAAAATTTAACTTTTAAATTATTAGCACAATCTTATTAACCATCTAGTCGCAAAAGAAATAAAAATATCATTTTTTTTTATAATTTGCTCAAAATGAATAATTAATATCACTCCAGCAGAATGTATTATTGATGATGCTTTATGTGTTATAGTGATGATTAACTCCAATTAATGATGTATAATCAATAAGCTTATATAATCACATTTTGTTTGATTATTTTTAAAAATAATTTTTAAAATTTATGATATTTAATAAATAATTTTGATATCAGCAAAATACATAACAATGATTAATAAATGCTAATATTGATGTGTTATGGTCAAATGATTGTGAGTGCATGTGATTAAATTTTAAATTGAATTATATTTAGTAATTTATATTTCCTTATGTTATTGTTAAATTTTCTTATGTCAACCGCATAATATCATATATACTTCGTTGTGATGCTTTAATAAAATAAAAAAAATAGTATTAAATATTTTAATTACATACGATACATTAATAATCTATAAAATAAAACATTATGTATCGTATTTATGACATTGATTTCGTGTATGTGGCTCATATATTGTCCAACACTCAAAACTGCGTTGACCAAAAGCATCAAAACAAAATAGAAAAAATCTAAATATCTTAATTTACGCTTACCTCATTATAAATTTAGCTCACCTAATATCAATCTCTGAGAACAGAGTTTTGTCATTCTTGCTTATGTGATTGAATAAATCGAATTCTTCTTCATACTATAAGCGTGTAAACAACGGGTTGTTTAGCTACCAACTTTGCCTTAAAGCATACAAATTTATTTTAATTCGACAAACAACCTTTTCTCATCAGGGAGATGACTTAGCTGAGGATGTAACCAAGAATAAATGGACAATTATGCTTGTTAACAACAGATTAACTGGTGTGATTAACAAGCTAGCCAGTTTAGCGAGAAAAATTAATTATAATCAGCTTATTAATATATTAATAAGGTGATTAATTAATGAGCTTACTAGGTAAGCACGATTATGTTTTATATTTAATATTATTTAGATAAATAGCATTTAGGTAAATATTAAATTTTAATTATTAGGTGTAAAAAAATATAAGAATTTCTTTAGAAAAATAGAGAGAAGAAGAGCTGATCGAACAGAAGCCAGAGAACACATTTCTTATATGTAATTCATCATAACATATATAATTGACGTTATCTTCATGAAGAAAATCTGAACAAATAGATAGAAGAAAAGCTGAAAAATGGAAATTAAGCATTTCTTTACAAGGAAATTAAAATTCTCTTAAAAACTAAATTTTATTTTAACAACAAAAAAAAAATGCAGAAACTTGAAAGAACAAAGGATCAGTAGCAGTATCTTCATCTTCTTCCTATTCTCTCTACCGACGTTTGTTCTTGCTCCCAAGAAGCAAACAGAAATAGAACAGGACTCTGAAGAAGAATCCCCATGCAACAGTGATTACCAAACAGCTCCATTTACTAAGATCAGTCACCGCTTGTTGCTTCAAAATATAAGTTCCAGTCGTAATACAAGTCTGGCTTGTAATGCTTACTCCTAGCGATCCACTCATCGCCTGCAAAACATTGACCTTTACGGCAGCCGGCAATACTGACAGCGGCGTGTTGTCGAACATCTGAATTCCCCTTACAAAACACTTAGTCGGATCATTAAACTCGTTCTGAAGAACAGCTTCGTAGGGATATTTCACCAAGGAGAGATAATGGAACCAAATCCAGTAGTCGGGGATGCGATCTCGTGTGATAAAGAAACCGCTGAATAGTAAGAAGTAAGCTAAAATGGCGACGACGACAGTGTAACCGAGCATGACGTGGGAAACGATGCCGGAAAGAAAGGTGACGAAGCCACTTCCTGCCCAGAAGGAAGCCAGGATGATGAGGCAGAAGAAGACGAACCCCTGTGCTCCACCGGCGAGCCCAACGGCGAAGAATGTAGTCGCGGCGAAGGCGAGAGAAAGAATAATTAGCGACGGAAAGCTAACAATGGCGTTTGAAAGAACATAAGATGAGCGGCGGTAGGCGTTATAGGCTGTCTCTCGCATGAAGATATAGCGTCTTGGAGAAATACTGGGAGTGCATCCGCACATGTGTAGAACATGGTTGACATGGCTATAAAGAAGCCAAGACGCTCTTGAACACCTTTTGGAGAATTATCAAGCCGCCAGAAGATAGTAGCGAGGATGAATCCGGTGACGAGGACAGCGCCGAGTCGCATGAGGAAGAGTTCCGGTGTCCGACGAGAATTGGTGGCCGCACGCTTAGTGAGGACTAACATTTCTATCCAAAACGGATTGGCGAATCTGGAAACTGAAGCGGAGCCGAGCTTACCACGTGAAATGCTGGCGCTGATGGCGTCTTTGAGGGACAAGGAGTTGTTGGTCTGTTTTTCTGCGGTGGAAATAGGAGAAAGCTTCAAGCTTTGCCACGAACGGTGGAATTCAACGAGCGGCTTGGCTCCGCTTCCGTCGGGGGAGGATTCGAGTTCTCGGATGAGGTCGAGGGCGAACTCAGTTCGGTTATCTTTCTCCGGTATCGGCCGGCCGAATTCGGCGAGGTAAAGCGGGAGTGTTGCAGGGCTACCAAAGTAGACCGTTTGCCCGCGGGAAAGGAACAGCATCCGGTCGAGAAGGCCGACGATTCTGTAAGAGGCTGGTGAATCGACATTACAACTATTTCCACTATGCGCGATGCGCTGCAAATACCTTCACGACCATATACGCTGGTGGAGTCGAGACCCGAAGTCGGCTCGTCGAGGAACAGAAGAATGGGGTCATGAATGATATCCAGGCCGATACTAACACGACGGCGCTCACCACCTGACACGCCGCGGTGGCCTTCGTCGCCTATAATGGTCTGCAGCGGCGGAGGCCAAGCTGGTCGATAAGAGCTTGCACGCGGCTTTGTTTCTTGGACTTGGAAAGGGTGCGAGGGAGGCGAAACTCGGCGGAGAACATGAGCGTTTCTTCCACGGTGAGCATTGGGTAAAGAAGGTCGTCTTGCATAACGTAGGCGGAGATCATTTTCAACATTTTGGATTCCAGCGGCTCGCCGTTGAGAGTGATCGAGCCTTTTAAGCTCTCTTTAGCGATTCGATTTGCGAGCGCGTCGATGAGTGTTGATTTACCGGAACCGCTAGCGCCGAGAACGGCGAGTATCTCGCCGTCTTGCGCCTCGCCAGAAATCGAGTCAAGCAAGGTCCTTTTGTGATTTGATGCGACGTCAGCAGAGACTGGGTCGGTTCTGTTCGGCCCGAGAGAGAGCTTCCGCGGGCTTTTCACGCTGTAAGTGAGGTCGGAGAAGGCCAACACGAAAGGGATGGTACGAGCCGGGCCAGGGTTGTTTGGACCGATGAGGTCGTCGAGCTCGAGCACGTGGTGGTCTCCAGCGCTGGCAGCGTCTCCGACCCGCTTCAGAAGGTGACCGAGCGTCTGCGACTGGCGGCCTCCGCCGCCAGCACCGGTGTGATGCAGAAGAAGACCATCACGCCCGATTCCTTCCGCTTCCTCCATTGGGGAGGATCTCCGATCAAAAAATTGGAGCGCGTCGACGAACCGAGACATCTAACGCTATATATATATAACAGAAGAGCCTAAAGGCGCCGTTATTCGGGAGGCTGCGACCGGAAGACGAAGCGGCGGAGGCCGAAGTCCACCGGACTGCTAAAAAGGAGAAGTGGTAACCGGCAAGAAACCCGAGTTACTCTGATTCAAATTCGTGACAGAATTTATAGATATCATATATCAGCGTATAATTGTTTTTATTTCATAAGGTGGTGACCTACATTTCCTAATCAGTGGGAGATTATAAGGAGCACGTGCTACGTTGGGGTGATCCTGGCCGTTCATGTGGAGAGAAGATCATGAGAATTGGGTGGGGGGTGGTAAACTGTTTATCTAAATGACGAATTTTTTTTAATTAATTTGGGAACTTGTTTTACACTAAAAGAAAGCATTGGGAGTAATTACGGGTGGCGGCTTAATTGCTGAGGAGTTGGTGGTTTGGCGGTGTACCGAACCGGGAAAATATGAGAGAGAGGGAGAGAGGGGTTGTGCTTAATTTGTGGGTAATGCTAAATTTGTTCAAATTAATTTGGATAAATTTATTATTTTATGGTGAGAAGTTTTTTTGTTAGTTGTGGAAATTATTTGGCACATTTGTAGGTTTAGAAGCAAGTATTATACAAGTTTATGATTATTTTTATGACCTTCAATTTTTATTTTTATACTTCTCATATTTCTTCGACTTGCTCCTTGATCATCTTTGAAATTTAATAAATCAAAAAGTTCTCTCCACACTAATTAATATAATAAATAATAAAATTATTTAAATTTTACTTAAATGATATAATAATGTTGAAAATGTGTGACAAAAGATAAAGTTAACTACTTAATAAAATATAAAATATAAATAAGAAATAACTTCATTAATTTTAAATTTAAACATATTCTATATTTAAATGATCAATATAAATTTTGTATACTTTTATAAACTATTTAACAATTTAGGCTCTAAATTGTTTATACCAAGATTAATTTTATCAATCAAATTTAAAATAAACGGTGATAATTTGATCATAAATGAACTCAACAATTCTATGAAATTGTAATTAGTTCAAAAAGTTGTAGTCTTCAATCGATATAATATATTGTTTTAACTGTGTTATGAGTCATATTTTTTATCTTTTTATATTTTATATTGAATTCTTTTAATTAATGTAAATATTATAACATGCAACAAGAGTATATATTTTTATTTGAGTTAATATTTATTCCATCCTTTTAAACCTTGTAACGACTATCGTGTTAAAAGATAGCCAAACCCATTTGAGACCCAATTCTCTACCCGCCGCCATCGTCGCAATGTTACATATTAAAATCGCTATTTCGATTTCTTCTCCGCCGGCTACACCTTCACGGCAGCGGTGACCAACGAAACTGATACGGTTTAATTTCTGGGATTACGGTGACAGATTAATTGCTGTAAATTGATCTCGATAGCTGAAATTGAGAAACTGCTCGCCTTCTATTCATTGCTGAGTCCTTTTCCGGATTGGTCCGGTCCGCTAACTTTAAGCTAACCGAGTTGACTCGCCTGACTCAACTACCGAAGTTGGAAGTGGGAGGGGGTTTTGTGGGTGTTAGCCGATCCGGATCTAGCCTTTAGTTCATTGGATTGGAGCACTTGGATCGAGTCTTTCTTGTGCTTGAACTTGAGCCGTCGGATTGCTTTGTATTCTTTCTGCTCTTGGATCTGCTCTTTGATCAAGCGGTTATGTTTTGTTTACAGGGATGAGTGGAATACACTGCTGCCTTCGCCGCTTTGATCCTGAGATCTAATCTAAGTTGATATGGCAGATCTTGATCGTTGGATCAAGATTTTGAATTAACCTAACCTTATTCCTTTCCTTTGTTTGTTTCTGAGTTCGCCGACTTGCTCCAGAGAGAACGCAGGGGGAAGAGAGGAAAATCGAAGAAGATCGCCGGCGATTCCACCGGAGGATGGACCTTCCAGTGAGGATCAACCATGGAAATGCTTCAGGGAAGAAGAAGAGAGGGCTAGACACAGGAGATGTTCTTGAGATAATTTTTCATCCCCTTTTTCTTTCTCCTCTGATCTCTATTTATACTATCCTTTCTGTCTTGGATTCGTGCTTTAACTTGTAATGATTACATGCTTACCTACGTGGTAATCACAGACTTCGATTCTTGTTATTAGTCTATTATATTTATGCCGTAATTTCTGTTTGGTTTATTTTGAGCTCTGGCTTTTGAGGTATGATGCAGAGAGTTATCTTGTTATCGAGCATTTGTTCTTTTTGATTATTGTAGTGCTTCGAATTCTCGCCACCGCTTGTAATATTTGTTGTTTATTGGGAAGTTCTTTACTGTTATATGTATTTTCTCTGTCTGTCTTGGAGATATTATCTTGTTTATAGCTGGATTTATTCATCCTATTGCTCATTGTTTGTAACCGTTATATTGGTTTTATTTTCTTATATTCTTCATTCTTGCTGTAATTAATTCTCTATTAGTGTTTAATATTTGGGAGGACTTGTGAAATCCTTTAGCCTATCCGGCCTTCTTCTGTTTCTTTTGTTGGCTTGGGATATGGGTTCATATCATTACTCTCTCACACCGACCTTGTCCTCAAGGTCAAAATTGAAAATTTGCTTTTTTCGCTTTCTTGAATCTTTTCTAATCTTATAGATACTTTCCTCCCACCCATTATGAAAGTAGCAATTTGTTGGAAGTAGTATTCTTTTGTGGCCCTTTATTTGATATTGGGGAGCTTGTTTCTGTTCTGAGTTATGTCTGGATCAATGCCAATTGGGTCTGTTGGTTGAGATTTGAGTTGATTCTCGCTCGATTCCACGGTTCTGGCTTTATGGAATTGGCTATATCCGACTTATATATCTAAAGCTAATTCTATGGTCGAGATAACTATTTAGACTATTTTATAATTAGGTACTTATGTGTCTGTCTTATCCGGATTGAATGGTTGATACATGAAGCTACTGCTTTCTTGCACCCATTGGTCAGTCGCCGATTATCATGTGGTAATCTTGGTCATCGTACCACTAATGCCAATAACTTGACTTACATATATGCTCTTATGGTCCTTCTCCTCAAATTGAAACATAATCCATTCCTTCTTTCATCTAATTGTGTTGGTGTTAGCCTCCTCAATTGCTAAGGGTCGCTTTTGTGTTGATTTGCATTTGGTGGATTGCAAAGGTGTGTGGGGTGATGTTGCTTTAATGCCGGAGGTTGCGATCTTGTAGTTTCTGGCATTGTTACATCATCACCGATTCGCATATCGTCCGTTTGGGTGTCATGTAAGTTTGATTCACCTCTTAAATCAATAAAGTGGGCCAAATCAATAACTTGTTCTTTAAATTGTGGCCAAGAATGCAATTGTTTATTTACTTGCATCCATCGATTCAAATCAGTCCATCCATGTATATTGAGGCTATTAAAATTGATCATTTGAGGAGTTATAATCAAAAAAGCTCGCTTTCAAGAGCCATCCTCTGGGTCTTCTCTTAAATCGCATATCTATTTTAAGAGGCATTGATATGGGTGTGTGTGGTATGTTTGGAGAATAGATTCATCAAGGGATGCATCACATACCTGGCTTTGAGGTTGTTTTTCTATTTTTTCTATTGATGTCAATCTTGCTATTTCATTCAATGCCATAGTGATTGAGGTCATTTGTCGCTCATTGTTGTTCACTGCAACACATTCTTCAAGTGTTTTGAAGTGTTTCGTTTCCTACCATTTTAGTGTAGTGAGTTGTGGGAATCAACGAGCACCAATAATGGTTTAATTTCTGGGATTACAGCTGAGACAGTGATTAATTGCTGTAAATTGATCTGATACAGTGAAATTGAGAGATTAAATCTGTTCTGTCTTCTATTCTGATTCTGTTGAGTCCTTTTCCGGATTGTCCGTCCGCTAACTTTAAGCTTAAGGTACAGTTGACTCATTCGTGTGACTCAACCCTACCGAAGGTGTTGGGAGGGTTTTTGCGGTGTTAGCGATCCGTTGGATCTAGCGCCTTTAGTCATTGGATTGGAGCACTTGGATCGAAGTTTTCGTGCTTGAACTTGAGCCGCCGATTGCTTTGTATTCTTCGCTTCGACCGCTTTGATCAGCTTATGTTTTGCATGAGTGGAATACACCTACGCTTTCTCGCCGTTGATCAGACCAATCGTTGGATGATATGGCGCGGCAGATCTTGATCGTTGGATCAAGATTTTGAATTAACCTAACCTTATTCATTTCCTTTGTTTGTTTGACCGCTCGAGCCGTCGACTCCGAGAACGCAGGGGGAAGAGAGGAAAATCGAAGAAGACGGCAATTCCACCGAGGACGGACCTTCCGGAGGATCAACCATGGAAATGCTTCGAAGAAGAAGAGAGGCTGAACGGAGATGTTCTTGAGATAATTTTTCATCCCCTTTTTCTTTCTCCTCGATCTATTTATACTATCCTTTCTGCCTTTATTCGCTTTTAACTTGTAAATGACACGCTTCCCGCTCTGTAATCGTGCACTTCTTGATTCTGTTATTAGTCTATTATTGTTATGCTTCGTAATTTTGTTTGGTTTATTTTGAGCTGGCTTTTGAGGTACAGAGTTATCTTCATATCGATTTGTTCTTTTGATTATTGTAGTGCTTAAGAATTCTCCGACCGGAGAATATCTGTTGTTTATTGGGAAGTTCTTTACTGTTATATGTATTTTCTCTGTCTGTCTTGGAGGTATTATCTTGTTTATAGCTGGATTTATTCATCCTACTGCTCACTGTTGTTTGTACCAACTATTATATTGGTCTTATTTTCTTATATTCTTCATTCTTTGTAATTAATTCTCTGTTTTTATTTGGGAGACTTGGAAATTTAGCCTATCCGCCTTCTTTCTGTTTCTCTCTACCCGCCATCGTGTAATACATATATTAAAATCCATATTTCGATTTCTTCTCCTATACACCTTCACGCAATGTGACCAATAAATTTTCCCATGGCGAGAATGTTCTGAGAGTTCTCATCGATGTTCACGCGAGGTTTAACCGCATTCGCCACATCAATAGAATGTTTCATCGCCATTGGTCTTGCCTGAAATTGATGTCTCGAACGATCTCAGTCACTTTTCTCTCCCATGCACCTCACCCTGCAACTCATACAACCGCATCTCTTCCCCTCCTACTTTTCTCTATCACTCACCCATTTTTTGTAGGGATTATTTTAAAATAGATGTTAATGATAATTAGTTGTTTAAGCAAAAAAATATATGAAATTCTGTCCGTCACGTGAATTTTTTTTTTTTTTTTTTTTGTTTTGTAACTAGGGGAGAGAGAGAGAGACAGACCTTTTTTTTTTTTTTTTGGTGGTTTGTAATGGGGAGAGAGAGAGAGAGAGAGAGAGGAGATTTTATTTTATTAATTTTTTTAAATAATATAATTATTTAAAATATATAATTTAAAAATATTTTTATAAAATATTTAATAACCAAATATTTATATATTTAGTTATTAATTTTTTATTTATATATATAATTAAATATATAATTTAAAAATATTTTTAATTATATATATAAATTTATAAATTTATTTAATATTTTTTATTAATTAATATAATTATGTATAATATATAATTTTATTAATTTTGTTAATATATAATATAAAAAATATTTAAAATATATAAATAAATAAATAAAGAAAAAGAATAAATTATATAAATATTTTATAAACCATATAAATAAAGTAATTATATATATATATATAAATATACATATATATTATATAAATTATTTAGTTATTTATATATTTAAATTATATAAATATTTTAAGTTATATAAATAATTTAAAAAATATTTAAAAATATATAAATAATAAATAGTTATATATACATATACATATATATACATAAAAATTAGTTATTTATTTATTTAACATTTATTTCTTTAAAATATATAATTAGTTAAATATATAAATAATTGTAAATATATAAATATTTAGTTTTATATATATAATATATATATATATATATATATATATATATATATATATATATACATATATATATATTATATATTTATTCATTTCTTTATTTATTTATTAAAAATTATTTATTTATTTATTTATATTTTTATATTTTTATATTTTTTTTTTATTATTATTATTAAAGACTTATATTATATATATATATATATATATATATATATATATATATATATATATATATATATATATATATATATATATATATATATATATATATATATATATATATATATTTATTTATTTATTTATTTATAATTAAAATATTCTATAAAATTATTTTTAAATTATTTATATAACTTAAAAAATATTTATATAATTTAAACATATAAATAACTAAATAAATCTATAAATATATATATATATATATAATTATTTATTTATATAATTTATAAAATATTTATATAATTTATTCTTTTCTTTATTTATTTATTTATATATTTTAAATATTTTATATTATATATTAACAAAAATTAAAAAAATTATATATTATACATAATTATATTAATTAAAAAAAAATATTAAATAAATTTATAAATTTATATATATATAATTAAAAATATTTTAAATTATATATTTAATTATATATATAAATAAAAAAATTAATAATTAAATATATAAATATTTAGTTATTAAATATTTTATAAAAAATATTTTAAATTATATACTTTAAATAATTATATTATTTAAAAAATTAATAAAAATAAAATCTCCTCTCTCTCTCTCTCTCTCTCTCTCTCTCTCTCTGCGTTACAAAAATTTTAAAAAGATCATTAAAACGTTAAAAGAAATAGCGATTTTACAAAATTTTTTCAGCCGTTAATGATTAAGGCCGACCGAAACAAATGACAGTCTATCATTGCGCCCTTTAAGGCTGAAATCAATTTTTTTTTAAAAACTCGATCCAGAGATCGGATCAATTTCGCTCTCCTATCATTAATGAACCCGATCGAGCGTACGTCCGCTCGCTCTCCGCCATTACCGCCAAAATAGATCCGCACCAGATCTCGCCACCGGTGGATCAAGTTTGGGAAAATTTTTATTTTTTGTTTTTGTTTTTTTCAAAATAAACGAGGATATAATATACATTTGATATATAGTAATATTTAGATATATATGGATCGACTAAGTTTGTGTATCTCGTTAGGGTCATGGGTGTTTGTTCTTTTTCAGTTGTATTTTTATTTTTTTGTTGTTGTTTAGGTTATGGCTGTCATTATATTTAATTATGATTTTCCTTTTCGATTTATATGTGACTGTATATTTTTAGAAATTAAACCAATTTTAATCTATCTTTCTACTTTTGTCTTTATTACAGTTTGTGAGTTTATTTCCTATATCTTCCTTATTGCAGATGCTAAATCATATTACAACGTATAATAATGCCATAGGTAAATGAATTGACTACCAAATCATTAATTTGATACAATGTATCACAATAAATTGATATTTCCGACACTGTAAAAAATTAAGAAATTTGTCATAGTGTCAACTATCACATAAAGAAAGGTATTTCTAATGAAGTACTTATATGGAAGCTTCAGGAAAGCAAGAATATTATAAATGATCATAGAGAGTACGAAAAAAAATCACAAATCAAAATGATTATTCCAATTTAATAGACAGACTTCACTGAAATTATTTAAACTGCTAAATTTATTTCCTATATATCTTCCTTCATTGCAGATGTTAACAAATTGTTCCTTTCCATTGTTCTTGCTCCACGTTTTTCAGTCATTTGTCTTTTGTTATTTATTTTCTGTATATGTCTATTTAGAAAGATGAAGATTTTAAACTATTGCATAAATGTATTATTCTATGTATTATTTAGAAAGATGAAGGTTTTAAACTATTTCATTTTTTGAAGTAGTTTTATGATAGCACCATTTACATAAAAAGTAAAATAACAAACACAATTCTTATATAAATGTTCATACATAGCAAATTCTTATATATAACATATGTAGCACCTAAACTTTCATATTTATATAAATAATACATAAATTTTTATTCATAAAAAGTGATTTATTTTTAAATATCAAATTGTAAGTGTTAGATATTTAGATGCATAAGAATTGTGTTATGTATGTAAATTTTATTTTTTGTGTAATTTTTGATCCATTCAAAAATTGTGTATCATAGATGAAGAGATATATCCATTCTCCTTTTCATTTATAGTTTCTTCATGTAATTCACCATAATAGAGAACATGGAGTTGGTACAATTAAGCATTTGGGTTATGGCATCAATTATGGGTTCATTTGTATTTTACAAGATAATCATTAATTTAGCTAACTAGAACAAGTGCTATTCAAAGATTTCCACTTGTACAAATATTTGATTCAAAATGAGTTCAAGCACGATGTCTAATCAGACATGGTATGAACTGCTGATGATTTTTTCCCCACATACTGAGGGGAAAATCGATATTAATTCTCGCCGCTAATTTTAACAATGTTCAAGATCGAATCATGCGCCATTGAACATTGATCGCCGTGGATCAATCTCAGTGTTTCCGTTTAAGAAGCATCTACAACATTAGATGACAAGTCTAATCGATCACGCAAAGAATCGGCGACTCGTTGTCGATATGTTGAAAGTGAAATCAAACAAATTATCGAAAAGCGCATGATTATCTAGATGAATTCAATTGAAACTCAACACCACTTACCGAGACCACATCATAGGTAATTTGTTTGAACCGCTTTATCTTCAAACATTCACATTAACCGAACACTATATTTATAATGCGTCGTGAAGATGTGATACCATCTCCTATCGCACTATATTGCTTCAACTTAGAACATGGATGAGTACCATTCGAGGTCTCCGAAACCGGGATGATCCAAACAATGCCCAACGGTTGCAGAAATGTGATGAGATGAGGGTGAGATAGGTGAAGAAAATTATCCAAATCGCAAGCCAGATTAAGAGAATATTCTAACAAATGGAGGAACACACATGTTTGCTAACAATGAATACGCCCGCTTGTCAATCAACTCAACAATGGGATGAAGAACAACTTTGATGGTCTCCAATCAAATTCTATTTTTAAGATAACTTTATTCAAGACCTACTTGAGGAATGTGTTTCCATGACAAGACACCTCAAACAGAAGATGGAATCATAAATAGGTAATATTACATGTGATTCTAATAAGTCGAGGTTCACTGACGTGCATTCATGAATAATCTAGTATTTCCATGTATGCATGCTCAAAAGCATGGTGCTAATATTCAACCTGTCGAGCCTTTCACATCATATGAAGAACATGCAATGCATCCAATATTATTACTACATCCACTATCGAGGGACTTAAATCATGTAATGACCAAATCGATTGAGTTTATATGAAAGCATGCACGCAGCGCCATACAGTATATTTGTACAAAGAGTGATCGTTCATCGCTTTATGGTGTCTTGATCGGCACTATGAATCAAGCATTCGTGACAATTTTCAACGCATTTTGGGCTTTCTCCATCCACTTCAAGGTCAAGTCTCATGGTACTTTTCACAAAGATATTGCTCTGGTATCGATGCACCCTGATGACATCAAGAGATATCGATTCCATAATCTTCGGGCCCATCGCAGAGATATCGATGTTACACCTCTATAATAAAAGCATCACGACCATAAGATGATGCGCAGATCAGCGATCACTGCTGATCTGACATTACACAGGAAGAGACTTCCACCACGCAGACACCACATTGGATGATAAAATACTGTAAAGATTATATGTTACCTTGATGTACATGTTATACATTTCTTATTTAATAAATTTATGGGATCAATAGTATCTTATATGTGATTTTAATTTTTACATTTTTTTATTTTAAAAAATAGTCCAAATATTTAAATATCATTAAGATAACGAACAAAGACATCAAAATTCTCCAATATAAAGCTAAACATTCAAAATTCAATAATTTACTTATAAAAAAAAATAAAAAATATATATATAAAATTAAAAATAAGCATTCAACACATTTATTTTTCTATTTTTTTTAATATGATCAAAGTCTATTAATCAAACATATAATTTATGACATCAAAGAAAAAAAAATACTCATATAAAAAAATTAATATATTCATTATGTACTCATGAGAGAATCATAAATTATCCTTTAAGTTGAGTTTTCTTTATTTTACAAATATGGTTTATATATAAGGCTCCTTTTGCAGATATATATGTATATAAATTTAAATCATAAACGAACTAAATTGATACATCAAAATTTCTTAAAGACGTCATAATCTCAATTCGGTTAACATGAAGCGACAATTTCACGCCGATTCAACGATACTAAGTTCTTCGAAACAAACGAGCGATACGATCAAAACAACGAAAGCGGTGAAAAAAATTTTTTATTTATAATTCAAATCACTGCTTAAAAGAGCTCATTATACCACAGGCGCCATGTTTGCAAAGCCCACCGCAAACGCAGCATTTTAAATTTAAAAATCGCTTATTTCGCTAATTAACGCTTTTAATGATCTTGTTAAAATTTCCGTCTAAAAAAAAAAAACTCTCCCCACGCCGTTAAAATCACAAAAAAAAAAACGTCATTACATTGTGACGGCACGATGGCCTATTTTGTTAATTATATTTTTTTTTCTTAAACAATTAATTATCATTAGCACTAAGTCTATTTTAAAAATAATCCCTTTTTTTTGTTCTTCCTCTCGCCTTCGGGTAAGATCCGTCGCAATCTCTCTGGCATCTCATCAGCCAGAAATTTGTCTCTGACCGTAAAACCTCCAACTCCAGCCGTTACGTTCGTTGCTTCCATCTTCTTCCGCTGCACCGTCAAGCACTTTCGACGCTGCAGCTTTCCATCTGAGCTTCGCACCCTTTACGATTGAACGCGTGGAGGCAGTTGTCGTTTCCTACGCTGGATAAAGAGAAAGCCTTTGGCTGAATTTTTAAACTAAATACGTTTATAATCTTGATTATACAATTAAATATATTAAAAAAAATTTTAAATAAGTCTAGTCACCTGTATAACGTGAGACTTACTTATACTGATACGAATGGGCCTATTTTAATTTTTTTTTAATATGTTTAATTGTATAATTATGATTATAAATATGCTTAGTTTAAAATTTTAGTCAAAGTCTTTTGAAAGTTGATCAGGATAAGATGTCGCTATAGTTTTTGATGGTCTAAAAGCAATCCACTTGTCAAAGAAAAGAAATGATTATTTGTTGTAGTTGTACATAATATATTTATATAATTTAAATATTATACATATATTCTTTATTATATACACATTATATAATTATCTCATAGTATAATATTATTAAAATTAAAATATAAAGCTACATCTGGATTCCACACATAATATCAATAAAAATATTCCCTATATATATATATATATATATAAGAAATGAAGTATAAGTGAGAGATTTAGCCAAAAGCCCCATCATCAGATCCTAGCCAATCCCAAGCAGGAAGAAAAAGAGTCAAGCAAAGGGAAGAGAGAAGACAAGAAGAGGAGGAGCCACCGCCGACGGTCGTCTCCACCACCGTACCTTGCCGCCGATTGCCAATCCTTCAAGCAAGAAAGAAAGAAGAACCCAAGAAGGAAGAAGAGGAAGAGTCAGAACGAAGAAGAAGAGTCGAGGAAGATAAGAACAAGGAAGAAGAGGAAGAGTCAACAAGGAAGAGAGAAGAATCAAGAAGGAAAAAAGAAACAAAATAAGAGAAAGCAAGGAGGAAGATCAAGTTGAAGATCCTAAAGAAGATCGCACTCAGTATCAACCATCATAATGACTAATGCAATTTCAAAGTTAAAGATCTTATAAGAAGAATTACAAGATCATCGTTATCAGTTATTCTCTCTCATTTGTATTGATCGCTATCGTGAAGACTTTGTACTAAATGAAATCATGCTTTTCTCAAAGTCCGTGTTTTTTTCCCTCTTTTCTAGATTTTCACTAAAACTTGATTGTCTCTTTCTCTTAATTCTCGGATGTCATAATCGAATAAGAACTTTCACTCTGAGATTTTTCAAGACGCAACATATATATATATATATATATATATATATATATATATATTAAATACACACTCATAATAGTGATACTCTTAAAAAATTTAAGTTTTGCAAAGCCTCTTCAACTTTTATAGAAGATTTAAAAGCACATAATTTTAATGTATTTGCATATTTAATACTTAAAATTTAATATTTGTAAATAATCAAAAAAGGTATATTTCATTGTAAAATATTTATATGTAATATTAAAATTTTAAGTAACAAGCACGACTGGGCCTATTTTAATTTTTTTTTAATATACCTAATTGTGTAATTAGGATTATAAATATACTTAATTTAAAAATTTAGCCAAAGTCTTTTGAAAGTTGATCACGATAAGATATCGCTATAGTTTTTATGGTCTAAAAGCAATCCAATTTGTAAAGAAGAGAAATGATTATATGTTGTAGTTGTACATAATATTTTATATAATTTAAATATTATACATATATTCTGTATTATATAAGCATATTATATAATTATTTCATAGTATAATACTATTGAAATTAAAATATAAAGTTATATCTAAATTCCACACATAATAATTTCGCAATAAAAAATATTACTTATATATATATATATATATATATATATATATATATATATATATATATATATATATATATATATATATATATATATATATATATATATATATATATATATATATATATATATATATATACATAAAATACAATATTGCAATAGTTGATATGGTTCTCAAAATACCACTACCAAAGACAAATCGACGTCAAAGTTTGGTACGATTTTGAGTCAAACCGAGATCAAGACTTAAAATATCATTGAATCTTAACATCAATTATATCCCAAAAAACAGCCTCAAATATAAAAGTGTTTATAGTCAAATGAAGGCCTCGACGAGCGGATCTAATCGAGCCTAAGATCTCATAATTCGACTTCATTTGGGCATCCAAATGCTCAAAATACATCAAATGATCAAAGTCATCAGCCCGTCGAGGAGGAGCTTACATGAATTTACAGAATACCCTCCTCCCATCTATAACAGGCCTTCATTCCTCACACCAAAAGTGAGAGTCGGAACAACAAATGGGCACAAGAGGACAAAACAAGAAGAGGAGCCACCCGACGTCAACCACAGGCCACCGCCGTCACATCCTCTGCAAATCGCTTGATTTCACTCGCCGGCTATCAACCATCGCCACCCAATCGCCGCTACTTCATCATCAGATTCTCCTAAGTTACCTGATCTCCACCATCGAATAATTACAACTGATTACATAGCTTGTTATTCCTCTCTCATATGCAATCAGTAATCCTTATCGAAGATTTTGTACTCAAACAGATACATAAGTTTTTATCTAGCCCCGGGTTTTTCCCCTTTTCGAGGTTTTCCACGTTAAAATTGAGTGTCTTTTTTTTAATTACCTCGTGTGACTTCACAACAAGGCTAAGGCATAACTTTCACTCTACCGCATCGGTTTTCTAGCACGCAATGCTTTACCGTCGGAAGTCGATTATTTCATCTGTACAAGTTTTCCAACAAGATCAAAACCACCATCGAGGTGGATCTAAGCTTTTAAAGAACGCAGTTTAAGAATGAAGATTCATCAAACTTTGTTCCTTCGATTCTCGGAACTGGGGCAACTCTTAATCTCAAAAGATAAGCAAGTCAAAGAACACCAATGAAATGGCAAAGATCAATGGTCAACCCTAGCTACAATTTTCAAATATTCGACCTTTCCATACGCTTAACGCCATCGAGTAAACACTCGACAAACAACCCAGATAGTCAAACGCCCTTGTGGATTTCTGATTCCATACGCAGCACGTCATCGAGCAAAGCTCGACAAACAACCTGTGAAAGGTCAAAACTTTGTACCACTCCGCAGTTAATGCCATCTGATAACACTTTAACAAACAACCTCGATGGTCAAAATCTCATCGTCGCCATACCACTCGACTACCATCGTTTATACCGCCACTATCGCCGGCATTCGCCGGCTATCACCATTGTCGCTGGCTATCAAGGCCACTACCGACTGCCACCACTGCCGACAATTGCCGCTATTGCCGCCGCTGACCACCCCTCGGCCAAACCTCAAATGGTCACGCTACACTACTGCCGCTGCACGCCACACCATCACAATCTCCGCGGCCACCACTATATCATCGCTCGGTATCAACTACCGACGCTGGCTAAAACGCCCTCAGGATTTCGCGATCTCATACGCAGCACGTCATCGAGCAAAGCTCGATAAACAACCCAAGAAAGGTCAAACGCCCAGGGATCTCGATCTTTTCCATACGCATCATCGAGCAAAAGCTCTAAACAACCTGTGAAAGGTCAAAGAAAACTAGACGACTCACAGTTAATGTCATCGATAACACTCGACAAACAACCTTGATAAAATCCTCTGCCGCTGGCCACCACTGCTGACTACATCGCTTTGCCATCCGGCTGACCATCGCCGCATCTTCACGGTTATCACATCCGGCCATCCGCGCTGATATCGACGCTACCGCCACTGCCGACAACTATTACTACTGCGCCGCTGACCACTCGTTTGGCCGCTAACCATTATACGGCCACAGCCGCTTACTACCGCCGCCATCGCTTTAACTATCGCCGGCAATCTTTCGCCGGCTATCACTATTATCGCTGGTTATCATAACTACCGCCGCCGGCCACCGCAGCCGACCATCGCCGCAATCTTTCGCCGGCCATCGCCATTGCCGCTGGCCATCCGCTGACTAATCGACGCTGCCGCCACCGCTGACTACTCAACGGAAATTGACTTTCCATACGGTTAACGCCATCGAGTAAAAACTCGACTAACAACCCAGATAGTCAAAACGCCCTTGTGGATCTCCACGACTTCCATACGGTTAACGCCATCGAAAAACTCGACTAACAACCCGAGAAAGTCGTCCTTGGACTTCTCCTCTTCCATACGTTAATGTCATCGAAAAAAAAACTCGACAAACAACTCAGAAAGGTCAAAAGGTCCCGTGGACTTCCCACGCTCTTCCATACGTGTTAGCCCGAATAATATTCCGACCAATAACCTAGAAAGGTCAAAACTTTGTACCCACTTACAGGATCGGTATCACTCGACAAACAACCTGATAGGTCAAAACTTTGTACCTACTCCACAGTTAACGCCATCGTAAAACTCTCGACAAACAACTCAGAAAGGTCAAAAGGTCCTGACTTCAGCCTTCTTCCATACAGTGTTAGCCGACAATAATATTCAACATAACTGTGAAAGGTCAAAACTTTGTACCACTTACACAAAACGTCATAGGGTATCACTCGACAAACAACCTCGGATAGGTCAAAACTTTGTACTCCACACGTTAACGCCATCGTAACACTGACAAACAACCTGATAGTCAAAGATCTCGCCGGCCGATTCACTGCCGCCACCCCATCCCACCGCCACCACCGCTGCCACTGCCGACCACTGCCGCCGACATCGCCGCAATTATCCGCACTCACGGCTACCACCATCCGTTGGTTATCTCGCCACCACCTTCGTCACCATCGCCACCATAACCGTATTCCCATTGCCGAAGATCTTCATAATCGCCGCTGATCCAACCCGCCAACCCGGACCGACGAGGTCGGAAACCGGAACCACGACGCATCCGGGCCTTGATAATCCGGACGGTCGACGCGTGAACCGGAACCACGACGTATCAGGGCCTTGATCGCCTCTAACCTGGCGATCCGACGACCATTAAACCGACGAGGTCGGAAACCGGAACCACGACGTACCGGCCTTTGATCGCTTCCTAACCCGACGATCCGACGGCCGAACCGGACGAGGTCGGAACCGGAACCACGACGCATCGTGGGCCTGATCGCCTCCTAACCTGACGATCCGACGGGCAGAACCGACGCGAACCGGAACCACGACGTATCCTGGGCTCGATCGCTCTAACCCGGACGGTCGACGCGAAACCGAACCACGACGATCAGGCCTTGATCGCTTAACCTGACGATCCGACGACCAAGAACCGGACGAGGTCGGAAACCGGAATCCACGACGCATCGCCTTTGATCGCCTTAACCCGACGATCCGACGGGCCAAGAACGACGGAACCGGAACCACGACGCATCGTATTGATAGCCTTAACCCAAACGATCCGACGGATAAGAACCGGACGAGGTCGGAAACCGGAACCACGACGCATCGCCTTGATCGCCTCTAACCCGTGACGATCCGACGGACGAACGGACGAGGTCGAAACTCGACGCATCGTGGCCTTGATCGCCTCCTAACCCGTGACGATCCGACGGCCAAGAACGGACGAGGTCGGAACCGGAACCACGACGCATCGCCTCGATCGCTCCTAACCTGACACGGACGACCTGAACGACGGAAACGAACCACGACGCATCGCGGGCCTTGACGCTTCTAACCTGACGATCCGACGGCCGCGAACCGGACGAGGTCGGAACGAACCACGACGTGGGCCTTGATCGCCTTCCTAACCCGACGATCCGACGGGCCAAGAACCGACGAGGTCGGAACCGAACCACGACGCATCGCGTCTGATCGCCTTCCTAACCCAGACGATCCGACGGATGAACCGACGAGTCGGAAACCGAACCACGACGCATCAGGCCTTGATCGCTTCCTAACCCTGATCCGACGCCGAACCGATGAGTCGAAACTGAACCACGACGCATCGCGCTTGATCCCGACGCTTCTTGATCACCTCTCGATCACCTCCAAAGGACCTCACTCAAGAAGGGAGAGGAAATGTGTGCTCTCCTTCATCCTGGGGTATTTATAACCCCCACAAGGGCAAACGTGGTAAAACCCTCAAAATGGTTCAAAACGGCTCAAACTCAAACCGGGCTACGGCGGCTACGCTAGGGCGTTGCTAAGACGGCAAGCAGACGCTGCAAGGTTGGCAGAGACATACATGGGCGGCTGCTGCCTGCCCTCCGACTGACTCAGATCGCCACCCGAACCATGACTGAACGTTACGCTGAATGGCTCAACCATTACGAATGGCTCAAATCATGGTTCGGCTGCACCATGGCGACCGACTGGCTGCGGCGCGAATGCCATATGCTCAAGGTTCGCGACCCAGGCTTCGACGACGCTTAAAGCTGCGACGCTGCCAACCATAAGGCCTATGCTGGCCCTGCATAACTTACTCACAAGGCCGATTAATACGCTACATACTCATCATAATTCATGATGGCCAATTCCTCGACGCAAAAATATAGCGCTCTCTGTGCTCCTAAAGAAGAGTTATTTTCGATATATATATTTTGGATGATTGCTTAATGTCATCCAAAAAATAGCAACCGATATGGCTCTCAAAATACCACTAATAAAAAGCACAAATCTTGATGTCGAAAACTATATGATTTTGAGTCAAAACCGATCGAGATCAAGACTTAAAATATCATCGAATCTTTGGGACATCAATTAAATCCCAAAACAGCTCTCAAATATGGAGTGTTTATAGTCAAATCGAAGGCTCGAGATCTAACGAGCCTAAGATCTCATAATTCTTCATTTGGGCATCCAAATGCTCAAAATACATCAAATGATCGAAGGAGTCATCCGGACGTCCGTCGAGGGGAGTGGTATGGGCCTTGAGTTTACTAGAATACCCTCCTCCCATCTATAAAGCCTCACTCCTCACATGGAGGGGCTAAGCTAAGTGAAGTGAAGCAAGTGAAGAAGAAGAAGGAAGGCAGCAAGTGAGAAGAAGAACAGAAGCAGGAAGAAGAAGAAGAGTCAAGCAGTGAAGAAGAAGGCTGAAGCAAGGAAGAAGCAAGGAAGAGGAAAAAAAGTCAGTCAAGGAAGAAGAGGAAAAGTGAAGTGAGGAGGAGAAAGCTCTAAAGCTTGAAGATCCCGAGCAAGATCGCCACGTGCCATATATCGTTAATATCCGGCATTTCCACGAAGAAAGCATCTCCAACATCGAACTATTATAATATAAAGTCGTTGTTACACATTGTCCTTTCAAATAGATGTAATCCGTTATGGAAGATTTTGTACTCTGAAAAGGATACGTAGTGGAATCTTTTCTTGAGCCCGTGGTTTCCTCTTTTAGGTTTTCCACGTTAAAAAATTACGGAGTATCTCATTCTTTAATTACCGTGTGTTTGGGTAATCAACAATAAAGCGTAAATTTTTTACTCACAGTGGGTTTTCCAAACCAACAATAGTGATACTCATTAAAATTTAAGGCTTTTACAATGCCTTCAACTTTTATAGAAGATTTGAAAGCACATAATTTTAATGTATTTGTATATTTAATACTTAAAATTTAATATTTGTAAATAATCATGAAAAGGTATATTTCATTGTAAAATATTTATAATAGCACTATTTTGATGTAATATTAAAAATTTTAAATAGGCCTAGTCACCCTATTAATATTTTAATAATATACCTAATTACGTAATTAGGATTATAAATATGCTTAGTTTAAAAATTTAGCCAAAGTCTTTTATAAGTTGATCACAATAAGATGTCGGCTATAGTTTTTTATGGTCTAAAAGCAATCCACTTGTCAAAGAAGAGAAATGATTATATGTTGTAGTTGTACATAATATATTTATATAATTTAAATATTATACATATATTATGTATTATGTACACATATTATATAATTATCTCATAGTATAATATTATTAAAATTAAAATATAAAGCTACATCTGAATTACACACATAACAATTTCTCAATAAAAAATATTCCCTATATATATATATATATATATATATATATATATATATATTAAATACACACTCATAATAGTGATACTCATTAAAAAATTTAAGGCTTTGCAATGCCTCTTCAACTCTTATAGAAGATTTGAAAGCACATAATTTTAATGTATTTGCATATTTATACTTAAATTTTAATATTTGTAAATAATCATAAAATGGTATATTTCATTGTAAAATATTTATAATAGCACTATTTATAGTAATATTAAAAAATTTTAAATAGGCCTGGTCACCCTTACGACTGGGCCTATTTTAATTTTTTTTAATATGCCAAATTGCATAATTAGGATTATAAATATGCTTAGTTTAAAATTTTAGTCAAAATCTTTTGGAAGTTGATCACGATAAGATATCGCTATAGTTTTTGATGGTCTAAAAGCAATCCACTTGTCAAAGAAGAGAAATGATTATATGTTGTAGTTGTACATAATATATTTATATAATATAAATATTATACATATATTCTGTATTATATACACATATTATAAAATTATTTCATAGTATAATACTATTGAAATTAAAATATAAGGCTACATCTGAATTCCACACATAATAATTTCTCAATAAAAAATATTCCTTATATATATATATATATATATATTAAATACACACTCATAATAGTGATACTCATTAAAAAATTTAAGGCTTTTCAATGCCTCTTCAACTTTTATAGAAGATTTAAAAGCACATAATTTTATTGTATTTGCATATGTAATACTTAAAATTTAATATTTGTAAATAATCATGAAAAGGTATATTTCATTTTAAAATATTAATAATAGCACTATTTTGATGTAATATTAAAAATTTAAGTGAATTATTTATATAAATATTAAAATTTGAGTGCTAGATATATAAATATATAAAAATTGTGTGCTATGCATGTAAATGCCTTAACTATTATTAATGCTAATGGGAGTTGCAACATAAAGAGGTGTTTAGACGCCAACTATTTAATGGGTGTATTAGAAATTCTATCAAGCGGGGGATTATTAAATATTAAGATGTTTTTTAATCTTACTAATACAAGCTTCTAACTATCACTCTCTACTTAACTCTGATAAACCATCTGCCTAATAAATTTAAGCTTTCTACTAATAGTTTTAGGCATTAAATAAGGAGATGATACCATTATATTGAAGCCTTCCACAATCAAAAGCAGAGAGAGAGAGGGATGACAGGAGTTTAAACTTTCTACTGTAATGGGTGGGGGAAGTTTTTGCAGTAGTGGAAAAGAGAGAGGAAGAAGATTTCACAATTAAAAAAATGGAAGATTGTCCAACTCCCTCACAAAATCAAACTGAACAAACAATCCTCAAGTAACTTCATTAGTAATCATTTAGAGAGCAAAATTCTTCCATGAGATTGGATAGTCCTCAACTTCACTCATATACATATATTATTGGTCATGATTAGGGCTGCAAACGAGTCGAGCCGAGTCGAATATGTGCGTGATAAAGTTCAAGCTTATTTACCATTATTGAGTTCTAACTAGATTCAAGCTTTTTAAGATGGTGTTCAAGCTTGAGCTTATTTACCATTATTGAACTCAAACTTGATTCGAGTTCGTTCACGAGCTTAGTTCAAATTGAATTATCGAGCCTATTAATAAGCAGCTCGTTTAATAAAATAAACAAACTTTAATCAAGCCTTGATTGAGGTTGTTCGTGAGCAGTTTGTTGAGAAATATTGTTCATAAATAAGTCTTAATCAAGCACTAATCGAGCTCCTTTTAGAGCAAGTAGTTGTGTTTTTTTCTTAATCATTGACAAAAAAAATGTGAAATCTTTATCCTTATCTTCAACTTGCATGAAAAAGAAATAATATTATATTCATCTTTTAAAGTTTAGGAAATATTTAATCTTTGTGTGATCATAAACTAAAATGAATATTATAGAATCATATAAACTTGTGTGATATATGATTTTGATATTTAGTATATTCATTCTTTGCATTCATTTAATTTTGCTATTTTCTTTATTATTTTGGAGGAAATACAGATGCAATATTTCCAGCAAAACAGACTCTACTAATCCTTAGCTGCAAGAAATTTGTGAGGGTGTAGTTCACATGTGGCTTACAAGCTTTTCTCTTACCTGATGATGCTTTTAGAAGGAGACATCAGCTTCTCTGTGACTAAAATTACAGGCATAGCCGCATAGGTTGCTGATCACAAATGAGCAGTAGCTGCTTAGAATTAATGCTATAAATATTTATTTATTATCTTATCATCAAAGCCTTTATAGGGCCACTATCGCTATTATCTAATAAGTAAACTCATTTAATATGAAAGAGATAAGATAATTCTAATTTAAATAATTATTATAATAAAATAATAATAATTTAAAAATTAGAAGCAAAATAATAGAAAATTAATTTATATAAAAAATGATATATAATTTCTTACTTTACTTAACAATTTTATACTTAAAACATCTCAGTTGAGTTCAATGACTTGTTTATAGGCAATAAATTCCCTGAGGATATATTTATTAAACGACTTTGTTTATTAGGAAAAGAAATTGGTGGGATTTTCTAATCAAATATTTGGCAAAATGAATTTAAATTTTTTGAGATTAATTTGATAAAATTGTTGCTTGATTTGTTCATGCATTATGCATCATGTTGTCCACAATATTAAAAGCTTGGAGTGTGGAGCAAGGTTGTAGAAGTCTTTCCATGTTGTTGGGATTCATGATTATGCACAATAAATTTTATATATATATATATATATATATATATATATATATACTTCTAATTAGTAATAAGATCCTATCCAACACTCATTATCTATAGGGTTGTCAATTAAGTTCACGAATCAAATTTAGATCTGATCTGAAATTGATTTGATTCAAATCTGACTCGAATATTATACAGGTTAAAAACTTTGTCTAAACCCAACTCAATATGAACCCAACTAATCCGAACCCAAACCAATCAATAAGTTTAGTCATGTATTTTAAATTAAATTTAAATCAAAATAGAATCAAATTTTAGTTAGTGGAGTCAATATCGAGTCAGAAGATCAAATGAGTCAAAATAGGGTGAGTGGGCCAACATATACCTGACTCAAAAAAAGAGTTTGATATTTTAACTAAAATCTGACCTGAAAATTAATAGGGTCAATCGAACTGATTTTTTTAGTCAAATTTGTATCAAATTGTCAAGTTGGATTGGATATTGACACACTATTTATTTACGAGCATTCTTTATTTAATGAAGCATTAGCATAGTTATAAACAGTATGAGAATTTTAATCATAAATCTACATGCATCTATCTAAATATTAAAAGTTTATTCTTTTTGGCTCGACAACGGTGCGATGCGTGTAGCATATGCTTTCGTTTTGGTCCATCCGCGTATTTTGAAAATTTTATGATCAAAAAGTTATATTTTTTAACCTAACTTGGTTCCATGCGATTGTGGCCAAAAAGCTACGACTTGAGATCTTGAAAATTAAAAAATATTATAAGCCTCATCATAATTTTTTAAATAATTGATTCTTTTACAGCACCCCATCACTATTTTTTCAAATAACCGAAATAAACTTTTAACCTTTTTTTTTCATCTATCTAAATTATAGAGCTTTGCCGCCTCAGATTTAAAAGCATATATAATTCTTCCACTGCAGATATGTACTATAGAAATATTATTACCTATGATGTGAAGCATTAATCTAAAAGCAGATTTTATATTTTGTTATCATTTATTATGGCCTTTAATTATCTCTCTTTAATATTCTGATCTTCAGAAGGAAGCTTGAATTATCTTTCCCAGCTTGAAGTGGTGGCACTGCCTTTTAAGTAGGTGACTGTAATGATTTCTCCTTCTCATGAACATGCCCGCATTCGAGTGCAAATAAAGGTTTAATATGTTTTTAAAAAAAATTTTAAATATAGATTGTTGAAATATAAGTTTGATATAAATGAGATTTAATTAGGGCTTCAAATGAACCGTGCATTCAACAAGTTACTCGTGGCTCGATTCGATTAAAGCTCATTCATGATCATTCGATTAGTTAACTAATCGAACGAGTTTGAATACTTTTATAAATACTCGATTGTTAAATAAACAAATTTGAATACCCGTAATCAAGCTCGTTAAAGAGTTCAATTACGGCTCGATTAAAGTTTATTTATGAACAATATTGTTTAAATCTTTGTTTTTTTGGGGGGATACATATCATATATTTTTCTCAACAAGCTGGTCATTATTAGGCTTGATAATCCAATTTGAATGGAGTTGTAAACAAACTCAAATCTAGCTCGAGCTCTATAACGGTAAAAAAGCTCAAGCTTGAACACCGACCTAAAAACCTCGAATCGAGCTCGAGCTTGATAATGATAAAAAAGCTTGAGCTCAAATGCGCACATGATCGGCTTGGCTCGGTTCATTTGCAGCCCTAGATTTGATCTTAGTTATTTTTAATATTTTTATCAACTACAGATAAATGCTTTGTTTTGGCTCCTCTGCTATATAGTTAAAGAGCATGTTTTAATGATATCAGAATTATAAAAATGCTTAATTTGTTTTAATTTGTTTCATTTTATTTTACTTCTGAATCAGGGTTCTGTGTTTTTGAGGGACTTAAATCTTTTTTTTCCGTATTTTTGAGCCGTTTTGTTTGTTTTTGTAGTCAAATTATATTTGGTGTAGCTTATGGGTTTCGCTTTAGCGATTTTTTTAATTGAATGCAACTCAGCTTAGACTTTCATTATTAAAATATTATTAATTTTATTTCGATTATTTTCTTTAGCATAAAATAATAAAATGTCTTTATTTAGTAGATTTTAATTATTAGGATTTATTTATTTTGGTGTATTTATATAAACAGATGATAGAATAAAGAACTACATATGAAAGGTTGTGGTGGACATATAATTTTTATTTTTTTCTGAAAGTCAGTAGATTTATAAGAGTAAAGTGGCAGAAAACATGACAGATTCTAAAATACAATCAAAATATTATCAAAATATAGCTTGCCAAATAGCACTGCAGTGCAAACCACCGCAATGCTATTGATGCCCCAAATGAGGCCTTAGTGATTTTCATTGCTAACATAATTTAGAAAATCGTTATCATATTTTTCATTATTTTATACTTTCGCATTCTAGTATAATTTATATCACTATTCTTTTAAAAATCTTTATTTTTATGTAAAAATATAAAAACTAAATCCTAGGTATTTCATATGTGAATACATAAAAATTGTATGGCATGTATTCAAAGCTTATCTTCCTAATTAAAGGACTCAATCCTCCACATAATTATAACTCTATTATTTTATTTTATTTTATTTTATTGAAAAATTTAGACAATTTTTTACATAATTATATAAATAATATCTAAAATTTTATATTTACTTATCTAAAATATGAAATTGTGTATTTAAATTTAAAAAGATAATAATAATGATATTTTTATGAGATATTATATATTTAAGTATTTTAAAAATAAATATCAAAATTTAGATGTCAAAGATATAAATATACAAGAATTATATGATACTCATATAAGTGCTCCCTTCTTATAAAAAAGGAAAATAATTATATCACTTCAGTTGCTTCATTTTGCCGCACTCACGTGGCCCAACTTCCTTTGTCGGCAGTTTAATAATTTACTTAATTCCTAGTTTTATTTACCCCCCAAAAACAACTTTAATTTATGTTCTAAAATTTTTTTTTTATGCTTTTAGCCATCTGAAGGAATCATTTGTAAGGATTTTTTTTTTCTATATTGTAGCAGGTGAAATTTGGCGTGAGGTGCATAGTTTTGGAAAAAAAATAAGAATTTTTTTATAAAATTTACTTTTAGAATGGAGTTTTTTTTTAATTGTTTAATGAAATAACTTTATGACTCTAACTATTCAACATTTTGAATGAAAAATAAATCCCAACTAACCAAATTAGCTGAAAGAATGCCATTATAATTTTTTATTATAATAAGAGTTAAGTTGGAGATTTTTAACCTCTAAAATTTTTTATTATAATTATTGCGTGTTAGAAAATGGGTTAGTAAAGTTACTAAACTCTTTGAGAGATACGGTATTTAAAGAGCAATGATAAAACTAAATTTTACGTGGAAAAAAGGAGGGAAAAAAACCACTGCCTGCCCAAAAAAAACTTTACTATATCTGTTTGAGTACAAGATCTTCCGTCGGATTGAGTGTATGAGAAATGGGACAATTCTGTAATACGCAATGGCGACGATGTTCGGCGATCCGGCCGAAGTACGGCGATAATGATAACGATATTGACCACGATGGACGATGGTGTGATGACCATAGAAGCGATAATGGTGGCGGCCGGATGTGGGCGATGGCGGCCCGTGGCGTGGTTGTGGTCAGTGGCACGATTATTTGGAGGATCTTTAGAGCTCTCTCTCTCTTGCTTCTCCTTTTCACTTTGTATATTCAGAAATGAGTATATTTATAGATTGGAGGAGTCTCTACATCAAAACCCGTACAAACACCATGACGGCTCAAAATGATCCCTTGATCATATGATGTATTTTGTGCATTTGAATGCAAAACTAAAATTCAATTAGATCTTTGGCTTGGAAGGCTGTCGAGGCGTTATTTGACTATAAACTCTTCATATTTAAGAGCTATTTAGGGATTTAACTGATATCACAAAGTTTCTAAGGATATTTTAAGAGCTTGATCTCGACCAGTTTACTTGGATGACCTTTTAACATCAAGATCCGTGACTAATAGTATTTTAAGTATCATATCGTTCTATTTTTGGATGACATTATCTCAATCATTCAAAAATATATGTCAAATCTTGAAAATAGCAAATTCTTATATGAAATTTGAGGTCCATTAACTACATTTTGAGAGCAGATCTTCATGGAGCACAATATTATATTCTGAGAAGGCGCACAATAATGTATGTAGGTATCTGTGCGAGATTCGAGGTTATGGACCCATCCGGAGCGGGAACTCGGCGCGATGCGCTTACCGGCGTGGTGGCGCGCAATGGATGCGTCTATGCGGCTTGCATGGAGCCTTGGCGCGATTGGAGAGCAGCGGTTGAGCCGGCGGGTCGACAGGGCGTGAGCGGACAGTGGAGTCATGTGATCCCCGATCAGCGTGGTGTAGCATGCAAGAGCGGCCGGTGGTGAAGGCCAGACGGGCAGCGGTGAAACCGGGTTGAAGCGACCATCTGATCGGTTGCGCCGCGCCAGCGTCTGCGAAGCGGCGGTGGGGCGGTTACAGTGACCGTGACGCTTGCCGAAGCCTTTATCGGGCGCGAAGCCATATGACCGGTTTCGGCGGTTTTCAACGGTTTTGAGTTTTACCTTTTATAGGTCTATAAAACAGAAAGAAGGCACCTTCTTTTCTTCTTGAAGAAGTCGTTGGGGCGATCAAGACGTGGTTCATCTCCAGGCTCAATTTCTCGAAAGAGGTGTTAACTAACCTCCTCGGACCGGATTGGAGCGATCAAGACAGTTCCTGTGAGCTCGATTTTCCCTCGAAAGAGGTGTTAACTAACTCGGACCGGCGATGGGAGTGATCAAGACGTAGTTCATCTGGCAAGGCTATTTTCCTCGAAGAGGTGTTCGTCGGACCGGCCGGGTTTGGAAGGCGATCAAGAGAAACGCGAGGGGTTGTGTAATGCTCGGCGATGGCGGCTGCGGCATTTAAATAATCGGCAGATAAAGCGGATGGTGGTGAAGCCGAGATGCGATTAATGGCGGTGGCCAACTGATAGTGGTGGCCATCGAAAGAGGGTTAGCGGTCAGCAGAGGTTTGGAAGCGAAATATTAATTAAATTCAGCAGCGAGATCGGTGAGATAACCGTGAAATATGATGGTAGCGATAATAAGTAGTTGATAAGCGGACCAGTCTGATGGTTAGCGGCAGCCGAATTCAGCGGCGAATAGCAGCAAGTGATGGCGTTCAAGGCGCATGGTGGATAATACGAAATTGTCGGATGGTAAGCGGATCAGCTATAGTAGTTGGCGGCAGAGGTAATTAGTAGCGGCAATGGTAGCGGTAGTGGCGGTAGCAATTAGTGGTCATGAGGATAGCCGGCGAGATTACCGTGATGGTGACCAGCGATGGAAGGTGACTATCAAGGTTGTTTAATCATTGAGTGCTTGCCGAAAGTTGAGCGGGATTTTGACCCATCAGTTGTTGTCGGTGTTGCGTCAACGTATAGAAGTTAATTAATCGGCCGAGGATTTATCAGGTTGTTTATTAGGTGTTACGATGATGTTAACATGGAAAAGGTTGAATTGAATCCATAATTTTGACCCTATCGAGGTTGTTTGTCGAGTGTTACCGATGGCGTCAACGTATGGAAGAGGTTGGATTAATCCGCGAGGATTTGACTATCAGGTTGTTTGTCGGTGTTAGATGGCGTTAACTGTATGGAAGAGGTCGTAGAGAAACCCAGGTTGTTTGTCGGTGTTAGATGTTAACACATGGAAGATTAATTGAATCCGAGAATTTTGACTATGAGGTTGTTTATCAAAGTGTGACTCGATGACGTTAACCTGTATGGAAGAGGTCCGATCAAGTCTCCTTGGGATTGATCATGCCTGGTTGAGATACAAGCGTGAGTTGGAGAGGATTAAATGAAGAAGAAAAACAAGCTTATAAGGAAAATCCATAAACTCATTACTTTGATAATGTCAGTGATACAATATTGTCATAAGATAACTTAACAAAAAGAGACGAGATACATTTTTAGAGAGAGTTAACAAAGGATAAGAGGTGGAGAGGAAAGGACAAGCGGGATAAATTAAATATTACAATATTTATACAATGATTACATATAACACTTTTGAGACCCTCCATGTTCCAAGTTTTAAGGAATGTTTTTTCCTACGGATCGTTGGGCATAGCTTGACGGTTGGTCATCGATAGGAAGTGGGAGCAGATCTTTTAGGCAAAACCCTGAGGTACTTTTATATTTGAAGATTAAAATTCTCGATGTTGAAGGTCACGAATGGTGGTTGAGCTTGTTTGAGGTAACATGATTGTCTTTTGTTGATTTCCAGACCACTCCAACCCCATGGGAGTTTGAAATTCTTAAGATGAGTTATCAAGTAAGAAGATTGATTGGAGGGGTCTTCCAAATATAGCGTTGTATCTTTGAATTTGACTTGACCACTATGAATTGAGCGAGTGAGTGACTTGTTGAGAAAATTCTTGAGAACAATGGGAAGGGTGATTGTCCCCTCCACATGCAGGCGATTATCAAAACCCATATAATGGTCTGCGTGGGTTGAAGTTTTCCTTAACCAAACTCATGCTAAGAAAGGTGGAGTAAAATAAAACATCAACGGAACTCATTATCAATCAAAATTCTCTTAACAACATAACATGGGTCGTCCACTTGATGATAAGAGAATCTTGATGTGGAACTTGGACTCCTTCAAGTCGAGTTATTAAAAGTGATGGGATGATTAATACAAGATTTTTTTAACTCGGCTCTTCAAAGATGAAGATTTGATTAGATAGTAGTGGGCCCACTTGTCGTTTCAATTTCTCCAACTATTTGGTGGCTATTATGTTGTTTACGTGATGATTGTCGGTTGTTGGAGCTATGTTTGTTTGAGTTGGTTGGTTTTGCACAAATTGGCGTAGATATCCTTCTTTGAATGAGCCTCTCAATTTCCTCTTTGAGTTGTTTGCATGCCTCGTAGTATGTCCGACTTGATGGAAGTGACAATATTGCTCGATTTCACGAATTTGATTTCTGGATGCGTACTTGATATTTTCTTCATCTCGAATAGCCATTAGGAGGTTAACGAGATGTGTTCGTGTATTCATTCGTGGTTGTCATTGATCGAGGGTGGAGGAAATCATGACTTGTTGCTTCTTTTGATGGGATTGTTGATCATGTTTCTAGAGCACTCTTACGTTTTCACATTATTGTTCAAATTATTTTCGATGGGCATTAATAGCCTCATCAATCATGCTTCCACGGTGAACTAAGTCGACATATGGACCGTATCTCGCATTAATAGCAGTAGAAAGGCCGGGCGGAGCCCCAAGGAAAACTCCTCTTAGTAATTGATTACCCGGTATTTGGCGAGCTTAGGAGAATCTGGAAGTATTCTTTAAGTGATTCACCCTCATTTTGATGAATCTTAGAGAGATGGGAGAAATCTTTAATGATCCTCGGTTTGTAATGAGCTGTTCTACAAAATCTTGGCGAGTTAGTCAAAGGTATGGATGGATTCCCTTGGAAGGGAGTAGAACCAAAGTCGAGCTTGTCCGAGAGCGGAAAGCGGTGTGTGAGCTCGTTGGATATGCATGATAGTCTGTAATGGTCGATGTGTTCATGTGGTGATCGCCCCTTCATAGGAATCAATGTTTTGGAAGCTTGAAACCACGGGAATAGGATGTTGAAGAATAACTTGCTAAGGTGAGAGATTCTCATAGCGGTGAGGGAAGATGATTTCTATCTTGAAGGTGAAATTCTTTGCATTAAGCGTCATAATTACACGTATAACATGGCGAGTGAGTGGGGATGAGAATGTGTCAAGCTACCAAAATAATTGGTGGATTAGCGGTTGGCACGTGATGGATGAGTAGAACTAGCGGTGTCGAGGAGATCAACATCCGTCTCTCAGGAGCATCGTCAAGGAGATTAGCATTTTGACCTCCCCACGATCGATTTTGGGGAGATGTGTGTTTTCAGCGGTAGTGGTATTGTGTTCCTGAAAGTCGGATCATCTCATTTTGAGACTCTTCCATTGGCGCCGATCTTCTAAAGAGATTTATGCCACTTCGAGTCACGCTTATCGGGAAAGTGAAGGCGAAGGTTGGCATCCTTGGTTCAAGTTGGTTTGAGTGGCGGAGTTGGGGCGGGAGGCTCGTTATTCAGTGTTGCTTATTAGCCATAACGAGGTGTTCCAATTGTGATTGAAAGGGTTGTTTTCCTGGCGGCCAAAGCATTGCGTCTAGAAAACCGATTGGTAGAGTAAAGTTCTATTAGCTTCTTTAGTCAGCACACACAGGTATTTAAAGAGCGAATAATAAAACTGCAGAATTTTACGTGGAAAACCAAAAGAGGGAAAAATCCGGGATAAAAAAACTTCCACTTTGTATCATTTGAGTACAAGATCTTCCGTCTGGGATTACGATTGTATATGAGAAATGGACAAGCGATTCTTGTAACAATGTTCGATGACGGCAGCGAAGTTGGCGATGATGTTGACGGCGATGTTGGCAGATGGCGTTGATGACGAGTGGTCGGTGATGATGGCCAAATAATGGTCGGCGGCGAGATCGGCGGTGGCGGTGATGGCGGCGGCCGTGGCGGTGGTTGATGGCCAGTGGCGGACGATTGTCTTTGGAGGATCTTTAGAGCTCTCTCTCTCTTCTTGCCCCCTTCTCCTTCACTTGGCCTCCCTATGAGGAATGAGAGCTATTTATAGATTGAGGAGTGGCGTCTGAAATACATGCAAAACCCGTACCACTCCACTTCATCGGACGGCTCAAAATGATCCTCTTGATCATATGATGTATTTTGTGCATTTGAATGCTCAAATGAAGTCAGAATTGTAAGATCTTTGACTTGTTGGAACCGGCTCGTCGAGCCTTCCATTTACTAAACACTTTATATTTGAGCTATTTAGAAATTTAAGCGATATCCCAAAGTTTCCAAAGATATTTTAAGAGCTTGATCTCGAGTTTATTTGATTCTTTTAACATCAAGATTCGTGCTTCGACTAATAGTATTTTAAGTGTCATATCAATAATAAAAGCTTTGACTTATTTTACTTTATAACATTATTATGTGTTTGATTTTAATAGAAAGTCATAGTTGATTTAATTTACATAATGTGGATATTTTTTTTTTTTCATTTTCATCTCTTTTCTCAACTCTAATGAAAAATTAGAAGAAAATATATCAAATCATCATTGAGAATCATGTCCTGAGAGAGAGAGAGAGATTTATAGAAATTTTCGTTTAAATGTCTGAAGCAAAGTATCGGTTGTCAACCCTAAAGTGATCAAATCAGTGTTCGACACATGGAGCTTGAATGCCACGTGACTTGCACAAAAGTTTTACATTTGCACTCTGGGTCCCATATGGGACTCGACCGTAGACTCCTTCCCCTCCGAGCCTTCGGCCTTCTCTCTAGGAGTACAAATAAGTTATGCTGGTTCATGAGTTAACTCGAGTTTGACTCTTTAACAAATTTGTGAGTCAAGTTTTTCGAGCCATAAGCTTGAACTTGTGTTTGTTAAATAAGCTCGAAAAATTTTTGAGTTCAATTGACTTTGATTTCAATAGTTTATCGACTTGTTGTTGATAATAGTGGTATAATTATCATAAAATATTATCGATTTAATAATTTATCCAAACTTTTAAATGAGCTTCGAGTTTGACTTTTTTTAAATGTCAAAATTTCGAGCCTAATTGAACTTCAGGTCAACTTAATAAGGTTTAAACAAGTAGCTCAATCAAATTCGATCCGACTCCTTTAAACCCCTAATGACAACATATATTTTTAGCTGAACGTAGGTTCAACGTTTATTTTTTTTTAAATTAATATTATTTTATGTGAAACGCAAAATTCTTTTTTAATATTAGTAAGGTTCGTTGAAAACAGTTTTTACGGTGTCATATTTTGCACGTTTTTATTTGACAATTGATTTTTTAAAATTTCTTGTTGTGTTAGATTTTTTTAAAAAAATTTGAAATACATATTTTCATGAAAAATATTAAATATATAAATATAAAATTTTAGATATTAAATATATAAATACATAAAATTTTTATGATAAAATTATATGATAGGTATGTAATTTTTCTTGTTTATATTATAATTTTTTTTAAAATGTAAGATTAATGTTTCTATCCTCTCATCTAAAAAGTTAATTAACTTTTTCATAAATTTGCATTTGAGAATAGCTATTGTTTGTTCTAAACAGATCTAATTTAGTTTGAAAATAAAAAAATTTATATTCATATCACAAATTTACATATCTAATATATATATATATATATATATATATATATATATATATATATATATATAGATATAGATATATATATTATGTATGTAAGTATTTATAAATTATTTACTTATTCATTATAATTATAAGAGTTCAAGACCTTCATAATATTTTCTTAATTAACTGATTCCGTCAACAACTAGAAGATGATAGCCAATAGCCAACAGTCACTCTCACTCATTCACAATGATATCACATCATTCTCCCACTTCCATCAACTCCCAAACACACACGATAAGACCCAAAATTCGCATTTTCTCTTCCTCCTCTCTCTCTCTCTCTCTCTCTCTCTCTCTCATCTCCTTCCCTTTTTCCTCTTCAAGCCAACAATCCAATGAACTCAGTATGCAAATCCGCCGTCGGCTGCGTCGTCGACGCTCGCCTTCCCCTCCGCTCTTCTTATATCAATCTCTACAAATGGGCTGAATCCGACGCCGAATTCGTCCGCTCCGTCGCACCGCCGCCACACCATTTCCCAATAACAGAACAATGACGGAGCCAAGCCGCAGACTTGTCGACAGCTACTCCTCCAGGCAGATGTATCTGAGGAGTTATACTTTCTCGAAGAAGGAAACAATGCCTGAGAAGACTATCAAGTGTTTTGGGAAGGTGAAGGAGAAAGCCACTGACTTTCCGTTCATATATCATCAGAGGAAGGATAGTGGTGGGAGCTTTAGCAGTTTTATAACATATAGTGGCTGTCCTAAGAAGAAAAAAGGGTGTTCAATTTTCTACTCGATTTTTCGTCGGCTGCTTTCTTGTACCATGAGTATTGATGTCGCCGATGCCAACGGCGGCGCCGCCGCCGGCAGCGACTCAATCTTCCGTTAATAGTCTTAAGTTTGCCCTTCTTATGTGTGTTCTATAACAGTTTTAATTAATTTATATGATTGACTATGTATGTGTAAACTGTGTTATTAATTGTTTCTTTGTTGCAATTTATATTTATGTAAAAATGAGCAAATTCTTTGTGAAATGAATGTATTCTTTCTTGTTGGCAAAGAAATATCTTTTTTTTAAAATAAATTTCATACTTATTTTTAGTAATTTTTTGTGTCTTTGGCTTATAGTGAAGTTGATAGAGAGTCTTTTCTCTAACAAAAGGAACTAAATTCAAAAACATTATTAATAACTAATTTCTAATATAGAAATGTCCGACATATATCGAACACTGACATTTTGCGCCGGACATATGTTGAACACTTCTCTAATGTGTCTAATTAAAATAATAATTAAAAAAAATATATGACAAGCGTGTTGCTAAATTAAAACTATTTCAAATATAAGTTATAAATTTATAACTTTTTTCTTAACTTATAATCCATATCTTGTGGATGTATGTCGTCGACTCTCCCACCAGTCTCACTCATATTCTTCAAGATATGTGGCTAGAGTGTCTTATGTGAACATGGATTATCGTTAATTATTGTTGATGGTGTCTTCGTCATCGCTATCAGTGTTGAAGGTCAATGTCTTCATATGACTTGACACTTTTTCTCTTAATGTTTTTCTTTATCACCTATAAACTTTTTATCTTTCAAAACTTCATATTAGACTTAAATATCTTATTTTTTTTTACTTTTAAAACTTTATTTATTTTATTTAGATTATACATTATTTATAATTATTAATATATAAAATTTATAATGTCAATGTATGCGTATGCTTTATATTTTTAATAATAAATGTTGTTGTAGGTGTTGTATTAAATGCTTTAATTATGCTCATATGATAGATGAAGTAATAGCTCAATTCTTCTGACATCATAAAATTAATATATTTTTGTTCATATCAAATATGATAAGTCATATACCATATTCGAGAAATTTATGAGTCAATTTATATTTTTCTTCCAAATAAAAAAAATAATTAATGAATATGGGTTGATAATGTAATGATTTTACAGTATATAAATTGCAGCACAAAAATTTTGGCTAAAATCTAATATTTGAAATTCACATAAAAACTAATTCGTTTAACCAATATGAATAAACCAAAGGATGAAATGAATAATATAATATAGGGAGAGATGTTTTCAATGGCATCAAGAAGATGGTTCAATTAGTAGTTATTAAATATAGGCATTATATAATATCGTTAAACCAATATAATTGTCGTAAAATATTTTTTTAAAAAAATCCAATTTAGCTATTTTATTAATTTTTACTTTTTGTATTTATTAAATATAGACATTATGGCCTATGAAAGGATGCTCTCTTCCTTCTTGGTGTTGATTTGAGTTGGTTCAATTAGCACAATCATATCCAAAAAAATATGCATTTCATTTAAAAAATTAATATTAATTTATAATTTGATATTAAATATAAAATTTTAAATATTAGATATATAAATAAAAAAATTATGTGGTATTTTTTTTTTTTTTTGAAGAAAGGGGAGAATAAATTTTCTATAATTTTCATAATTATAAAAAAAATATGGATGAAACTTTTTTAATACATAATTTCTTACAAATTTATGAAGGCGAGTTATCCTTCACCACCCGCTATCGCCGGGCTTCCACTCTAGAGGCTCGCCTCGTCGATGGATTTTATTTTTGATGCCAAGCCCTAAGAGTGGTGTTTTAAAGCCCAATAACTTTCGAAACAGGTTTGGGCCTTTGCACATATGAGCCGAATTTTTGTTTAGACAAGTTTGAAAAATAAAACTATATAAACAATTCTGGCTGTAGAAAATTACTCTTCCACATAAAATTTTCTAAACAATAGCCAACCATGACTAGTGTTTCTATTTGAAGAGAAAAATAGTAAGAAAATAATTATAATTTTCAACTTTTTTTTTCAATATTTATGTTAATAAGAAATATTTTTTTCTATAACTAGAATCTATTTGAGCGAAAAAAAATATATCTAATTTTATATAAGAATTCTACATATATTTATATAAATAATAGCATCTTCACCAAATGCACCCTTAAAACAACTTCAACAGCCAAAATGAACAATAATTGTCACACTATGGTGAATGAATAACCTGTGAAAGCTACAATGATACCATTATGGGTTCTGAAAATTCGCCACTGATCTCTCGATAATATTAAATTGAAGAGAGTGATTTAATTGTCGATGTAATTTTCAGAAGGCATATGGAATAGTAGATAGGACACTACCCAGAGATTTCGTTCTCATTTTGCGAGGACTTTAGATCTGGTCCCAAGTTTTATGTATAGGCATCCCCATAGTTAATTACCTCTCCCAATAAGTAGAGAACTTTGATTAAAATCGTTAGTCGTTTAATGGCGTATAGTAGCATATGAATTTTAGAATTTAAAATTATGAAATTCATTTTTAAACCTTAGCTGGTTGGGAGAATAATGGCGTCGATCTATCACATGGTTCCATTATCCGGGTCATACTGTCTACTTAATCGAAGGAGGTAGTCGACCCCCATGATCGAAATATCTTTATCAACAATATATAGTTCCATCGTCAAGAAATCTTTGTAGACACAGGTGATGTTTGTCTAAGGAGATAATCTTAATCTACCTTAGAGAGGGTTATTCTATCAAGTATATCCATGATTCACAACTCAAAGAGAGCCATTTTGGAGCATCATGCTACGCGTGATCATAATATAATGGAACCTTCGGCCAAGCCACCCTCGGGAGGATTACGTGTAATTATCATCTGGCGCATGGAAGCGGCGCATGTCGAGAGAACCGCACGTCCTGCAACATGAGATTGATTGAGAGTGAAAGTAGAACACTTGATTTGATATTACTCTTTTTGTGGCTAGAGTTATCTTAATTTGTGTACTAACAATCGCGAAGGTGAATTAATTGAGTTTTGCTTTAAACTTTTAATAATAAAATTTCATTAAGCAATTTTTTGATTGACACTCAACTTGAGTTAATTCGTTTTGAAATTAGAATCACATTTTGATAGAAGTATCCCCTTCGGTTGAAATCACCACTCAACACAACCATCATCGGGGTAATTAATTGATTTGAATATATTCAAGAGCTTTAGATCTTGTCAACTCTGTTTAGCTCCTAATAGAGGATCAGATCTACTATCACATGACAAGATTAGCTTCTCAGATATTTCAATTAAGTTAAAATTATTGTAATAGATTTTTAGGTTTTGTTAACGCAGCCCTAAGACTAAAGGGAAACCCAAGCAAAGATCCTCGATATTAAGTTTAAGCATTCAGCGTAATGTCGGGGCTCATGCGGGTTATTGATCGATCTTGAATAGTTATATATATTTGTTTATTCATTATATAAAATATTTGCACATGTATTGAGACTTTAAAATTGGATTTTAGATATCCCTTGAAATACATGTGAGTATCCCATTTTAAGAAACATATATGAATTTCAAAGCGCTGCATATAAATACTCTTATTTTATAATGAAAGATAACCTCATCATTCACGTAGTTTACATGCATCCTAATACAATGAATTCAAATATGAGATCACCTCATAATGTATGTGCATGTTCGATTCATTCATTTAAAAGTTTGTATAAACTTTGAATAAGAATATATTCATTCTAGATATGTGTAATGAATTAATTTTCATTCAAGTATTTGCATATATTTTGGAATATTTGAACCAAAGGAGTGACTGCTATAAGATATGTACAAAAGCATACTTCATGCAGTTGTATTCATACAAGTTTACATGTACGAAATTCACCCAAAAGAAAACTTCAAGCCTCTATAATTTTATCATTCAAAGACTCTTCACATTTTCTACAACTTATCATTTAATCTTCATTTCATTTTTAATCAATTATATTAAAGGAAATGAATCTCACAAAAATAGCCTCATGACACTTCAAATTTTCATGAGATGTTTATATAAAATCAATCAATCGCTATCCTCACTATCAACTTTTTGCTTAAGATAAGCATCTATTGATTGCATTAAGAGATTCAGATTAAAGATCTTTTATTCCAAATTTTTAATATTTATCAGATATTGTTATTTATTTTGCCTTTATGGAGTCAATTTAGAATAAGCATTTCATATTTTGCTTTGCGATAAAAAAATCAATAATGAGTTCCATTTTAACAACTGTCCATATTCAAGGACGAGCCTTCTTGAATTGAATTAAACTCAATTTAGATCTCGTTCTCATTTCATAAGCATACATTGATTCTCTTGCTTAATATGGATTTCAATGTTTCCAAAGTTTGATAATTAGTAGAAATTCCTCATTTTTTTTACTTTTAACATTTAACAAAATCTCTTATCTCATAACTTCATATTAATAAATTTTTTTTATTTTATGATTTGTAATTGAATGTGATTAAGCCATACAAGGATTAGTTTCATTCCATGAATAAAGGAAAAAATCTTTCTCCTTACTTTGAATTCTCTCCTATGACTTCTTGCAAGCTCAAAGCTTTTAGGAAAAATTTTACTTACAAGAATTTGCATGAATTCAATTCTCTTTATATTTTTAATGCGTAGTATATTATTGTTGAATGTACATTGAGAAAGCCCTCACTTATATTTGTCAGCACATTTTTATAATCATTCTAAATTTGAATCAAATCTACATTCACTTTTCAACTCAATTGATGGGATAGATAGTGTAATTTAAATAATTGCTAAGAAATTTTATTTATGTTTATTACAAATTATATGCTCATATTCTTACTAATAATTAAGACATATATCTCTATTACTTATTTTGGTGTTCAAACTTTATGCTTCTTTAATTTATTTGACATAGAATGCATGTCATTTAAGTCACTCATTTTTATAATCATATTCTTTAATGTATTTGATCTCATTTTATCGTGTAATTGAGCATTGAAATAATCAATTTTAAATAATTCAATCAATTTGTTCATTTAAGTTTCGATAGTCTCAAAGATCATCCCGCATAAGATGCATCGAGTGTTTTTTGTTTTCTGCACACCCTAAAAGAGGTGTCATGACACCATACGCCACACCCGCCACGCTACATGGCATTAATGGGTCTTGAAATCGCGTTGGTGTCCAATAGGGATTAGAAAAAAAATAAAGTCCACAAATTTTGGCAATATTTCAACTAGCTGGAATATCTAATAATTTGTTTGGCTTACGCCTTATGAAGGTAAAGTGGTGTCATGACACCACAACTATCTTCACATCTGCTACGCCCTATGAGGCATTAGGGTCTTTAAACCTACTGGGTTCCAAAATTCGCCACACCTACAATTATTTTGAATTGATGAAGAGAGAGTATGATTTGAAAGGCCTGCGATAATTTTATAAGATAATGAGATAGTATTTTAAGACCTACCAGATTTCACCCTTATTTGATGAGACTTTAGATAATTTGGGTTTCTTATAAAGCAGCCTCTATAGTTAATTACTCAATAGTGAGAGAGAACTTTCGATTAAGGAATTTGTCGTTAGATTGCTAAATGTAGCATATAATAACATATGAGTTTCAAAATTTAGATTATGAAATTCATCATTTTAAATCGGATGGTTGGGGAATGATGGCGTCCCGTCTAGATCCCATGGTTTAGTCATCCGCGATTAGATCTGCAAATAGGTAGGTAGTCCCAGTAAGGATCCTCATCAACACATGGGTTATGTCGTCAAGAAATCCTAGACTTGGGATGGTGTTTATTTAAGGAGGCAATCTTAAGTCTACCTTATAGAGGGTTGTTTGCCTATCAAGTATACATGATTCAACAAAGGTAAATGAGAGCATCTGAAATTCTGGGGATTGTAATATAATGGAGTCGGCGTCGGAGGAATCACGGTCGTGCTTCGTCTGGTTAATCTTGCCCACCGTTAGAGGACCGCATCCTTACTGCGTAGATTGATTGAGAGTGAATATAGCGAGCAGATTTGGACTCTTTTTGGTATTTTCTTAATTTTCACCCGATAAATAGTTATGGAATGTGATAGATTGAGTTTTGATTTAAACTTTAATGATAGAATTAATTTAAGCGTTGTATCTTATTTAAAATTGATTAATTAGAATATGTTTAAGAGTTTTAGATCCTATCAACTATTTAGCATTAGCGATTAGATCTACTGATAACCAGAATCAATTTCTAGATATTTTGAAACTCTTATTATAATTTTTAGGTTTTAAGCAACACTCACAAGACTAACCGAAAGAACCCGTGTAATATTTTCGACAATTTAAGTATTATAATGGACATACGTATATTATAATTTTAGGTAATTTTATGTTTGAATTATGAGATTAACCAAGTTTTTCATTTAATTAACTTTACTGTAATCTTTTTAGATATTAAATTCGCGCGAAATCTACATGTAAACGCAGTGTTTATAAACTTTAGATAATTTCACCTAATTAATAATTTCGTTGATTTTGAAAATCATAATTAGAATGAAATTCCTTAATTTTCGATGAAGGAAACTCTATGATTTTTGTAGAATTTGATTTGATTTTTTGTCGCTTTGTCTGAAAGTTCTGAGATTGGTGAAGAAGGCATTTTGATTTAGATTGTAGTTTAACTGCATTAGTTTACTTGTTGAGTTTTTTATAATTCTCCCAACTTAATTATGTTCAATCTACATACTTTTGATAAGTTATCTTTTGTGTTTGTTTCTTATTTTTATTCACTTTATTCTGCATTTTAAATGAGTGTCATATTCTTTCCAAAATTTTATTTAGGTGTTCTCCCCCTATTTCTCTTTGATTTAACATTTATCTTCATATTTATCATATATTCTTTTGTTTGACTTAAATTTAGGTAGTTCCCATTTGAATTTGTTTTAAGTCTTGAATTTTAGTCTAAATTTTGGCAACCTCCCGTCATCCTGTAGGAGACGTCGAGGGGTATTTTGGCTACTCAAGACGCTCTGCGTGGTGTCTTGCGACACACTAATTTTTCATCTCTTCTCTTGAGAGCCCAAACGAAGAAGACATTAAATCTATATATTTATTCCCCTTCCTAAGTCTAAAATTAGATAAAATTTTCATTTAATTTAAGGGGCGACGTCTAACAGTGTTGGCTTTCGACGCTGTTGTGGCGATGTCTTCTGACACGGTTTTTTTTACTTCGCCTTTGAAAACAAAATCAAAAATACAAATATATATATATATATATATATATATATATATATATATATATATATATATATATATATATATATATATATATATATATATCACTCACACATGTCTATTCGATTTTTTTTTTGGTAGATATAATGTCCGGAAAAGCGGGGTTAGGTATGTAATGGAGAATGTAATGTAAGTCACGGCGAGCGAAGAAGAATTTTGTTGATGATTTTGCTTTCTGAAGCGAAAATGAAAAGCGAGAGTCGACGTCGAAATCGAAAGAAGCCTAATGATCACTATTTTGAGTTCAAATTAGTTTCACAATCGTCTTGTACCTTTATTTTGAACTTTATCTTTTTAGGTGGTTAGTATTAAACTATTACTCCAAACTGCTATAACTGTCATTATTGTAACATTTTTCTCTCTTTAATGGAATTGGGCTAAGCACTCATAGATTCCAAAAAGAATAATAATAATACCAAAAAACTGACACAAATGCACCCAAAGAAACATTACTAATGCAAGAGAGACAGTACAAACACAGATTCAACGTTCAAATCATGAAAAAATAACGTGAATTAAAAGATTTCGCAACAGAAATCTCAGTAATTCCAAACAAAACTCAGAACTTGATGTGTACAAATCTAAATCAATGAAAATGGTCCTTATTTTCCTAATCTGATAAAAGCGACGACATTATAGGAGCAAGCCAATAAGCTATCATGCAATAAATAGCAAATAACTTGTGACAATTTATAACAGCCTGCTTTATATATTCACAATTTTAAGTTCACTACATGCAATTTTGATCTTATTTCTAATTCCTATGGCATGTTTTCATCTTTTTGCCCGAAGTTGATATTGTATTTGATGTATCTAGAGTTCAATATTTTGTAAAATTATGTTTAATATTAGTTTAATTCAGAATATAAATGATAATATCAAAATATACATAAATACATGCATGATATATTGAATGTTTCAGTTGCATGATGCATTGTAAAGCTAAAACTAGCACAAGCTAAAAAAAATTGATAATTAGAGACAAATCAACCGTCTTTATCAACAAAGCAAAACTAACAATAATCTCACTGATGTTTATTGAAACAATCTGCCCAATGAGGTTAAATGGATCAAAGCAGCTGCTTGTGAATCCACCATATCAAATTTAAGTAAATTTTGTTGATACCTGTGAACAAAAGAGTGCTATCCCTTCTAAATAACAGCATATAACCCAGATTTTACAGCTAAAACAAAGAAATCAGCACTAATCAACATCACAGATCTAGTTGAGGCAATGTTCTAAGAAAAAGCAGTTTTTTCCTTTCCATCCCTTCAAGGTTGGGAACACTTTTACATGCTTTAATCACCCAACAAAAATAAAAAACATTAGAGAAAAGTAACAGCCATGCACTCTTTAAAACAAAAAAATCTCAGCTACAAATACCGATAGAGGAATTAAACAAATAAGTGTACTTAAGCTAAGCAAACACAAAGAAATTTGGAATTCTCCAGACATTTAGTTGAGTATCACAGAATACTCTTACCTGCCCTCTGATTTTATCAACTGAGAGAACACTCTGCTCATTGAGACATCAGAAAGATCATTCAAGCTATTGTTGACCATTCCACCCTCATCCACAGTTCCTAGATTATTCATATTCTGAACCTGTGAAGAAAGTTCAACTATCCTGTTGATGCTATTCACCTCAGAATCAGGAGATTCTGCTTCCTGAAGCTGCAATGCATACTCCAAGTTCCATAGAACATCGCCCATTGTCGGCCGCTCGACACCAAAGTCTGCAAGGCATTTTTCAACAGTTTCTGCGAATTTCCGCAGGGAATCAGGCTTTATGGTTCCGGCGATACGAGCATCTACGATTTGACCTAGATCTCCTCTCTTCTGCCACTTCATGCCCCATTCAGCTAAGTTCACCATTTCTCTTGGGAGGGTGGGATCAATAACTGGTCTAGCACATAGTACTTCAAGCAAAACAACTCCGAAAGAATAAACATCAGATTTTTCAGTTAGTTGCCTGCGGAAGTATTCAGGATCCAGATATCCAAAGCTCCCCTTAACCGCGGTACTCACATGAGTCTGATCCAATTCAGGACCTGTCTTTGAAAGACCAAAGTCAGCAACTTTAGCCATGAGATTTTCATCCAGAAGGATATTTGCAGATTTAACATCACGGTGAATGATCGCCTTGGTTGAACCGGTGTGAAGATAGTGAAGCCCTCGAGCTGAACCAATGCAGATTTCTAGCCTCTGCACCCAGTTGAGGTTAGGAAGATCCGATCCATACAGATGACTCTTCAGAGTACCCTTCTCCATATACTCGTATACAAGAATCATTTCATTCCGCTCGTCACAGTATCCGATAAGGGACACGAGGTGACGATGGCGAAGCCGTGAAAGTAACTCGATTTCTGTGCGAAACTCGTTGAGGCCCTGCTGTGATTTCAGTTTCCACGCTTGACGGCCACCTTTGTTTCATCCCTCAGAGTTCCCTTGTAGACCTTGCCAAAGCCCCCAACACCAATCACCCAATTCTCATCAAAGCTGTTGGTGGCTTCTTGCACAACAAAGGAGAATCTGTAGCCTAGATTTCCATTCTTCCCAGAAGTAGCTGTCGTTATGTTTGAAGTTCTACTAGCCAAACTCAGCGAAGTACCTCCATTAATTGAGAAAGGCAGCCAAGTTTTGGATTGCTGCATCTTCGCCTTCTTCCTTCTTCTGAGCAAGCAGAAAACGACAACAGCTACAATCATCACAGCTAGTATCCCAAAAACAGCAGCAAGTATGACACCAATTTTACTCTTTGAACTAGACTCAACAACAGCGCCTGGACCTGAACTGCTTAACTTCATAACCTCAAGCCCATTCAGGATTCCATCCGGCGCAACACCATCTATGTTAGAAGGACCGATGCTGACAGAAAGGCTGTTTAATCCAGATGGAACTTCCGCAACAAAATCCATAAACAAAGCTGTGTGCAAGCAGATTTTATATAGTCGATAGATCAATTTATTTGCCGACCAGCTGTTGATATAAGAACTGAAATAGAGATTGTTGAGCGCTTTACTCACTATATCACAGAAGTGCATCCTCACAAAAAGCTGAAGCCACTGTCTACATTTCTTCAGGTGACATTGACGGGCATCCAAGGTGGCACTCTGTGAAGCCAACTCGGTTGCTGTGCTATAGACGATCGAGGGAGCAATCTCAGGGCTGTTAACCCCATCCCCATAACTGATATCACCAGTATAAGAAACATTCTTAGCTAGAAGCGCATTGACTAGAAACTCTCCATCGGTTCCCCAAGTTCTCCAGAGAGTGTCATCGCCCGGTAAGACCACTGGGCCTCCCATATTCAGCCGATAAACTGTCTCCAATACTTGAGTCAACAAGCCTTGATAAGTCTGCTGAGTATTAACATTCCGGGCGGTGTCTACAATAAGCTTGTCAGGGGCAGAAACAACTTCCAGTGCACTCACAAACGCAACAGAATTGTTCGCAGGAATAAAGCTAATAATCAGATTGTCACGATTGATGTTTGCTGAGAATTCCTTGAATGGAGTGGTTGAATCTGGCTGTGGATGAAAATTGGCAAGAAGAGTATTGTCTTGGGTTGAGACTGAGAATTGAGCAGTGGTGAGTTTGAATTGTTGGTTGTCGAAGGGGAAGAAATAGAGACGGATAAAGTGTCTTCCTTGCTGCTTGATTGGAAAGGAGTAGGCGGAAGATTCAGTGAAAACCCTAGCGTTGAGGTATAGAGATGAGCTAATCAATGATGAAACCGAGTTCCGATTGGAGATGTTGGTAACAATATCCTTAGGAGTTGTGAGGGTCCAAGAGTGGCCGGTATCAGCTACAAATACTCTTCCAGAGACGTTTGTATCCGTCAAGGAACCACAATCTATCAAGTAATTATCAGCAGGAGTGAATGCATCTGCAGAATCTCTCAGGATTATGATGAGGAGGAGGGAGAAGAGCGATCCAAATCCAAAATTTCGACCGGCCATCGGAAAAGGTCTCCAAAAGATGGAAATGGAATTTTTAAACCAAATCAAGCTACAGGTGGATCAAAGATCAAAAAACAAAGAAGAATCTGAAGAGCGAAAAACCCTAATCTTCTTCTAATTCCCAAAATCAGGAAACAAACCCGTTCCCATTGGAGCCCATATGCTACAACCCACCATCAATCAATCACAAATACTTAATAATCGTTTCGACTACACTGTAAGAGCGAAATCAGAAGCAAAAAATCAACAAAGAACTGATCGCCAATCCTGGGAACCAAAAGAAAGAGGTATCAAACAGAAAGAAGAGGGAAAAGATGAGACCTTTGCGGGTTTTCTGAAAAGATGGGCAAACAGGGGACTTTCGGTTCTTCGATCGGGAGAAACAAATAAAGCGTTGAAATCTGCGAAGAAACCAACCAAAGCTTGTGTAGAAGAAAACCAAAACTGAGGCGAGAGACTAGTTGAGCTGAAAAACTGGTAAGCGATGCTTTAAATGAATTAAACTGGAAAAATGAAAAGATAAAATAAATAAATTGGACAGCTGATCTGAGAAAAAACGGGAGGAGAGATAAATGCCGCGTCAAAGAACAGCTTATACAACTCGAGCAATATATTATTATAATTATAAAAAAATGGAATAGAGAGAGCAGCGTACTTTTGGAAGCAACGCGGATATTTAGACGATTTGATATTTTGAGAGCTGAATTTGTCGTGAAACGAAATATTTATATGTATTATTTAAGAGTTATTTTTAAATATATTACAAATATTTATGTGAGGGTAAATTAATTGTAGATGTGACCCATTAAATATTTTAGGAGAATTTATAAACATAGCACACAATTCTTATATATTTACACATCTAACATCTCAACATAAAAAATTAAATATATCACCTCAATCTTCAACATATCATTAAAATACTCTAAAATATATTTTTAAATATAAAAAAATATTAAATAAATAAATATCTAACTTTTAACTATTAGATATAGAAATATATAAGAATTATATAATATATATATATATATAATTAGCATGAAAATTTTATAAAAAGAAAAAGCTACAAGAAGAATAAAATTTAGAAACTAGTCTTGGCCATGTATGTAAAACTTGAAAGTAATTTGATCATTTAATTAATGTTCTAAATTTTCAAATAGACTAAGCATTTTATTTGAATACATTTAGACTTGAAAGGATTAAAATAATTAATTTGTTTATAGATTTTATTGATAATGGAGTTTAAATAATCTTAAATTTGATTTTAAAAATAATACATACATACATATAAAGTAAAGATTTTACTTTTTAGTTTTGCAAAGATATATTATACACAAATATATAAAGAAGAAATAATCTATTATATTGGTTTAAATTATAAAGATTTGTTCTTTTCTTGCTTGGAGAAAATGGGATTACAAAACAATGCATTTGACTCTACTTCCTTCTTTTATTAATATAATGGGAAAAGTAAAAGTGAAGATGATGATCAAACAATATTAATCAGTGATGATAATGATTAGATAATGGTGATTCAACAATATTGCTCGAGATGATTTGTCGCATGATTGTAACCGATGATAGCAATCAAGCATCAAAAGTTGTTAGCCATGGCAAGATGTTGACTATCAAGCAAATATCTAAAGTGCTTCATATCACCAAATTCTCTTCAAACTCATATTTTTTTAAAGATAGTTTGATAAATTTAGCCAAAATTTTAAAGCACTAAGATTATTTACTCAGTATTTTAGCTCCTCAATTATCTCAAAATTAAGTAATTTTAAGCTCATTATATTTCTCTGGTCGAGATACTTGATATGATTATAATCATATAAGATTCAAAGATTATTTAACTCTTAATATATATATTTAAAATTTATAAATCAAGCACAAATCTTAAATTAAAGCATGTATATAAATCGACTCAGTGGGACGAGTCCAACAACACTAGAATAGAGTCAAATCGATCCCAAAAGCTACATATAAAAAATTTTAAACACGATTGGATAATCAAATGACTGCCAAATTTGGCATGCTATAGTCGAATTGAGCTACTCGACGACAAATCTAACGACCCTAAGATCACTCAAATCAAAGATTATTTGAATGCTCAAATCACTAAAAAATTATCTACATGAATCAATATAATACAGATGAAATGGTTTTAAATTTTACAATGACCAAATACCCCTTTCAAAATCCTATAAATAGAACTTCATTCTTTTCATGAAGGAGAGGGATGAGCTAAAAGCGAACTTAGGAGAAAGTTGGAAAAAAGCTAGAAGTTCGAAATTCGTCATCAACACCGTTATCGTCAATCACCACCTATTATCATCACTGACTGTCACCAAGTACCAAATACTTCATAAATGTTATAACTGATCGGAATCCTTATTGTCAGGATTTCTTACATACAACCTTATAATCCTATTATGAGAAAAACTTAAGCTTTATACCCCAAAGAAGGTATATAGTGAAACATTTTTACTGGGCTAAGCCCCGTGATTTTTTCTCCTCTTCATGAGTTTTTTTCACATAACAATTATGGAGTTCCTTATTCTCTTCAACTATCGGTGTGAATTTTCATACAAGCTAAGGGGTTGTTTGGTTCCAGATTTGGAATGTGTAAAAAAAGAATCTGAAAAAAAATTACTTTATAGTTATTTGAGAGTTTTACAAATTCATGACTTTGTTTTTTTTTTTGGTTGATAAATAATGTAAAGTAAAAGGTTTGACATGGCGGGCGGCTACCAATGACGGCGATGGCGAAGCGAAGTGCGGTGGTAAGCGACCGACGGGTGGCGGCCGGGAGTCGAGGGGCGGGTAATCATACGGCTGACGGTGGCCGGGCGGGGTGATGGCAATTAGCGCATGGCGCCACGATCACTTGATTGGATGAGAATTTGAATTCGCAGAATTTAAATACACAACCAACCATTCTAGTGTATTTGAAATGCATTATATTATACTGGAATTTTACTTTACTTGCAACCAAATACTTGAAATATTCAAAAGTGTGTATTTGGAATATACATTAAAATCGCAAAACCAAATACCAAGATATAAAGTTTTATTTTACCGTAATTAATTTTCAAGCAACAACTCATTAAATATCTAAAAGTTTTCAAATACACTTTACATACATAATTTACACTCGCTTGGATTCAAATTAGATTATTTTTAGGTCACTAGATTCATCATATTTAGACATTCAATTAAATTATAAATTTATTACTTATTATAATCAATTGGTAGATATTAATCAATTTATTTTAAAAAACTTTTAATATTAAATTATATTAAAATTTATGCTCAATAAAATTAATTTTGTATTGAATAACTTCACTCTACACGCACATGCATGCTTGAACCGCTGCGCGCGGTTATTATATGCGCATTATCACCGCGGAGATTAGGATGTAAACGAGCCCAGCTTGGATGAACAAAACTATTATTCGTATTCGGCTCGTTTGAAATTTGTTTTGTTGGTGTCACTTTTTATATATCGAGTTTGAAATATGTTCACGTCGCAACAAAGCTTTTGACATTTTATATATATTCAAACTTAATCTTTTATAACAAAATTTTAACCACTAAGTTATGCATTTGTGATATATAAATATGTTTGTATGTATATATAATAATAATAATAATAATAATAATAATAATAATAATAATAGTAATAAATGTAATTATACGACACTAAAATAATACTACTACTAAGTGCTAATTGACGCTTAAAGCAGTTGTGCTCGATCCGTTTGAAACCTGGTCGAGATCAAACACTTAAAATAAC